>BSBM01000054.1:3292500-3870000 GCA_027924585.1 Larix kaempferi | reverse complement strand
ATTTATGTTTTTCCAAGAGTCCATTGCGACCAGGGTAATTTTTAAGAGAAAAATTTCACCAATTGGCTTTTTTTGGGCTTTTTTTCAAAAAGTAAATTCGTTATTTGGGCATTTTTAGTCTCTAATATCGCCTATATTTACATAAAATATGTTTTTTTATCATAATATTCGCCAAAATTTACACATTTCAGTAGTAAATTGTATGTTTAATATTTAATATTCGCCTACCTATCTATATACATGTTTTTTTCAATCCAAAATAATCGCCTACGATACTATAGTTAAGTATAATATTAGAATCCTTAAAAAATGCCCTGATTGTGACTAACGCGTCATGAGTGGCTAGCATTAGCTTGCACCAGCCCATATATATATATGGGTAGGCGCACGAAGATGGTCCCCATTTTCGTTGCAATGGGGGCGCGCTAGCGGAAAAAAAAATGGCGCGTATGCACCTAAGGAAGCACGCATGCAATGCTAGGTTCGGTACCGAACCGAGGCGCGTGCGTGTATATGGCACGTATGCGTTCCTGGCACGTGCATGCAACAGTGGCGTGCACGTGCCTCTGCTGCGCAGATGCGCCTCTGTTAAAATTTAAAAAAAAGCAGTGCCCAATTTCCGCATTGTTCCATTAGGTCGGACGAGCATGACTTACACCTCCGCATACGCATCAATACAACCACCAAAGTTACCCAAATCAACTTCAAAACCACCCCACAACACCCACTAACTCATCAACAGGGCGATTGATAGGTAAATATCAAGTTTTGTTTTCATTTTATTCATTCTTTGTATCAATTTTTTGATTTTTTTTGTTTATTTAATTGTAAATAATTCTCAAATTTTGAAAACAATGAGCCAATTTTCTATTGCAGAGTGTAAACTGAGACAATGAGTGAACAAGATGTTAACCCCGAGTCCAGTGGAACACAAGAAAACCCAAACCTTGGATCCAATGCCGAAGAAAACCATGAACACAATCCAAATTCCGAACAAAACCAAAACCCACAACCTAATTTTGAACGAGATGACCTTAACCACTATGTAAATGAAATGCGAGTGCACACTCGCGAACTTAGAAACTCGGGTGAACCATCTCGATTGTCTCTTGCCATGTCAATTGATAACTCAATCGACTCCCTCATACATGCACACCGGAAATTAACCGACATGACTCAATTTAGAGTTAGGATGCGGGAGTACTACCCCACGGGCATCTCCAAGGAAGCAATAAAAGATTTGAACATTACAAAAGCCCAATTATATAGTATGTTCACCGATCCGAAAACAGGCCAACCACCGAACATTACAAAGCCACGTGTCTGCATGGATTGGTGTCATTACAAACTGTGGAGGGACAATTGGATGCGAAGGTGGTACATGGTGTACGATAAACCTCCCTGCAATAATAGGGAGGTTCCACAGTACTTCCTTTGCCAACTGTGGGCTGAGTTTTGCCTCGGTTTACATGTCAACTATTTTGACATAACCGAGTTCCAGGGTGTTGGGCGTGGCTCTACCCACGATCGACCTGCTTCCAGGAAGAAACCACTGAGAGGGCCACCAGCTCCGAGGCGCGACCCCAACCCCTCTCCCCAACCACCTCAGTTGCCCCATAAGCTTGATCAGATCGAGGTGGCAATGAGGAATGTTACACGTGGTCTCCTTAGACACACCTCCTTTGTAGCAGCGACTACAGTGGAGAGGTCGGGTGACCTTAATAGAGATCCAGGTGCAGGGCCTTCACGACAAGGCCAGGATAGACCCATGACCGATGGTAGCCATGCTGGGCATTCCATTTCGACGGGGACAATGCCACATCTTTGTCCCCATTGCAGGCACACTTTCCCTGGCCCGATCGAGGGTTGTTATATGGATCAGGTCAGCAATTTTTTTAATGTGTTTTCAATCATCACTTTATAACTTGTAAAGTATTTTGAAAGTATTTTTGTTTGACTTAAACTATTATTTCAATGTACATTTATTCAGAGCTGATACACCGAGATGGGAGAACGTAGAATCTCCCAACCCGGATGTAGCAATGGCAGCTGCAACTGAAATTGCGGCACCCCACATGTAGGAATTTTCAGTACCTGACACAATTTTGTTATTACTTATGTCATTTATATTACTCAAGTATTTATATTTATTACATACACGTTGATAGTTCGTACAATGTTTTTGAATATATTGATTTCCTAGATAATGACTTGTTTAACATGTTCATAGCATGCATGCATTTTGTTGTCCATAGGTGTTTCGTGACTATGGTGATCAACCACCCCCGCTAGGGATTGGTACATCACCATATACATAGGTACAATGTGTAGTTATAATCATGCTTTTAATTTGATTTGTTACGGCTTACTATGGTTTAATTTATTGTTTGTTTACTAAATTGTGATATTACAAATGTATATGTAGGTTCCACCAGCAACTGTGTCTCCTCATTTTAGTCCTTTGTATCCACTCTCTCCCATGAGTCCCCTCCCTCGCTTTCATCTAGACCCCTCCCTATGTCCACCCCCTCCCTTCCATCCAGCCACCCCTCTCCGACCATACTCCCCCTTCCATCCATCCTCCCCCACTTTCCCACCCCCTTACGTCCATATATCCCCCCCAATTTATCCACGGCCCCATGTCTATCCATCCTCCCCCATTCGTCCATGCCCCCCCTTCCTTCCACCTTCCCCTCTTCATCAAAAACCTCCCATTTGTCCATCCTCCTCCCTCCATGCAGGACTGCCCTCCCATGCACCATCCCTCAACACAGTCCCTAGCGCTTTCCGTTCAATACCCTCTATCCTACAGCCGACAGGGGTTCATAGTCCACATGGTCCTCCTCCACCCCATACCATCATGTCCTCTCCCACCATATCATCCCCACTTCCCGCCACTATTGTGGCATCTACTCTTCCAATATCCTCGTCAGTATCTCCAGTGGTTGCACCTGTAGTGGCTGCCACTACATCTGCGCGCCCCCCCATCACTGCATTGGAGTTGGTTGTCTGGCCATCTGCTCCACCTGCTAGACCAGAAGGCCAGCCATGTCCATCGTCGGAGGTGTTCACGGTGAGAATCAAGTTAATTTATGAAAATATTTTGATGCATTAACAAAAATTAATTTAAGCAATTATGACTTTTCAATGAAATGATTGTTTTAAATGTTGTAGGCTAGAATTGTTGAGAGGCTTCGTAGATCCAAGACACCTGTCCAACATTTCCCATTCATGTCAGAGGTGATTTATTTAAGATTCAAATTCTAAATTTTTTTTATAAGTGTGGTAAATGTTGCAAATTCTTGAAAATGACGGTATCTTATATCATTTGTTCTAGAGCCCGGAGAGATGGTCTACTCCTAGATGGACCAAGACCCGAGCCACCGATAGCTCGAAGAGTAGGATGATCGAATTTGGCCCTACACGTGGGAGTGACGACGGTGGTCACAATGCTTGACACGCCACGTGTTATGTACATTAGCCACGATGTGGCACTTTTGTGCACTAGTTTTGATGTACTTTGTATCTACGGCACTAGTTGCCATGTATTTTGTATCTATGGCATGAGTTGTCGCATTTTGTGTAGGTCACGAGTTTCCATTGTACGTACATTGGGAACCATGTTCCACTATTCGCCATAAATTGTATATGTTTGGATGAGTTTTGTAGCCTTGATGTACATGGATTTTTCAGTTATGTGATTTATATATCTCGTTGTCTAATGTGGTTGTCTCATGTTGTGTGTATCATGATGTGATGTTGTGTAAATTTGGGTTTTACCTAGATCTTAGAAGAGAAGTTGGATATCGTAGTTCAGCTTGGTTTATCTTTCCACATGTAAAAGCTTCTAATGGTATCTATGTTAAGAGAACATTGTAGACATAGGCTAACTCAAACAAAATCATGTGTGAGAATTAATCTAAAAACAAATGGAATAAACGGATGGACAAATCACACCTCATGGCACATAAGATATATATTGGGAACTTGAGTACTAGGAAAAGAACACTTAAAAATAGAAAATGTCCATTGTCGTCAAAAGGTTAAAATGAGATCCAACATGATTTTTAATAGCTCTACATAATGAGATCCAAAAAGGCCATACTCTACATAATGAAATGTCGTCACTAGTATTTATTTTGACCATTTTGTCCACTTAAGATCATGCAACAAATTAATAACCAAGTTTTGGAATCATTTCTTAATCAATTTTCACCATACAAATAGGACAACCTTGAGCATGATGTATAGCTAGCTCATTAATTATCACTCACAGATATAGCCACCTTTTATTTGATGACCATCGCATCCACTACCATTTACAATTAGGACTTCCTTAATTTATCAGTATGTGATAGCGATCTAATTTTATGTATGCATATATGTGTATAGTGGTTTGGATTCAAATGTATGCAAATGAATATATATGTACAATGAAAATGATTCAAGCTTTACATGTATTATAATTTAGGGCTAGATCTTAGGATACATAATAGGGTTTAATTGTGATTAGAATACAAACTAGGGTTTATGCTACCAACTAGGGTTTTTAGGCTAGGCTCTTGTGTTTCTAGGCTAGGATCCAAGCTCCATGGTCATCATATTAATGTTTAATTCCACTATCATGTCATCATTCTCACCAATACCATGCCCACTACTACAATCACCATCAAGCCTCTCAATCCCACTTTGAAAATTTCCCATACTTCCAAGTTAAAATTGATAGGTCTTGTTGCTAAAATCTTTTCACTTATCTATTCACATAGACAAATCCACTCCTATGAAAGATTTGTTGTAGCTTGGTACATGCAAGTTCACATGCAATAATACTTGAGAGATAATTTTACCCCATGATCCAAGGAAGATTCATTAGAGTCATATGAACCTCATTGTCATCACCCCAACCATGGTCAAGATGCCAAGATCCATCCTTAGTAGACAAAACCTCATGTTGGCACCCATACCACACTCAAAGATAAACAATTCTTTGAAAGGGCATGTTTGGTGGTTGAGGGAATCTTGTTTTTCTTATAATCACACATGAGAGGTTCTTAGAGTCAAATACATTGGATATAAATAAATTTCCCAATGCCTTCATCATCTTCATCACCATCTCCATCATCATCAATTCCTTCATCATCATCACCATCTTCATCATCATCACCATCACCATCACCATCAACTTCACCACCATCACCATCATCATCAACTTCACCATCTTCATCATCATCACCATCTTCGTCATCATCACCATCTCCATCTTTTGGATGCGAGACCGAACCATCACCATCTTCATCATCACCATCAACCTCACCACCATCACCATCATCATCAATGTCACCATCTTCATCATCATCACCATCTTCATCACCATCACCATCTCCATCTTTTGGATGCGAGACGGAACCATCACCATCACCATCACTATCAACCTCACCACCATCACCATCATCATCAACGTCACCATATTCATCATCATCACCATCTTCATCACCATCACCATCTCCATCTTTTGGATGCGAGAAGGAACCATCACCATCTTCATCATCACCATCACCATCACCATCAACCTCACCACCATCACCATCATCATCAACGTCACCATCTTCATCATCATCACCATCCTCGTCATCATCACCATCTCCATCTTTTGGATGCAAGACAAAACCATCACCATCTTCATCATCACCATCACCATCACCATCAACCTCACCACCATCACCATCATCACCACCATCACCATCTTCATTATCATCACCATCTTCGTCATCATGACCATATCCATCTTTTGGATGCGAGACGGAACCATAACCATCTCCATCATCACCATCAACCTCACCACCATCACCATCATCATCACCATCACCATCAACCTCACCCAAACCCTAGCCCTAACCCTCACTCAAACCCTATCACTAATCCATCTTCTCCATCCTCACCATCACCATCACCGTCACCATCAACGTCTTCATCATCACCACCATCTCCATCATCATCATTGACACTAACTCTAACCCTAATTCAATTTCCTTCTATAACCCTAGCCCTAACCCTCACCCAAACCCTAGCACTAAGCCATGTTCTCCATCCTCACCATCACCATCACCGTCACCATCAACGTCTTCATCATCACCACCATCTCCATCATCATCATTGACTCTACCTCTAACCCTAAATCTAACTCTAAATCTAGGTTCCTCATCAAAGCCTCCATCATCATCATCTTCATGACCATCACCATTGCCATCACCATCATCGTCAACCTCTTCATCATCATCACCGTCATCATCATCATATGTGCCTGATGGAAGATTTTCCAGAGTTGACCCCCGTGTGCAAAAATTGCACACTCCCTCACTGAGCAAAACCCTAGTTTCCAAGATGGACGTACAAGATGAGGGCGGGGCCACCGAGCCGGAGGGGAGGGGCACCCCTAGCAATATCCCAGCGTGCTGAATCCAATGGAGTCGACGGTTCGTCGATCCAAGCCATGGTCTTCATTCTATGGCTCGTCCTGTCTCGCATCCAGAAGGCCTTCAGGGACACCTGCTGGATACCTGCCGGGGGCGTAGAACTCCAACCATGCAACAAAAATGGGTTCCGGGGAGTCCTGCGGGTGTGTCTAGGCAGGTTCCGGCCAGGAACGCTAGCCACAAGTGCCTGGTGGAAGATTTTCCAGAATTAACCCCCGTGTGCAAAAATTGCACACTCCCTCACTGAGCAAAACCCTAGTTTCCAAGATGGACATACAAGATGAGGGAGGGGCCACCAGGTCGGAGGGGAGGGGCACCCTTAGCACTATCCTGGCATGTTGAATCCAATGAAGTCGACGGTTCATCGATCCGAGCCATGGTCTTCATTATATGGCTCGTCCCGTCTCGCATCCAAAAGGCCTTCAGGGACACCTGTTGGATACCTGCCGAGGGCGTAGAACTCCAACCGTGCAACAAAACTGGGTTCTGGGGATTCTTGCAGGTGTGCCTAGGCGCGTTCTAGCCGAGAACGCTAGCCACAAGTGCCAGGTGGGTGATTTTCCAGAGTTGACCCCCATGTGCAAAAACTACACACTCCCTCACTGAGCAAAACCCTAGTTTCCAAGATGGATGTACAAGATGAGGGAGGGGCCACCGGGCTGGAGGGGAGGGTCACCCCTAGCACTATCCCAGCGTGTTGAATCCAATGGAGTTGATGGTTCGTCGATCCGAGCCATGGTATTCATTCTATGGCTTGTCCCGTCTCGCATCCATAAGGCCTTCAGGGACACCTGCTAGATACCTTCCACCGTGGACAGGTCCACAATGGCCACGTGGACCTGTGGGAGCCGACGGAATACAAGTCCGCTCACCGATTTGGGTTCCGTGGCCCTGGAGCAAATCTCCATCACTGAGCAAACCACTAGCTCTGGAGATGGCCCATTGAAACCACTTCTGGGTCTTCGGGGGACGTTGTGGGGGGTCCCCTAGTTGAAACCCGCTGTCCCGGACCCACCAGAATCGATGGATTCACAAATCGAGCCACAGTTCGGGTGCTGCGAGCATTCTAGTCGAGCACCCCGAGGTCGTTCAGGGACACTTGGAGGATTTGACCTGGGCCCACGAAACCCAAACCGACGAGAGAAATTGGATTTTGTCGCCTCCCACAGGTCCACGTGGCCATTGTGGACCTGTCCACGGTGGCCATGCATGCCTAGGGGGCTCTGGTCGAGAAATGCCCCCCTTTAGCGAATTTGGCATGGCCTTCACTGAGCAAAACCCTAGCTCCGGAGATGGCCCATTGGCACCGCTTATGGGTCTTCGGGGGACGCTGTGGGGGGTCCCCTAGCTAAAACCTGCCATCCCAGACCCACTGGAATCAATGGATTCACGAACCGAGCCACAGTTCAGGCGCTACGAGAATTCTAGTCGGGCACCCCAGGGCCATTCAGGAACACTTGGAGGATTTGACCCGGGGCCACGAAACCCAAATCGACGAGAGGACTTGGATTATGTCACCTCCCACAGGTCCACCTGGCCATTGTGGACTTATCCACGGTGGCCACACACGCCCGGGGGCCTCCGGTCGAGAAATGGCCCCCTTTAGCGAATTTGGCATGGCCTTCACACTGTGGTCAACTCTGGAAAATCTTCCACCGGGCACTTAGGGCTAGCGTTCTCGGCCGAAACCTTCCTAGACACACCTGCAGGACTCCCCGGAACCCGATTTTGTTGCACGCTTGGAGTTCTACGCCCCCGGCAGGTATCCAGCAGGTGTCCCTGAAGGCCTTTTGGATGCGAGACGGGATGAGCCATAGACTGAAGACCGTTGCTCAGATCGACGAATCATTGACTCCATTGGATTTAGCACGCAAGGATAGTGCTAGGGGTGCCCCTCCCCTCTGGCCCGGTGGCCCCACCCTCATCTTGTACATCCATCCTGGAAACTAGGGTTTTGCTCAATGAGGGAGTGTGCAATTTTTGCACACGGGGGTCAACTCTAGAAAATCATCCACCGGGCACTTGTGGCTAGTGTTCACAGCCGGAACCTGCCTAGACACACCAGCATGACTCCCCGAAACTCGATTTTGTTGCACGGTTGAGTTCTACGCCCCCGGAAGGTATCCAGCAGGTGTCCCTGAAGGCCTTCTGGATGCGAGACAGGATGAGCCATAGAATGGAGAACGTGGCTCGGATCGACAAACCATCGACTCTGTTGGATTCACCATGTTGGGATAGTGCTAGGGGTGCCCCTCCCCTTCGGCCTGGTGGCCCCTCCCTCATCTTGTACGTCCATCTTGGAAACTAGGGTTTTGCTCAGTGAGGGAGTGTGCAATTTTTGCACACGGGGGTCAACTCTAGAAAAACACCCATCAGGCACTTATGGCTAGCGTTCCTGGCCGAAACCTACCTAGACACACCTGTAGGACTCCCCAAAACCCGATTTTGTTGCACAGTTGGAGTTCTACACCCTCGGCAGGTATCCAACAGGTGTCCCTGAAGTCCTTTTAGATGCGAGACGGGACGAGCCATAGAATGGAGATCGTGGCTCGGATCGATGAACTATAGACTCTGTTGGATGCAGCGCGCCGGGATAGTGCTAGGGGTGCCCCTCCCCTCTGGCCCGGTGGCCCCACCCTCATCTTGTACGTCCATCTTGGAAACTAGGTTTTTGCTCAGTGAGGGAGTGTGCAATTTTTGCACATGGGGGTCAACTCTGGAAAATCTTCCACCGGGCACGTATGATGATGATGATGGTGATGATGATGAAGAGGTTGACAGTGATGGTGATGGCGATGGCGATGGTCATGAAGATGATGATGATGGAGGCTTTGATGAGGAACCTGGATTTAGAGTTAGAGTTGGAGTTAGAGTTAGGGTTAGAGGTAGAGTCAATGATGATGATGGAGATGGTGGTGATGATGAAGACATTGATGGTGATGGTGATGGTGATGGCGAGGATGGAGAAGATGGCTTAGTGCTAGGGTTTGGGTGAGGGTTAGGGCTAGGGTTATAGAAGGAAATTGAATTAGGGTTAGAGTTAGAGTCAATGATGATGATGGAGATGGTGGTGATGATGAAGACGTTGATGGTGACGGTGATGGTGATGGTGAGGATGGAGAAGATGGCTTAGTGCTATGGTTTGAGTGAGGGTTAGGGCTAGGGTTATAGAAGGAAATTGAATTAGGGTTAGAGTTAGAGTCAAGGATGATGATGGAGATGGTGATGGAAATGGTGATGGTGATGATGAAGGAGATGGTTTAGTGCTAGGGTTTGGGTGAGGGTTAGTGCTAGGGTTTGGGTGAGGGTTGATAAAGCAATTTTTTCAAATATATTTGGTGTATGCTAATGGATGAGGATACAAGTGCAAATATGAATAATTTTGCATATGTATACTATGACCTATTACTTCATGGTTATTATGAGTGATTGACCTACTAAATTAGGTAAGGTGTTATATGATGGGTTCACATATGGTTGAAGTTTGTGCACATAAGTTAAGTGTATGTATACATGAGGAATCACAGGGTGGATGTGGTTGTTATGAACCTAACTAAGTGGATGTTTATATAATTGAGATATTCTCTTAGCTAAGTATGTGTTAGGTGAGTATTTTTATGATTAATTTTTATAATATCTTTTTGTTTAGGTTGAGTGTTAAGTTATTAAGAGATTTTCTCTCAACTTCTCTTTTTGTTAAGGAAGTAGTTACATGTCCTTAATGTACATATACATGTAAAAAATGTGCAATTGCATTGAATTTTGTTGAAAAACATCTCCCTATATTTTCTAATAAATCTGACAAGAGAACCGGAAGCAACAAAATATTGGGAAGTTTCATTTGTAGGATAAGAGGATTAACATATAATAAAGTATATTTTTCATTGATAATTATGTTACATAGTGTGCTTCTATGTTCTATGGTTTTTCTATGATGTCATTGGTTCTATGTTTTTTGGAGGTTATTTGTTGCAAAATAGTAGTCATTGTCTATTGGTTTGATGCAATGCACCGTATAATGAGAAAATATTCTACAAGATGCTACTAATATTATGTTTTATGAAAGAATTATCATGGAAAAGTTGCAAATAAGTACTACAAATGATGTGCTTGAGTTGAATGTGATTCCCAATTATTATGTCATTGTTGGGATTTTGTAGCTGTGAAAAATAACTGTAATAGATGGGGGGGTTGAAGATATGAGTCAACAATATTTTGTCCCAAGGAAGTCTTGGTCTCATTTTTTTTTACTTATGTGACATCACGATGGATTGAGTAGTCATGATTGATCATATATGTTTATGAATTATTAGACAATTGCTATGATTATTATGACCGTAGTGCATAAAGCATGGAGATTGACCGACATAAGGAATAGAGGTCATAGAGGTTGTGTGAAGGAAATGTTGAATGTTGTTGCTAGCTCTTGCATGTATTGTAAGGAGAATCATGCTTGAGTGAATCATGCATGGTGGAGATCACTGATTAAGCATTGACCTGAAGGCTTTTGCATGTTTATTTTGTACATGATGCATGGTTTTTGCATATGTGGATCTTGGTGAGATCATGATGAGAAAAAACCCTTTGACTTGGTGGACTATTCCACATTTACAAGTCAAGTAGAAAAATTCAAAAGAGGTGTAAATGAGAGGAAGCAAATGAATCGCATTGACGCCAATTACACTTGCAAAATCAGAGCAATCAAAGCTCTCAATTACACTTGCTTTCCTTCGAACTATCTACTTGATATGTTATGTACTGGAAGTTCTGCATTTCTACTGACATCCTCCCAAATTCGTGCTTCGTGGTTGCGTGGCTGCAGCGGCTCAATAATGCAAATCCACTGCAACTGGAACAAGTGTTAAATTTTAAGAATTTACTTCAATCTGATCTAGGATCTTAACTGAGAGAACAACATGTACAGCAAATCTATAGCATATCAATCATGGACACAACAATGCAAGCACACAAGAGACACAGAGTTTACTTGGGGAAAACCATAAAGGTGAAAAACCCCAATAACTTCCTCAGAGATAGATAGAGCAATGATACAACCAAAATACAAGAGATAGCCTTCTCTTAGCAGCAGAGCCTCCTCCTCCACAAGTGCGCCACTCTCCCAAGTGTGAGTGAGAGAATAGAATGTGTAAAATGAGAGAGACACACTCTCTATTTATACATTAACTTGACTTGACCTTTACTCAACTAGGTCGTCCTCAACTTAACCACTTAACATAATGCTGACTAGGCCGACCCCCACTAGGGTGGTCTAATAACCCTTTGACCCACATGACTTATACAGGGCCGACCCCAACAAGGTGGTCTAATAACCCATCAAGTATAAGTTACGACACTTACAATATAAATGATGACACTTCTGTATAGAGGAATAATAACATCTCTATAGGAATACAATATACATATATGTGAAATACATTCCGAAGTTACATATACATCAACAATCCCTCTTAACTAGGAAGGTATTTCTCGACAAGGGTCTTCTAGCACAAGTCATCTTCTCTAGATCATCGTCACTGTTGCTGCTATCTCAATCAATCTCTGAATCTACTCGTCATAGGAAGTTCTATAGAGCCAGTCCTTTTTCATACTGGATGTAGGCCCACCACCTGCAGGTCTTCTTCATCACTAGACATACTGTGGAAATCTCAGGACTTATTACGTGCGTCGCAAAACCTTAAAAGAGTCTCTTGACTAGCAAGAACCCTAAAGAGCATCTGAGGCCTTTTTCATCCTGTCCAGATCTCCAGGACTTATTACATGTGACCCCACCACAAAACCTTGAAAGAGAATCCCAGGACTGATTACGAACACAAGGCTCAACCTATCGGATCTCCTAGGGCACAAATTACATGTCGTCACCACAAAACCTCGAAAGATCATCCTAGGACTGATTACGAGCACAAGACTCAACCTATTGGATCTCCCAGGGCACAAATTACATGTGGTCATGGAAAAACCTCGAAAGAGCATCCCATGACTGATTACGAGCACACGGCTCAACCTATTGGATCTCCCAAGGCACAAATTACATGCCATAGGACAAAACCTTGAAAGAGCATCTGTCAGATATCCCAGGGCACAGATTACATGCCATAGGCAAAACCTCAAAAGACTATCTGCAGATCTCCCAGGGCACAAATTATATGTCCTCCCAAGCAAAACCTCGAAAGAGCATTTTCCAGATATCCCAAGGTACAAATTACATGCCATAGGCAAAACCTCAAAAGACTATTTGCAAATCTCCCAGGGCACAAATTACATGCTTATTTGCACAACCTGTTCCACGGCCACAGAGTATCAACCTGATACTCACCATACATCATCCTGATGTACACATGATCATCTTGATCATCATCACTGCATGTCATCTAGAGCAACATCCTGAAGCTCGTCATCCATGATCATCCTGATCATACAATGCATCTACCTGATGCATACCAAGTATCTACCTGATACATATCATCATACATGATCCACCTGATCATACACTGTATCCACTTGATACAAATACAAATACATGATCCACGTGATCATACATGATACATATTAACATACATGATCTACCTGATCATACAATGTATCCACCTGATACATATACAGGTACATGGTCCAAGCATCCAACATGATGCGTACATTACATACACATATAAATGATCCAATTGATCATATCCAGCATGCAACATGATGCATACATACATATATAAATGATCCAACTGATCATACAAAGCAGAAACCAGAACATCATCCTGATGCTCATCATCCAACGATTACATCCACATCCATGTGAAGGATCCTCCTTCCAACATGCTTGGAATGGCTTCAGCAAATGTGTCCATCACTTCTTCCTCGAAGTCTCATCAATCTGAAGAACGCCAAGCCTCTCCCTGAAGTACTCAAACTTCACCCTGGCTAGTGGCTTCGTCAGCACATCTGCAATCTACTCATCCATCGCAACGTACAGGAGCTTCATAGCTCCTCTCTACACCATATCCCTGATATAGTGATATTTGATCTCTATGTGTTTCGACCTGTCATGAAACACTGGGTTCTCGGACAACTTCACACAACTCTGGTTATCACAAAAGATACCAGTAGCATCCAACGGGAGATCAAATAACTCATAGAATAGCTTCCATAGCCATACTGCCTCACAACTAGCTGAATAGGCTACAACATACTCTGCCTCAGCTGTACTCAGTGCTATGCAGGACTGCTTCCTGCTAAACCAAGAGATCACACCTGATCCCATACTGAAGCAGCATCCAGATGTACTCTTCCTATCTGCAGCACTGCCAACCCAATCTGAATCAACATAACCTTACAGGTTAAACTTTTGATTCGCTTCATACTTGAGCCCATAATCCACTGTACCCTTCAGGTACCTCAGAACATGCTTTACAGCAACCAAGTGAACACTCCTCAGATCCATCAGGAACTGGCTCAATGTGTTCACCGCAAAGCAAATATCTGGTCTCATGTTCGTTAGGTACATCAAGGACCCAATCATCTGACAATACATAGAGACATCAACTGGCTCAGATGAAGCATCACATAGAAGCTTCAGATTCGATGCCATAGGTGTGGCCATGGCCTTACAATCCATCATCCTGAATCTCTTCAGGATATCTACTGTGTACTTCCCTTGACCAAGGAAGATTCCATATGCACTCTGCCACACCTCCATGCCAAAAAACAAATAGTGCATCATTCCCAAATCTTTCATATCGAACTCGGGAGCAAGCTTCCTCTTAGTATCTGCAATCAATCTGTCATCTCCTATTACAAATAAGTCATCCACATACAGGAGTAGAATCACAGGATTCCCTTCCTCAACCTTGTAGTAAAGGTTGGAATCCGCTTTACTCTCGGTAAAGCCCAAACTGGATAGAAAGCTGTCTATCCTACCAAGTTCTGCACACATATATGACTACACCATTCAAGAAAGCTGTCTTGAAATCCATCTGGTGTATCTTCTATTTCATCACTTTTATATTTCTCTATGCCGCCATCTGTAGCATGCTTGATCTGATAGTTCCATTTGGAAGTCACAACAGACTTCCCTTAAGCTCTTGGGACCGCATCCCAAACATCGTTCTTCATGATCGACGGATCAAGGCATTCTTCTCATACACTGGGAACTTCAATATCTTCAATAGATAATTTTGTTGCTTGAAGAAATGTTGTAGTCCTTCTTTGGTAGGTGAAGGTATACGGTCTTTCCTACAAAACAAGTTAAATTGCATGATTAGAACCATCTCATAATTTTCAGACAAATTCTTACACATAAATAAATATGTCATAGAATCATGCAATTATCTTAGCCAATGCATCAATACAACATTTATCCATGTTCCACAACTTTCTAGATGTCTTCCAGTCTCTACCAGGACATTGTTAAGAGTGTGCACAACTCCCAACATGTCAACAAAGAGGTTTCATTCTAGATAAGTAGCAATGGAATGTTGTACAGTGCCATAGGCCACTCACCCATCATATGCATATTAGTAGTATCTTGTTCATTAATGCAAATATGCAAAATACATATCCTAAGTCTAGGAACATAAGCATATGTATCAATGAACAATTTTATTTAAACAAACAAATATGTAAGAAGTGGTAATTAAAATACTTATCTTTGTTTGTTTGCTGGGTGGAATCCCTCTGAATCTTTGCAACTCCATTCTGATGTGGATTGTGAGAAGTGGTCAACTCCCTCTGAATATCTGCATCCTTGCAGAAACTACTGAAGTGTGCTCCTTTGCTTTCTTGCAGGAACAACTGGAGTGTGCTCCCTCTTGAACTTTGCTTCCTAGATTACCTGTCCTTGAACTTACATCCATCCTTAATCACTATGCATGCTTATTACTATCATCATTGTGTTATCCTTGAGGTCTCATACATAACCACACATTTATTAGTATAATCTTAATACTATCAAAACACAATAATCTCAAGCATGTATAGTCAGGATCATTTCAAACACAGATAATAAACATTAGTATTCAAGGTTTCAGGGAAGTCTTCTTTTACTCATACATATTATTATTTGATCATAGGACTCTTCTAGTTAGTTGAATAATCAATCAAGATAAGAGATATAATATTCATAAAACCCGTGATTATTCAAACCTATACCTTCATGATTCTTCTGGTTAGTCATATCATCAATTATGGTAAGAAACATAATATGCATACAACCATGATTATTCAAACCTATGACTTCATGAATAATCATTATCAACAACACAACAGTATAAGATCCTAACACAAGGAAGGATTCTAGCTTGATATAGGAAAAACATACCTGGATTAGCATGCTAGCTAGTTATGTCTAACATACCCGCATAATGTCTTCTGGTTCTCTTCAGTGACTTGTGCTAGTAACCTGCATGTCTCATAAGTTAGCCATTGTAGAACCAAGTTATACATACCTCGTAAGTAGATCTTCTATGTGATCCATGACAATGGATGAATCTTTGTCTTCATGTCATCATGATCATATGTTCTTGAACTAGAACATGATTTGTCTTTCTTGGTGTACCTTTCATGTTAGCGGACAACATAAACCTCATACAACATCACAATGCATTAGTACAATCATAAGTGTCAAAACCTTAATCAATGAATATCTTCTATTAAGGTAATACGACAAGTCTAGTAATTAATCAAGATTGTATTGTAATGATATGAAGACAAACATATCATAAACTTAACCATGAACAGAATTCGAAACATACCTATAAGCCATACCTATCAAGATTGCTTGTAATCTTCTTATGGAAGGCCTTAGCCTCATCTCCCTCTGAAACGGGAACTTCTTCACCTATGCAGGTGACCAATCCATCCTCTTCTAGGATTAACCCAATCCACTTGATTTGCAAGAACTAGACCTGGAGTTGGATTAGGGTTAGTCAAAGAAACCCCAAAAATTCAAACTTTGAATTTCAAACTTCCAAAAGGATAGAAATATGCACCTTGATGAGCTGATCAAGTTGGTATATTCAAAATTTGAAAACTGCAAAGTTTCACCCCTTGAAATTGCCTTTTAGATTTCCGGATTCACTGGACGTGACCCTGAAATGGGGTTTGATGAAGCCCACTCTTCTGCCCAATCAAAAGGTTTGATCCAAATCTCTAAACTTCTATTTTTCTGAGGAGCTTCCAGCCGTGGTCACAAATTTCAAAAATTTCCATTTTTACAGAAGCCATAATTTTCCACTTTTTTTGTCAAAGTCCCGAACTAGGGTCTGATCAAGCCCGACCTTCTGCCCAACCAAAAAATCTGATATTGGTCTCTAAATTTCGATTTTGATGAGTATCATCCAACCGTGGTCTCCGATTACAAAAATTTCAACTTTCTCCGAAGCCCTAAATTCCGGAAGCCATGAATGAAGGTACTAAAAAATTATTCTGTTTTGACAGAAATATGTACCTGATTGTTTTTGGTGTAACTCCGAACTTTTCAATCTACAAGGTCTGAAAAATTTTCCTGAGATAGACCGACCTGTTATCTTTACATCCCGACAAGTCTGACCTCAATTGGATTCTCTAAGAGATATTTATGCCAAGTGTCGCAACGTGACTTGTTTATGGGATAATACAGGAGATCGAACTTGTACGGCGTGCCACATGTCATTGGTTCAACTTCGGCCTCTGAACAATTTTTATGAGATAGTATAGTCTGTTTAATACCTGTCACATTTTACGAAATTGCATTTGGAGCTTCCTAGCCCAAGTTATGACCTTTTTCCCAAGGTCACCTGATTTTGACTCAGATCTGGAAGATGCAGAAACCCTATATTGTACAGATCATAAATCACACATTAATATGAATTAGACATTTTCCTTTGGACACAAGGTACATGGGGATCTGATCTTCGACCTGTAAAAGTTTCAGATCCGAAAACGTCTCCAAAATGGATTTATAGCGAAAGTGCTACGATGACTGGTTTTTGCTATATCAATCCCTAGCATCGTAAGTGCAACAAGTGTCATACATTCCATATCATGCCTTCTTTCAGGCTATCCCTGATACCATGTTAAATTTTAAGAATTTACTTCAATCTGATCTAGGATCTTAACTGATAGAACAACATGTACAACAAATCTACAGCATATCAATCATGGACACAACAATGCAAGCACACAAGAGACACAGAGTTTACTTGGGGAAAACCATAAAGGTGAAAAACCCCAATAACTTCCTCAGAGATAGATAGAGCAACGATACAACCAGAATACAAGAGATAGCCTTCTCCTAGAAGTAGAGCCTCCTCCTCCACAAGTGCACCACTATCCCAAGTGTGAGTGAGAGAATATAATGTGTAAAATGAGAGAGACACACTCTCTATTTATACACTAACTTGACTTGACCTTTACTCAACTAGGTCGGCCTCAACTTAACCACTTAACATAATGCTGAATGGGCCGACCCCCACTAGGGTGGTCTAATAACCCTTTGACCCACATGGACGAACCCCAATAGGGTGGTCTAATAACCCTTTGACCCACATGACTTATACAGGGCCGACCCCAACAAGGTGGTCTAATAACCCATCAAGTATAAGTTACGACACTTACAATATAAATGATGACACTTCCGTATAGAGGAATAATAACATCTCTATAGGAATACAATATACATATATGTGAAATACATTCCGAAGTTACATATACATCAACAACAAGTCCCATATAAACATGATCTTTTATAATATTTTTGTCCTTTAGGCCTTCGACACATTATGCTATGTATAAATTCTCTAGATGCATTCGGTGGTTGTAACGAAGGGCAATCCTGCACAATGTTAGTATGCAAACCACAAAATATATGTCTATATGTATCATAATAGTACTCAAATTCTACATGGTATCTACAACAACATGTACTGCGATCAATGCAAATTCTACCAAGGTTTGCATTTTTCGAAGGACCTTTGGCCCAAGTTCAATTGTGTGTGCTCATTCTTGAACCTCTCATAGAGTTCTGTTTGTGTGGTGTCAAGGAAGTGCTTGACATGGGGTTCACCCCCCCTAACACCTTTTCTCAACTTTAAAACATCTCTTTTATTCGATGACGGTCTAGTGTTATCATGCCAAAACTTTTGCACTAGTTCTTTAACAACATCAATGAGCTTCATGTCTGAACGAGGTAACCTACCAACAGAGGCCCAACAATCTTTTTGGCCTGGGGTCTCAAGTTTCTCTCTAATGGCAGAATAATTTTGAAGAGTCTTTCTATCTACTTTAAAGATTTTACATGTGTATGATAGTAGGCGACGTTTCCTTGTGGATTTGTCTACAATCGATTCCGACAATACACGACGGGCCGCATTAAAATATTTTGTGCGAGAAGTTTTTCCAATCAAATTAAATGCAGATTGTAGATTTCTAACAACATGATTGTTGGCCTCTGAACTTCTAACTACCTTTATGCGCAAAATTCTCCTAACATGATCTAGACAATGTGATTTTAACAAAGCAAGAAACAATTGACATTTTGCTGCATTGGTTTTGGATTCAAAAAAATCTTTGATTATCTTGTTACAATGGAAATCAATAGTGCGTTTGGGCATCTTACCTTCAAGTCCTGAAAATGAACTTTCATCCACATGAATATGTCTGGGAGTTCTTCGTTGTCCGGTTGATAGTTGAGGCAAGGGAGTCAGCAAGGAAGTACGAGTCTCGTCAATGGTTTGTTGTGGCCCTTCGTTCAATAATTGGTCCTGCAATGGAGTGTGTTCGCCAGGTGGGTGCTCTTCTTGGGGTGGTTGCCAGTTAAGAACTTGTTCAAAATCCATCCCTTCATACTCGACATCAGGCAAGATTTGATTGACTTCAACCACTTCGTCATTGCTTGTTGATGGATCTAAGGCACTAACATTTTGATTTCTGCGGTTTTGCATGTACAACCTGGCCTTTTCTCTTATCTCATGGGCCTTTTCAGGGGGCAGTTGCATCCTTCTAGACTTTCTTTGATTATTACGTATGTTTCCCATATTCAATGCGCTTTTGGAAAAATGAAATATATGACCCCTGCAAGAATGAACAACAAACAAGATATTAAAACTCGATGTGCATGATTATTAAAGCTCGATGTAGCAATTGATTATGTACAACAACATCTAGTGATAATGTTTTCATATAATCTTAAAAGCTATTGGGAATGACCTACATATAAAGTTACAACATCACATCTAGGAACTCATTAGGATGGTATTGGATGGTGGTATGGGATGTTAGTAGTCCAACAATTTCCCTACAAGGGAGAAGCTCATATCACTTCATTTCATGGTATGGATGAGGGAAAATAGCCCCAAAAGACTAAGAGTTTTCAATTGTTTAGGCATTTGTGTGAGTTGTTGTAGTGAAACCATGAGGAATTCAACAAATGTTTGTCTACTAGATGGAGGAATGTGATTATGAAATGTTATTGGTGGTGATGCAAGTAATTTTTTTTTATTATCTTCATGAAAGGTTGAAAGCATTGCTTGGTGCATGTTGTAGTTTTTTTTTGGTAGGATGTTTTTATTGTATACGTTAAAGATTAAGAAGACTAAAATATATCTATCATGCAATTCATGAGGAAAAACCAAAATAGATGCCATTCAAACAAGTGAATGAAGACTAAATTACATTTAACAAGATCAAATTTTCACCATACCTCAAGGATTATGATTGCTCTTTGCTTCAAATGTCAAATGCTCTTTTGATGTGTCCACTATATGTAAGAAGAATTCATGTGTATCCAAGTAGCATGATAATTCAATCCAAGGTGCCAAATAGAGTCCAACTATTGTGTATTCACTCAATTGATCCAAATAGAGCCCAATAGGTGTGTATTCAATACAAAGAGCCAAATAGAGCCCCAAATATTGTGTATTTTATCCAAATAGTGTATGAATTCAATCTACCATGAAAATGCTTGTTGGAATGTGCGTGAAACCAATGAAGAGAACGCGATGAATGAGGAAAAAAATGCGGGAGAAAGAACACGGGTGATTTTCTAAATTTTATGTTCAACGGGGATGTGCATGCGCCTCTGGCGCGTGCGCGTCCTTGCTGAACGTTGTAATGGTTGGTGGGTAACGTTCATTGTATTTATTTCCCAACAGATATAAATGTGTCGGGTTATGCCTAGATCCCCTCCCCATAAAGGCCTTTAGGACCTCTTCTAACCCATAATCCCTAAGTGCATTTAAGTGCTTCTAGGTGTTTGGGGGTTTAAGGGTATATTTACAAATTTGTGTATTTTGATTTCAAAACATTAATTTAATTTTCAGTTAGAAACATATGTATTACATCAAGAATAATTAAATACATAGTAGATATATATTAATGTTGTATAAAGACTGCTCAGAGGTGCGATTATTGTGAGATCACAGTATGTGAGATTTGTTCATAATTACCATCAGATGTTATTCTCTTAGGGCGATGCAAATGTGAAAAAATACACTTTGATGGTTAGTTTTATTTGCTGGGAAATATTTGCCCGGTTAATTTATGGGGAAGGATAACAGTCTTGATACTCCCACCCCTATGGAAGGTTGGCAAAGCATAGCACAGAAGGTATAAGCTTGGCTTCATATAATATGCAGAGCACTCTTCTTTACATTGCTGTATTAATCAAAATCTAAGGAACCTGTTATTTTTTGTCTCAGTGTAGGATGAAGATGATGAGATGTAAAGGATCTAATCAAGTAGTCATGGAGGGCCTCCTCATCGTGGAATATTTTACAAATAGTGTTCATCTGCAGTAAGTGGAATCACAATTGCAATAAAATAAGGTTTTTCGTTATGATGATCTGATGATGATGATGATGAAGATCATGACAAAGATGATGATGATGATGAAGATGGTGATGATGATGATGACTAATGGAGATGATGATGATGATGATGTTGACGATGATATTGATGAGGAAGATGATGACGAATATGCAGCACACCATCCTCATCCTCATCATCATCTTCATCATCATCAACAACATGATCATCATCATCACCATCATCATCGTCATCATCTTCATCATCATCATCCATTGTGAGGACAAGGATGATGATAATGATGATGATATGATGATGATGATGGTGGTGGTGGATGATGATGAATATGAGTATGATGATGATGATGGTGATGATGATGATGGTGATGAAGATCATGATGATGATGAAGATGGTGATGATGATGATGATGACAATGAAGATGGTGATAATGATGATGATGATGATGACTAATGGAGATGATGATGATGATGATTGATGATGATGATGATGTTGATGATGAAGATGATGACGAATATGTAGCACATCATCATCATCTTCATCATCGTCGTCATCATCATCATTTTGAGGAAGAGCATGCGGATGATGATGATGATGAAGATGATGACTAATGGAGATGATGATGGTGATGATGATGATGATGATGATGTTGATGATGAAGATGATGACGAATATGCAGCACGTCATCCTCATCATCCTCATCATCTTCATTGTCATCAACAACATGATCATCATCATCACCATCATCATCGTCATCATCTTCATCATCATCATCATTGTGAGGACGAGGATGGTGATGATGATGATGATATGATGATGGTGGTGGATGATGATGAATATGAGTACGATGATGAAGATGATGATGAATATGATCATCATCATCAAAATCATCACATTCGTCGTCATCATCTTCATTAGTCATCATCATCGCCATCTTCATCATCCTCACCATCACCATCATCATCATATGATCATGGTCACAATGATCATTGTCTCCATCATCATAATCGACATCTCCATCATCATCATCATCATGAAGATGATGATGAGGATGAGGATGATGTGTAGCATATTCGTCATCATCTCCAGTAGTCATCATCATCACCATCTTCATCATCATCATCATCATCACCATCTTCATCGTCGTCATCATCGTCATCATCATCATCTTCGTCATGATGATGATGATGATGAGGATGAAGATCATGATGATGATGAAGATGATGATGATGATGATGATGTTGATGATGATGATGATGATGATGATGACTAATGGAGATGATGATGATGATGATTATGATGTTGATGATGAATATGATGGTGAATATGCAACACATAGCCATCATCATCATCTTCATTAGTCATCATCATCGTCATCTTCATCATCCTCCCCATCACCATCATCATCATATGATCATGGTAACGATGATCAGTGTCTTCGTCATCATAATCGACATCTTCATCATCCTCATCATACTCGTCATAGCCATCTTCATCATCATCATCATCATCATCATCACCATGAAGATGATGATGAAGATGATGATGAGGATGAGGATGATGTGCAGCATATTCGTCGTCATCTTCATCATCATCAACATAATCATCATCTCCAGTAGTCATCATCATCATCATCACCATATTCATCGTCATCATCATCATCACCATCTTCATCGTCATCATCATCATCATCATCTTTGTCATGATGATGATGATGATGATGATGACGATGAAGATGATGATGATGATGAAGATGATGATGATGATGATGACGATGATGAATAATGGATATGATGGTGATGATGATGATGATGATTATGATGTTGATGATGAAGATGATGGCGAATATGCAACACATCATCATCATCCACAACATGATCCACAACATGATCATCATCGTCGTCGTCATCATCATCGTCATTATCATAATTGTGAGGACGAGCATGAGGATGATGATGATGACGATGATGATGATGATGATGATGATGATGACGACGACGAAGATGTTGTTGGAGATGATGACGAATATGCAACACATCATCATCGTCTTCGTCGTGATGATATGATGATGATAATGATGATGATGATGATGGTGGTGGTGGATGATGATGAATATGAGTACGATGATGATGATGACTAATTTGGAGTTGATGATGATGACGACGATGATGATGATGATGAAGATGATGAGGAATATGTAGCACATCATCAACATCTTCATCATCATCATCAACTTCCTCCTCCTCATCATCATAAACAGTCATCTTCATCATCCTCATCATACTCGTCATCACCATCATCCTTATGATGATGATGATGATGATGATGATGATGATGACGACGATGATGATGAAGATGATGATGATGATGATGATGTTGATGATGAAGAATATGACGAATATGCAGCACATCATTCTCATCATCATCATCTTCTTCATCATCATCAACAACATGATCATCATCATCACCATGATCATCATCATCATCATCTTCATCATCATTATCATCATTGTGAAGACGAGGATGACGATGATGATGATGGTGGTGGTGGTGGATGATGATGAATATGAGTATGATGATGAAGATGATGATGATGATGACGAATATGATCATCATCATCAAAATCATCATATTCATCATCATCATCATCATCACCATCTTCATCATCCTCACCATCATCATCATCATCATATGATCATGGTCACGATGATCATTGTCTTCGTCATCATAATCATCATCTTCATCATCCTCATCATACTCGTCATCGCCATCTTCTTTGTCATCATCATCATCATTTTCGTATCGTCATCATTTGATGATGATGATGATGATGACGATGAAGATGTTGTTGATGATGATGAGGAGGAAGAGGGTGATGACGAAGATGATGATGATGATGATGGTGGATGGTGATGAATATGAGTATGATGATGAACATGATGATTATGTTGATGATCATCGTACTCATCATCAACATTGTCATCATCATCTTCATCATCATCACCATCAATGTTGATGATGAGGATGATGATGATGATGACGTTGACGATGAAGATGAGGAAGAAGGACGATGATAATGATGGTGTTGATGATGACAATGATGATGATGACGAAGATGATGATGAGGATGGTGATGAGGATGAAGAAGATGATGATGATGATGATGGAGATGATGTTGATGTTGATGAGGATGGTGATGAAGATGATGATGATGAAGAAGATGACGATGGTGGAGATGTTGATGAGGAAGAGGGAGATGACAATGATGATGAAGATGTTGATGATGGTGATGATGATGATGATAATCATCATCATCTTCATCACCATCATGATCATCATCCTCGTCATCATCATCATCATCATCATCATCACCATCATCCTCATCGTCATCTTCATCACCATTGCCATCATCATCATCACCATCACCATCATCTCATCATCATCACCATCATCCTCATCGTCATCTTCATCACCATTGTCATCATCATCATCATCACCATCACCATCATCTCATCATCATCATCAACATCTTCAACATCATTGTCATCTCCCCCTTCCTCATCAACATCTCCATCATCGTCATCTTCTTCATCATCACATCTTCATCAACTTCATGTATCCCTTTGACAAAGGAAATTAAATAAACCATACAAAGGCATACAATAGCGCGTACGCGCAAGGATGCATGCGCGCACCTACGCATGCGTGATTTCAATCACGTGTGCGCGTGCGCGTAGTTGCGCGCGCGCGTGTTTGAATTCAAATTGTTTTTGGCGCCCTTGCAGGCTTGGAACTAGCTTCGGATTGCACCTTTAGGCTCGGTCTGATTTATCCCTGATTTATAGCAGAAAAAATCAAACGCTGCAACTTCCTATTTTTCACAGCTAGTTCTGCATAAGCTCCGCGAGTGCACTGCAGATGAAATTGCACACACTTGTCGAGCTCTGTGCACAGATTCCAAATATATAATTTTTTAATAGATCTGTTGTTTTTCTCTATTTTTAATTCATTTTAAATTGCACTCATGTCAAATTCGTAAAAAACATAGGTCGTTTATTTGGCCTATAACTTTTGATTGGCTTACCTATTTCGAAAACGGAAAAGAACCCACATAAGAGCACGAAAATACCTACAACCTAAAAAAAAATGCATTTTGATTATTTTTAGACCATGATATGGTGGATTAAAACTTGACCATGTCCTTTTAGGGCTTCACTGACTTCGGTAATTTAAAAAAAATATAAAATTAAATTTTAAAATTTTGGAAAAATAGCTCCACAAAAGATTTGTCTGTTGTCTATGCCTCTACATATTTTTTTCTCATAAATTGAAAATTTACATAGCAAATAGGTAGGTCAACAAAAACATGTGCATTATGTTTTAGAAAAAAAATAACATACCAATCTTCGAATAATAACATTTTGGGGTGGTTATACCACTTTTCCATAAATAAAAGTTATATATTCCGGAAGGTCATCTGTTTTTCTACGTTTCATCCTTTTACACCTAATCGGAAAAAGTTTTGTAGGTACCTCTAATAATTGATTTTAATGATAATATTTCTATTTTTCCAAAATATCATTACAATTAACGTGTCATAATTGGGTATCATTACCTTGCACCAGCCCATATATATATATATATATATATATATAGATATACCATTCCAACCGTTAGATGTAAACAATGATTGTATTGTACAAAATAAAAAAGATTCTATAGATAACATGCTAACTTAAAAAGTTAATGAAATGAACATATCACTTAAACTACACCTGTGCTAAGAATTGCAAAAATGAATCCTACCGAAATGGTCCAGTCTTACACAAAATTGCAAAAAAGAATCAAATTGCGAACTAGAGGATGGCTAGTCCCCGAGAACTTCACAACAATTATACAAAGACTATACAGGGGACCTTATTTCCGGAAATTCAATCCTTTATTGGAAAGAAACTGAGTTACGGAAAGATCAACTTGATTTACAAACTCAAAACTCCAACACAGGAGCAATTACTAGGTACTACACTTATATAATGTTTACATAGATATAATGAATCCAAGGATTCGGTTTCCATAAAATTAATACAATATTCTAAAACTAAAAATTGTTCAACAATTGTGTTGGATTCTTGGAAATTGTTGAGCCCATTGTTACTTAAATTCCCATAATAATTTGAATCTAGTGATGGAGTTGTTGGATTCATTGGATTCTCTGAGCATCGCCGGTGGTACCTCCATATGAATTGTGTGATCCATTATATTAAAACCTGCACATTCGTTAGAAGAAAAAATTATTAAATAGCATAGTGGTAATAAATCTCATCACAAAGCTTAAAAATGAACGTCACATTCCATGTGTTAATGGGTTATAAATCGAAGTGATAACAAATTTTATGAGTGGATTTATATGTTATTAAATAATTTCCATGATTCACATTTATTTAAATATAATAATTTTATTTATGATTATTTTAAATTTAAAACAAATTTTCTTAAAAGGGATTAGTATGTATAGTTTTAAGGTAAAATAATAATTATTTTAATGTATTATTTTTTAACTATTTATTTGTTTAAATTAAAACAATGTAAATTAGTGAACCAAATCTCATCATCGAGCCATAACTTCTATATGCTTATGTAAATATTACGAAACTAGCAAGATCAAGAAGACGAAGGTAAGTCAACTTGTCAAAAGAGTAAGCTAGAGAACCGATAAGAGCATGCTCCAATACATGAAATGAGCAATTTTTGGAGGCCCATCAATTTTCACGAGGAGGAGATCATGGTGGTGTTGAAAATGGTTAATTGAACTCCTGCGAGAGAGGAGGGATCAAAGTGGTCCAAAGGGTCTCCAAGACGAGAATCCAAAGGAGAACCTCTCCAAGAGGAGGACGAGTAAATGTGTATAGAATCTCTCCAAGGGGTGGAGATAGGTCTTCCGATGATGGAGGAGGTAGAAAGATTTGCACTTTCTCCAAGGAGAAGCCAAAGGAGAACCTCTTCCAAGAGGAGGAGGAGTAATGTGTATAGATTCTCTCCAAGGGGGGGAGATGATAGGTCTTTCGATGATGGAGGAGGTAGAAGGATTTACACTTCCTCCAAGAGGAGAAAATGAACTGAGAAAGGAGTGGCCTCGCCCAAATGGTCCTTGTTAGAAAAACAAGATCAGAGCAATAATAATAAACAAGATGCAAATATAAAACACATAAACACAATACAAGAGAGACACCAATATATGTGATTCACCCAATATGGGCTACGTCCATGTAGAAATTGCCAGTTCTTTATTATACCATTTAGCAAATGAAGGGATGCAACCCGCAACACATATGCTGCAACTTCATCTTCACTCTCTCCTAGTCTCTCTCACACAATCATAGAGATATTTACAATACTACAATACATAGCCGTATTACAATGCCTTCATTTTAAAGAGGGATTACCATGGGAAAATACCACGAGATACCCAATATTACGGGCCCGTAAATCACCCATTATTGACCAAGTCATGACTATGAAATTACAACATTTTACAAGGCATTTTTCTGAAATTTTCGGCACTGCCCTTAACCCACTCTAGGGGGGATCCTAAAAGTAGTCATTGTCCCACCTTGGACCCCCCATAACGACTATAGTGGGGGGGTAATCCCCCCCACACCCCACCATCATGGGCTAGGATCCATACATGGCTGAAACATGACCTATGAATAAGGATGATCAGGCTCCACAACCAGCAGATCCTATCACAGTGGCTTAGAAGTGACCTTGGCTAGAGTGTCTTCCACATGAACCATGGGCAGATGGTGTAAAAACACCCCTTGAGAGAGGGGATAGGCTTGCAGTCTTTTGGACTTCCTTAGGGTTTTTTTTTGTTCCTCAATGGTGACAGATTTCTTTTTCAAGTGAGAGTGATGGTGGAATTAAACAAAATTTGAACAAATGCAAAAATATGCCAACCACAATAGATGAATATGGTGCAATACGTGAGTGATATGAACAAAGTGGTTTAGTGCAAGAGTTCCCACATGTAGGTTCTTTTACTTATAAGTTAGTGAAGTTGTATTTAGAAAAGAAATAATGTAATTCCCTAAATATACCTAACGTCATTCCTCTCAAATGTAATTGGTCCTTCCAAAAGAACAACTAATGGTGATGATGGGATCCATGCACCAATTGACTAGTGAATGTAACAAAGAGCCAATTCTACCAGCAATGGGGCCAATGTTCCAATCAACAAGAGTTAGAAACACATCCAAGTGGCAGTAAGTAACTTCAGGAGTCAATTGCACCCCCAATTACTACTTGGTGATGTCCTAATTTGGGCCTCTAAGATACCTTGCATCAAGTGTGGATCAGTGGTTTGGCCTGTATAGTATAGTGTCTTCTCCCTACAAGGAACTGCATGACTCGTAGGGTAGAGCAGGGAAGCTAAACCTTGGATTTCACCTCCTTTGTTATGACACAGTTCTAATCTAGGTTTTCTTTGAACACTTTCTTATAGCGAGATTTTGAAAGTACCATATAAGTCAACAATGTTATGTTTCAAAATATCACTAATGAAACTAGATTGGTGGGCATTAATGGATGCCTAGCCTAATCAATCCTACCTAACTAAAATGTTGTTTTGTGACCTCATGCACAGGATTTTAGTTGATTGTTAATTTACAAAGTTCATTTAAGGGTCTTGAATTCAATTAGGGAGTGTAAGAGAGGTATTTAATTATTATCTTCCTTTCTAATTCACCAAGCTCACAAGAAGTGCGAGGTGAAGAGAATACTTGCAGTGGAAAAGCATTTAGGTCTCTTAGTATGTGCTAGCGATTCAAATACATTTGATAAAAGTAAAATCATTGTGGCAAATTAACTAGAAGAGTATAAAGTAGATGTGAATGTAGATGAAATTTTAACTCTAAAAGATGCTAAGGGTGCTTGCAAATCAAAGTGCTAATGAAAATAAAAATGTGCAATGGAGGTATTTCACACTTCTCACCCCTTTCTAATTCACTGAGCTCACGATAAGTGTGAGGTGAAGATCATACTTAGGGAGACCAGAGTCTTTAGGTCCTTGCTTGTGTGCAAAAATGGATCTTACACTAGCTTTAATTCTAAAAGCATGTCAGGTAAGCATAAACAAGAGGGGTTTTGAATACTAATTACTACAATGAGGCTTGTTGAAAGCCTCAAGGTTGGTTATCTAAGTAAGTTTCAGAGAAGTGAACTCTTTACTCCCTAATCTTAGTCTATGTGAGCTAATTACTAAAAAATGTAACTATATCAAGTAGCAATGGGGCTGTAAGATTGTTGCATGCTAATAAAATGATTATTATTATAACCATAGATCCATTTGATCAACTCTGGGTGCTAACTTTTCAAAAAAAGATTTGCACTTCTAGATATTTGAGCTCTCTAGATGCATCTATCTAATTTTAAGTTCGATTTACGATAGTTACGATAATTACTGCACCTTAAAACTATGTTTTCTAAAACTAAAATTACCATCTTAAAATAATTATATCTAATCTTTTTTTTAATATATACACCTAAATTGTATTATATTAGAAGAGACATGAATATCTTAAATATCATATAACTTAAATATAACATAATAAAAAAAATATATAAGAATCAAATGCTTAAAATGATGCCACTTAAAGATAAATGTACAAAACAAAAATATTATATAAATATGATTAAAATCAATATATTAAATTTTTTTAATATTTAAAAAACTCAAATCAATATAAAACCAATAAATTTTTATTTATTAATTTATACTTAAAAATATATATACATTAAAACTTAATACAATTCCCAATGCATATATATTAATGTATATGTTCAAGAATATAGTTAACCACAATACTATTCAAAATTCAAAAATCACTGTGTGAGAATACATCCATAATATTAGACCCCTTAAACAATAAATCTCTCTTAAATCTGCCATAGATTTTTTTGACAAAAGATTTATACAGTTTTTATATAATACATTAAATTCATTCATAATACTATTAAATCTCTTAAATAATAAAAAAATATTATAATGCATTTCCCAACCTTCATAATGATTAGGAATATATGTCATCCACAATAAATATTATAATGCATTTCCCAACCTTCGTATTGATTAGGAATATATGCCATCCACAATACTATTGGAAAATAATATATTTCATTACACTTAAATTAATTACAAATTAAAGGGATGCAATTATTGTCCTAACATAGATTGACAATGGCGAGTCTCTTAATAATAGATCAGCATCTTATTCCAGATAAGATACTTTGAATAATATATCCACATTATTCATTTCGCATTTGCTCTAATAATACTTAATGAGTGCAACTTAATTTAAAATGCTATGAATATATATTTACAATTAATTGGAATTTATTGACTTTTATTAAGAATAATGACATATTACTCATCTTCAAATCAAATTAATAAAAGAGATTAAATACTATTTAGGCTAATAAAAGATGAAATACTATTTATGTTATTTATTGTTGGAGTTTATTAACTTCCCTTAAGAATAATGATTTATTAGTTATTTTCATAATCAAATATTAAAAGACAACCTTCGATTGTTGTTAATCAAGCATTGGAATGTATAACTCTTACCTGAAGAATGGTTGTGCCACTAGTCGAGTCTGAATCGTGTATGAGATTGTTGATTCTAGTACTGCCACTGGTTGACGGTGGTGCTGAGGAGGGAAGATGCGTAGTTGGAGTTTATCTCAGATTGAACAAAGATCATTATTTCAAATTCAAATTGAATTGTGGAAGTGGTACTAATTTTAAGGATGAGATTCTTGTTTTATGGGTTTTACTGAAAGTTGTAATCTATTTCGGGATCGATTTTTTAAGGATCTTCGGAGATTTCATGATGGTTGTCAAATGAATCATTTTTTTTTTTTAAAGATTTGGCTATCTCGGTTCAACATTGGTGCAATAGAATTGATCGGATACTCTGTCCAAGGAAGCACTAAACCCATAGGAAGAAATTCTCATCTGAGAAGAATGAAAAGATAATTCACTTCAACATGATGGTTCCTTTACTTTTTTTGAGGATTAGCTCCTTTCTTTTTCTTTTATGTGAATGGCTTGCTTTTGTTTCTGCTAATACATATTTGGATTTGTGATCTTTGGACGAGATGAATTTGTCTTGTTAACACTAGTACTTTTTTGATGCTGATATGAACATTATTATGTATTGGATGTAATGGATATGTACTTTTTATTTCTAATAATAGCAAAAGTACAATTTTTTTTATGCTTGGAAAATAATAATCAAATTAATAAAAGAAATTAAATATCTATCACTTTTAACCTGTAAATTATAAGAAAAATCCATAAATTCCATAATCATTACATTTAATTTTTTAAATTAAATTAATTTAAGAAATTATTAAGTAGAAAATTAAATTATTTTAAAATATTATTTCTATACGTATATAATTGAGTTAAACATTAATTATATATATATATATGAAATTATTTTTTAATATTATTAAGTTTTTTCATCTTTATAACCATATGTGATTGATTTTTTCACATCTCATATTTATATTTTACATTATAAATTAACTTAATTTACAATATAAACTTTAACATTTTTATTATCATTTTTAAAAATTTGATTTATAATAACAACATATTTTATCTTATTAAAAATAATAAGTTTGAGTTGGATTTTGTTATTATCAATAAATTTTCTACTCAAAACATTAAATATATATATATTTTTTTAATTTTACTATAATTATGAATATTAAAAAACTATTCATATTATATATATATATTTTTTTCAACCGATTATATATATATATATATATATATATATATATATATATATATATTCATCATAACAGATAATAACCATAAAAATTATAATTAAAATAATTAAATATATATCTTGAAACTTTAAAATATTTAGAATTTGTAGTTAATGTAAAAAGCATAAGCTAGTCCATTCTCAACGGTGGTATAATAATGGTTTATTAGTCAATATTCAAAGATTTAAAAATTTGTTGCTACTGTGAGCAGGATAGGTTGTCGTTTTCAAACGTCGTATTGTTTATGGACTTATATTCAGAGCCTGGTCATCCACGATATTAGAATGAAATTGTGTGAAAATATGCCTTCCAATCACCTACTACGGTGGTAGGTGTTATTGGTGCTATTTGACTATCGCTTCAAAATCCAATCACATTAAACTACTCGCTCCTATTTTATCATTTTGATGATGTCCAACAAAACGTTACGGCCACGATGGGATTTGGTCGAATGGTGATATTTGCTTTAAAAATGTTTCTGTTTTAATATATGATTGAATTTCCGTGAGGTTCGTTATCAATATATTACTGTTGATTGACAACTTGGGCTTCAAAAAGAGCCATTCTACGGCATTCAACACAGCTTCATCTTCATGCATATCTCAGCAACTCAGGTATGTTAGGTACACTTGCTTTTTATATAGATTTTTGGCTGATTTAATGGGAAGGAGGAAGGAAGGCCATATAAGCTTCATTATTACCAATGGTCAACTAAATTACAGATCATATCTTTTTAAAATCCAATGATCAACAGGTTCATTACAACAATATTAAATGACCTGCAGCATGCTAAACAGTGCTAGCCTTCCAAAAAAACTCTGCATTACCTACTACAGCAGCATTAAATGACCTGCAACAGTAGCAGACTGAATAGTGCTGACCTTCCAAAAAAAACTCTGCATTGCAGAATATGGAATCTAATATATTTAATTAACCAATGAGAATCTTATGGGATGGCGTATGAAATGGGAATGTCCAATGATTGACTGAATTTACAGAGATGGATTCAAGAACACGCTTCATTTGAAAAAGGTGAAAAAGATGCTCATCCTTCGTACAATATACATGTGATACTAGCTGGACATTCATTGGGATCTGAGAGATTTTAATTCCATAGCCGTACTTTGTGGATTCAATAGTATAATCGATAATAATGACATATCCAGAGAAATCCATCAATTTCCGCCGCACTAATCACAATATATATATATATAAATCAGCTATATATACAATAATACAATATTGGTTCGTCTGGTGCTGGGTGCTTATTCATTACCATCGAATTCACGGACAAGAAGAAAAGGAAATGGCCCCCGGTTGCAGTGGACCTCAGAATGAAGATAAAGCTGATCTCCGAACAGAAAATGCTAATTGCAATATTCATCATTAATTGTACTGGCAATTAGGTATTCATTTACCCATATTTATCATGGGATCTTTGACTCAAAACCCTAAAAAAGGAAAACACATGACTCTCGCTTGCAGCTGGCAAAACATGTGAAAGCGAAAAAAGAATTCATGGCTGGCTGGCTGTGGGTGAACATGTGAAAGCGAAAAAAGAATTCATGGCTGGCTGGCTGTGGGTGGGGAAGATTAAAAGTTAAAATGGACGGAGCTCCTCATTTCTGAAGAATAGTAGAGTTGGTGAGTACGAAGGACAATAACGATGCGGTTGACGCAGGAACAGTGGGGTAGGGAGCTGATTTTGAAATTGTTTGGTTCAGTCATTCTGCATATTCATCACTCACGCCCTCGCTGCCTGCCTTTAATGCGAAACTATCGTTATCAGCTTTCAAACAAACCCTGTGAAACGTAATGGAGCTTTCATCACTGCAGAAAACATTATGAAGATTCCCCATTAATGGTTTCCATTCATTTTGAAAGGATTGCAGGCATTTATGCTTTCGCTGTCATTGACCTAAACATACCCAATAAAATGGAATTAGTCAACTGAGAGTAAGATTTCCAGATTCTCCACCACCTTTACCAAATGTACTGGCAACAGCAGATAGATTTATTATGTACTGCAAGTCAACCCCTAAATCTTATTTGCCGACTTAGCTTCATGGTGGCCGGTGGCCCTGTCACCTGTTCTTATGTCGTTTCCTTGACCTTCCAGTTCCAGCTACTTTCGAAGAGCATCTCCCACAATATAATGTAGCACGTGGGGAGCATTATAATAGCCACTAAACATATTCTCTTACATAATTGAATCCTACAACAAATAGAAGACTACCAAATAAGTATCATATTAATGGACTCTCTGAAGCCTTCGACCCCATCAAATAATAATAACAGTTTCTATTCATTCCACTCCAATAAAAATCACCTTAATGGAATCTGTGAACCCTTTGGCCCCTCAAATAATGTTTCAATTTATACTACGTGGCATTATTGAGTTTTATTAAGGAGGACCATAGTGTTATTTCCTTTTCTTTTACTAAAAGGCATCCCTAATTCAAACATCAATGAATAGAAGAATAATTTACTTCATGATAATGATTTACTTCATCCCTAATTCAAAAACATCAATGAATAGAAGAATAATTTACTTCTTGATAATGATTTACTTCACACTTCCAGGATAGTTTCCACATAGTAATTATGTATGTTAAGTTACTTTTAATATATAATCATTATGTTCATATTGAACATGTATGTGTGTTTGGGTTAAAATAGTTCCAAATTAAAATGTGGGAACATCAACAATCATGTCATGGTCGATTCATTAGGATTACAAGAGTTATTTCATGAATGTAAGAGTAGGTCGATTCATTAGGATTACAAGAGTTATTTCATCCATGTAAGAGTAGCGCATATTATATTAATATGATACTTTATGATATATTAATATATTACTTTATGACAATGTAAATAAGGAAATATGAGATATTAACAAAAATAAATAAATAAATACATTGAGATTAACAAGGTATCAATATATATTCACATTTAAATTTGTAAATATTACATTTCAACATTTTCTATAATGTACATATTAGAAAAATGGGATAAATGAAATAACTAAATAAGAATTATAATAAACTTAATATTTAATTAGGTCGAAATCAAGTTATGATTATTTATGACAATATTTGTTTCATGATGATGTACATATGAGTTCATATGATGATGTGCATATAAATTTTTAGATATGTAATCTCCAAAAATATCTTCACATAAACCTTTTCAACATTAATGAAACAAACTTGTGTTTAAAGTAACATATCATGTGTTTAAAGTAACATATCATGCTTACATGATGTAATATAGTTGTCAAATAACAATATCCAAAGAAATGAAATAAAAGTTGTGAAAGGGCATCTTGAAGCTCTATATGAGGTGACAAGGCTACATTTAGTGTCCTATCAAAGATGATAAAGATTTTGTTTTAAAGTAGTATATCATGCTTATATGATGTAATATAGTTGTCAAATAACAATCTCCAAAGGAAATGAAGGAAATGAAATAAAAGTTATGAAAGGGCATCTTGAAGCTCTATATGAGATGAGAAGGCTACATTTAGCATCCTATCAAAGATGATAAAGATGTAATTAACACTAGTGGAAAAGGAGTAACTTAATACGAAAGAATCAAAATATTAAATTATAACCTCGTCCCTTTTTAGAAGATAAAATACTAAATGTCATAACTACCAAACATACCACATACCAAAACATTAGTAATATCTTTAACTTTTGTGCTTTATGCTAAACTAATGAATACAAAAAATGCATGGTTGGCAACCGCTTTAATTTTGTTCATCATGTGGTAGTTTTAGACATTATATTGCATGGTATACTCCTTATAAGTGCCCTTTATAGTGATAAATATTAATGTTGTCATCTTTGGACAAATGGCAAGGCCCACATATCCATCTATAGAGAAGAAAACCCTAATTGAAACCCATATTACTCTTGTGTGCCAATAATTATTTTACAAGGTTTTGTTCATGGTTTAGACCCAATGTGTGATATTAAAGTTATAAAGGCATCTTACCATCCATAATATAGTTATTTCCATCTCCCATCCAAAAATTCTGTGTGCACGAATTATTTGGTGGTTGTGTTCCTTATGAATGGTGAAACAACTTAACTATCACTCAAGAAAGAGAGAAGTTCTTCTCTGAAACGCATGAGACATTTGTCGAGGTTGTCCCATGTGCACTGAATAAGCTCCTTGATGAGAATGCCAGAGAATGAAAGATAACAGAAATTGTTTACAAAAATAATCAACGGAGGACGCAAAAATCTTTGTGAATGGTTCGAAAAGCTTGCTAATGAATTATTCCAAGAACATGCGATTGAAGAGTGAGTCTTTGTGGTCGACGTTGAGAAGAGATTTTACACCGGCCTAACTGACCAATTAATGTGCGCGCTACCAACACTTATGTTCAAATTTTTGATCAACAAAGGCATAGGACACATCGTCGAGCCACGACCCTTGTTGCTACCACCTCTTCCAAATTCAAATTGGGAGGCAAAGCAAAAAGAGTGGGAGAAATTCATGCAAGAACAAGAGTGGGAGAACTTCTTACACAAATAAATTGTCCTACCACCATAGTTGCTTAAAATCTTTCAGGTCGACAATGGGGGGGTAGTTGACCACGTGATGGATAGAATAGATGTCTGATAGTCAACAGGTGAAGTAAAAGATGACCAACACTAGAAAGTCACAAAAATTCGACAAAGAGAGAATGGAAAACCATAAGAGCACTCTAGATATTTAGAAAATTGAACGAGAAAAGAGGAGAAAAATACATTAAGAGATAAAAGAGTGGACTAGTGTGCTCTACAGAAAACATAAATTAGGTACGATGACAGATGAGCCAGGAAATCCTCCTATGTCGAGCCAGAACTGATAAGTTGGGGGAGTGGATGAGCCTCTGTCACCTATGGATGAAGATCAGTGGATTGAGCATGGTGCAATTCTCCACATGAGGATACCTGAGGTCATAACTTTGAATTCACCGCTGTAGTTAATTCCAACATAAGGGAATTGGATCACCTTTCAGCTTGAGTACTCTAACAGAAGTTTCCATCTATTCTATTCAGATTGTGAGAGAGCGCCCCCTAGCCATTTCCAGCAATGAGTGAATCGTCAAGCGAATAAGAGAGTTTTCCAAGAAGTGCAGAACCATTAGAACAACCAAAATTTTCCTGGATATCCACAGAATTTGTAGTAGATCACAGACATTTGACCAATGACAAAAGACTTGACAATTTCGACTGTGAAGACCAAGAAAACGCAGAGCGTGCATTAGTTCCTGCTAACACACATCAAGAGATAGTAGTGGTACCTGTCAACAATCGAATAGTCCATGTATCCAATGGAGGAAGTAGACCACCATCACCATCGATTTCCCTAGAAATCACAACAGATATGGCAAACCTGACGGGACACGTCCCCTTCTACAAAGGAGATGAAGATCGTCGAAGACATTAGTTTGTATGCGGATCAATAGGGAAAGCAAATGTTGTGGTCAATGAGGATCGTCAAATGGCAGAGTTTGTAGGCTCTTTGCATAGAAGAGCCCTCACTTGGTACATGAAATATGCCAAGTAAGGCCTAGATCAAGCAATAGTTTTTGTCGTTCTTTAAAACTGACGACGAAAACAACTAGCAGCAAAAAAATTGAAAAGCATCACCAATAAGATGACAGAAACTATTCGTGACTACGACAAGAGACTTAAATATTTGTTGAGCCAGATTGATTACCAAATTGAGGAGCCTCTACTAATACAATGGTTCGTAGCTAGACTATTACAAATAATATGAAAGGATATCTGGTTGCATGACTTCACAACATAAGAAGAAGCACTAAAGAAGGAACTACAAACATATATGGATGATGAATACCTGACCAACTCTGTTGATCTGGGGATAAAGAACAATTGGAAATAATGCAACATTCCATTCGTCAAATCATCCTATGAGGAGAGGACCGGTGGTGTTCAAACTATTCAAAAGAAGGACATACAAAAGATACTTGTTGGTATGATGAACGTCGATAAGATGTGCGTATCGTACATATAAATGTTTTGTGATATCTTTTAGGAATACGATCTGCACCCAACGAAAGAATATCCATACAAAATGAAGAATGCACAGAATAAATGGTGTGCCATCTGTGAAGAAAAATCACACACCACAACAGAATGCGCCATGAATATGAAAAAAAGGCCAAATTATCATATTGTCTATCAAAAAAATATTGTCGACCAGAGAAATCACAACCAACAAGGAGACTTCAATGCTCAAGGGAAGAACAATGAAATTCGAGGAACTCGACCACGTCGACAACTTTAGTGCTTTACATGCCTTAGAGAAGAACATATGTTTGCAGACTTTCCTTGGAAAGATAAGACAAATCTGAAATTTTGTACAAAGTGTGGAGTTGGTGTTCACTTCTTCAAGGATTTCCCAACCATACTTGAGAAAATTATAAATAAAAAGAATGTTAATTTCTTGTCTAGTGTTACCAAATGTGATGTTGTTGAAACTAATAATTTGCAGATCATAATGCAACAAGGCACAAAAATTGGTGCTAACAATCCTCAAATTACAAAATTGAAAATCAAAGGCGATTATTCCAATCCGATTGAGCAGAAGCAATTATATAACAATGCCGCAAAAATATTCCAATAACTTGCCTCACAAGAATATAATGATGAAGCTCAACGAAAAGATATGAATGAATTGTTCTAATTAATAAATAAAGAAGAAGCAGTCGCAAAGCTAATAGACATAATGTATGAACTTAAAAGCAAAAATGATGAGGAAAAGCACACCAAAAACCTTTTCCAACGGAACCAAAGGGATAAAAATGATGCTGACCCATTGGTTGATCTGGAAATTGAAGGATACTGTGTCTGACAAGTTGTCCTTGATTTCAGACAAGCCAACATCATGACTCGCACAACTTGGGAACGTTTGGGCTGACCAAAACTGCATGAATCAGGGATATACTTAAAACTTTCCAACCAGGGTCTGAGTGAGCCAATCATAATCTGGAGAGATGTCGAAACAACTATCATGGGAATATCAACAAAAGTTGATTTTGAAATCATTGACCCTAAAGAAGAATCTAATTCCTTCACAACATTAGTTGGTCGACGTTGGGGAATAAAAATGAAAGCATGGATTTCACTCGACAAAGATAGGATAAAACATAAAAGCGATGGAAATAAAATCATTGTACTCTTCCATCCATCCTAAGGAAAACCTTGGGCAGAACATGTCGATGATGACGTCGACATCCGACAATTATACCAAGTGATGCAAAATAATGAATATTATGTTGATCCTAATAGTCAAGGAGAAATCCACCTCGAAAACTCCTCATCTATTGGATACAATTCAGACATTAAATTCTACTACTGACAGATGGAAAATTATGAATCTCAAGCACGATATTGCTAGACAACCGAAGTTGTCCCAAAGAAAAAAGTACAACACTGTTATACTATTTCCATCATTCCGAATATCTTCGAATGGAAAATTAGAGAATATCTGACACTCGCACCTGTAAAGAACGAGTCGTTGATACCCCACCATTGAGATACAAACAATGAGAAGCTCTCGAATTGCATGTTGACTAAGTATAAAAAAATGTAGGAGAGCAAGGTCGACTTCAAAGTTTAGTTGAAACCTTCACCAAACAAGCTGCAGGTTGGTGGGATACACACCAGTCACGACTTTAGACATGGACCACAACATCGACATATTTTTTCGAAAGGTTTGGCGGAGGAAAAATCACCGCCCAGGAAAAAATACCGACATTCACCCAAGGACAAGATCCCCACAAACACATTGACATCTGTGAAAAGGAATGGAAACGACTGGGATATAGAGATGAATGAATCTGGCTGCACTTATTTCCTATCACACTTGATGATTTTCCTAGAAAATGGTATAAAATGGAAGAGGTTGGGGGAGAAAATTTCATTTGAAAGGAAATTAGAGATAATTTTATTAAATATTTTTCTTTTACTCTAGAGGACGACACATTGAAAGATGTGAGTAATCAGCTCAGGATTTTCCCACAACTGACAACAAAAAAATCCTGACAGATAATCAACAGACATAAATCCAACAAATTTCCACTTGTAATTGCATCCGCTCGATAGAAAGTCAACATTCGACAAGATTGAAGATGGAAACTGAAAAACCCAAAGAGAAAATTTGCATATGGAAGAAGGAACATTTAACAACTTCAAAACCTATCAAAACAATCTTCAAGGTAGAATTGACAAAGAAGGATGAGCTAGGAATATTGACTGAAGAAGACTTTCCACTGGCATTCTCAGAGTTTAAAGAATGCGAATGAAAAATTAATGAAACAAGAGCACCAAAGTGGATGGACGCACAACTTAAATTGAAAGAAGTCATCATATCTAATGATTATAGACCAAAAATGGAAAGATTGGTGATTATTGAACCAAGGAACAGATAGTAGAAACCACAAGCTTGTTGAAAGAATTTCAATACGCCTTCTCCAGAGATTATAAAGACTTGAAGGGTTTAGTACAGGAGATGGGAGAAATGAAAATTGACATCAAACCTAATTCCAAACCTGTTAAGAAAATACTATATAATCTAGAGCACAAGTATAAAGATATCGTCAAGAAATACATCAACAATATCCTCGCTGCAAGAATTATCTATCATGTCGATCAAGCCCAGTGGGTGAGCCTAATGGTTGTACAGCCCACGAAGCATGATCCGACATGACTCTGAATCTGTGTTGACTTCAGAGATCTTAATAAAGTAACACTGACCTATCCATTCCCAACTCCTTTCGCTGATGAAATCATTACTGAAGTCGTCGGACACGAATTCTATTCATTCACTGATGGATTTTCTAGTTATAACCAGGTCCCTATTGCAAAAGAAGACCAACATAAGACAAAAAATTTCTATGAATTAAGATCGTTTTCATATAGAGTAATGCCATTCGGATTGAAAAATGCACCAGCTGTTTTCTCGAGAATTGTAGTTAAAGCATTCCAAGAATACATATATAAAACACTGACTGTCTATTTCAATGATTGGACAATTTATTTTATGCTAAGAGACCATTGTAAATGGATAAGTCTAATGTTGGAGAGATGTCACCAAATACAATTATTGTTGAACATCAAGAAGTGTATATTCATGACACCAATCAAAATTCTGCTTGGACATGTCGTTTGCAAAGAAGGTACAAAAGTCAATTTCACAAAAATTAAAGCTATTCTTGACCTGAAATCACCAGTCAATTCAAAACAAGCTAGAATCTTATTAGGACATATAGGTTATTATTGAAAGGTAATTCTCCATTATTCTGATATGATGTATCCACTTGAAGGATTACTGAAAGAAAATCAAGAATTCAGATGGATAGATGAATGTGGCACATCCTTTGACATGTTGAAAAGAAAACTTGTCAAAGCTCCTATACTCAGATTTCCTAATTGGTCTATAAAGTTTCATGTCCACATCGATGCATCTGGCATAGCAATCAGGACTATTTTGACACAACTTGCGGAAGATGGTATGGATTACCCAAATGCATACAGTAGATAAAGTGCTACAGAGTATAATAAAAGGCACGTTGTCAACCAATGGACATATCACCATTGGCTAACCGACGTGCCTAGGTTTGAAACTTTTTTTTAAGAATAATTAATTTATTACTATGTAATTAATTATGATTTTGAATATTTAAACAAAAAGAAGTTATAAACAACTTAGACGGAAATAAATAGTATAAAAAAAGACTAAAATATGGGTAGTGGCAAGATCAACATGATGATAGACTAGGGAAACAACACCAACAATGGCGATGCAAGAAGGAGGAAAATTAAAAAACCACTAGAGGTGAAGGAACGACGGAGTAGATATGATGGACTAAGTGATTGTGATCAATGAGAATAAACAAGCCGAGAAGATTCTAATCGATCAGAACCAAGCCGATGAAGCACAACAAAGCATAAATAAATCCCTTTGATCGAAAAGTTCCCAACCGATGACCAGAAGAAACTCAAAACAAACGATGACTACACTCAACTTATGGAGCAGAAAATCCAACATGCATAAAAAATAGTGCTGACGAACTGTCAATCAAGTGATGAGCATTTAATATCTTCACCCACTATGCGTTTAATGCTCTCACCTATCACAATCGAATCAAAGCATGACATCCCTGCTTTAAATACCGCACTTGAAGAAACTTGGGCGTTATTTTTCCAAGAACTTGAGAAGCAGAACTCAGAGCTCACTGAACCTGTACTAAGGCATAACCCTACCACATAACTAGCATAAAAAATGGCACTGAAGAAATCGCAAGCTACCACCCGAGCCACAACTACAAGAATCTGACTACTAGAAGAAGCTGACACGCCATTAAAAATAAGATTGCAAAACATACAGAATGCAAAAATTGAAGAGAAAAAATGGAAGCACACATGGAGCGAGATCAAAGAATGGGGGAAAGAATCAAACAGAAAATGGCGAGAAGGAGCACTGAAATTGCAAGCAACCAATCTCTTAACTTACATGAATGTACACTTGCTCGATAGCTTTGGAGGACTCAAAGAATTAATCACCCAGTTCCTTGTTAGCCGATATCAAAGAGGGAAATTATACTTTGACATCCCTATAGAAGTAAATGGAGACCTTATTGCAAAACTTACCAGGCTTTCCAATAAAGGGGATGTTGTACCCTTGCGATCTAACCCTGCTTTGGTCCAAGAATTCATAGGAACAAGAAACAACACTTATGATGACAATTCAATTCACAACTTTTGTTGAGAACCATAAGCAACTATCCCAATATGTCAAAGAGGCTGAAAAAACCATATAAGTATTGAGAAATTGGTACATGCACTATGGAAAAATATTTGTCAAGATGCAGAGTGCAAAAGAACAAATCGACAAAATCCAACAACAAAGCCAGGGAGCAGATGAGGCTTTAGTACAAATATTGGAAAGTTATCTTTCCATGGAAACTAAGAAGATAACAAAATTGGAGCAGAAAAAAGACCAATGGATATCTGAGGCAAGATATGTCTTGCTCAAAGTTTACCAAAGTCAGAAGCAGCTCCATCGATTGTTTTCAGCCACTGACAACCAACTCACATTCCTTGGCAAAGACATGAGAAACATTCAAGATCGACTAGTTACAAAAAATATGGAGATCCTCTCGTCGATCACGACTCTCACCATCGACATCCAAAAGGCCTTGCATGCCTGGGAATAATTTCAACACCAACTCACAGTAAATGCCAAAGAAATTGTCGAAGTCTATGTTAACAATCCGTCAACTACAAGAACCTTTTCTATTCAGCAACGATATGAAGAACGTGAAGCTTTAATCAGCAGTAAAAGTTTGACATCTCCAGCAATTCATTATGGGGTCGACTTGTAGCTAGGGTTTTACCCCTAGCTTGTGCAAATGAGCACCTACTAAGGAGAATGGACCCCTTAGTAGCAGTTCAGTAAATGTAACATATTAAGCTAAAACGGAAATGTAAAACTACTCTAAAACATGTGCATGAAACATAAACAACAAATTTAAATAATGGTTTTTGTATTGATATTACCTTCAATGTGAAGGTTGATGAAGCTCTTGCAATGTCCAAGAGGGTTGCTCCAAGCTCCAATGTGCTCCTTCTCTTTCTCCAATGGTGGAAATGGGCCAAAAGGGGCTCTCAAGGTGAAAGTGGCTCAATGGTGAGCTAGGGTTTCAAGAGAGATTTTGGCAGAGTAAGGGTGCTTATGATTGTGGATGTGAAATAAGGGATCTCCATCACCTATTTATAGTTTTTTGGTGGTGGAGTGCTGACCCATGGTTTTGGGAACCATATGGTTTAGGGAAGCTGTATAGGGTTTTTTCCTCCTTTTCCTCATTATTTTATATTTTTTTTCCCTTTTTAGGGGATTTTTGCTATTTTAGAGGAATTTTGAATATTTTTGGAGGAAAAAGGGGTTTTTTAGCCTTTTTGAGGCTATTTTGAGGGTTTTGTGGCCTTTTGGAGGCATTTTAGTAGGATTTTTGGGGTTTTTAAGGGAAATATGGTAGGAAAATGGACAAATGAGCCATATAATGTGGTAGATGAGGTAGTGAACACTTTTTGGGTGTTAACAGATTGCCCCCTGATGTGCAAGGGCAGGAGCTCATCGTATGGCCGATGGACATCATAAGTCATGAATGGTTTTCCTGGGGTGTGGAGAGAAGAGAAGAAACAAACTGAAGCCCGGAACAACGATCCCGAACAAACTGCAAGAACAAAAGTACATAACCTCAATAATGGATGAGGGATCATCTGATCATATGGACGAGGCAGGCATTCCCATGCTCATATCAGGATATATCATAACAATAACAATGGGGTCCAAAAAATGGGGACCTGAAATATACATGACCTCAAATACTGACTGAGGAATAATCTCAATATATGGACGAGGCGGGCATACCCATGCTCGTATCAAGATACATAAACATAACTGTGAGGCCCGAAAAGGGGGACCTGAAAGATACATAACCACTGTGTACATCATAAGAGTCCAGAGGAGACACAAATCCGGGACATACTGCTGAGCGGACCATGTGTAAACTGAAGAACTGGTGCACTGGAACAATCAACAGTGCTACTGAGTGCAGTACCAAAGGAACGGATGAGCTGCTGGATCATAGTGACAAGGGTCACACTCACAATGGTACACTGAACTGGAACTGAACTGGGTACTCAAGGAAGCATATAACTGGATGGCTTCCGAATACAAACGCCAACGCAGCCCGGACATCCACGGGAACATATAACTGGATGTTCCGAAGTGACTCACCAATGTGCTAGAGTCGGGGGAAATCCGGGGTGTTTGACAAATAATGTAAAGGATGTAACCCTACGCGATTCTCGACGATGCGATCAAGGTGCTGAAGTCGAGCATGTGAGAAACAACCACTCGGAGAGGCAATGATGACTCCTCTCAGAATGGTCCGTAGGCACTTACCACAGATGGTGATAAGTCCAAGGCGTAGGGACCTCTGGGCCTATCCTCTGGAATAGAGGTGCTGTCATCGACAGAGGGAGACCTGCATCTATCAAGGCAATGATGTTTCCTTGATAGGAGCACGAGGTGGAGAACCGAAATGTGATAGTACTGATGGTAGGACTGACCAAACTGTGGGGGGACAACTGGGCAAGTAGAGTGGGTGGACTCAAACTTCCTTTGTTCAGAGTATGATAATGGGAATTATCTGGCAGCATATGAAACTGACTGAGGGGAAAGGGATCATAGATGTATTGGATCGGGGAGGGTAACTGGTCTGAGGGAGACTCAAGCGGGTATAAACTGGCAGGAGACTGCAGAATACTCTGAACAAAGGCGACCTAATTGGGGGTGCTGCCGAGATGATCGATCATAGTGCCAGGAGGCACGGGAGGATACTTCTTCATGGGTTAAGGAACTAGAAGAAGTGTGTGTAAAATGATACTGTCGTGTGGATTTATACGAGCCCAGGACAGTTCATGCTCGTGGTTGCTTTCAATTTTAAGGAGTCTGAAAGCGATAAGAAGACTCTGAAATGATGGAATGGTACTGTTGTGTGGATTTTACGAGCCCAGGACAGTTCGTGCTCGTGGTTGCTTTCAATTTTAGAGAGTCTGAAAGCAAATAAGAAGACTCCAGGGGGTTTCTTTTTCGTAGATTTAGTCTCCAAGGCCCAAATAAGCATAAAAGGATGCAATGAAGAACTCTTCTAGCCGGTGTGACTAGAGTATTCCTTTTTCGTAATTAGTCTACTAGGTCCAGAAAAGGGTTAAACTTATACCAGATAGACGCACTTTCAGGTACTTTAACGAGCATGAAAGGAAGCAAGATTGCTCGGCGATCTTTCCATTCTTTTAGGAGTCAGAAAAGAGCTTAACGGAAACTCCCTGAGTGCCTTTTTCGTAAAGGACTTGTCCGACCCGAAAAAGGGATAAAATTATACCGAACAAAAGGAATGGCTAGGTAAGGAGGAAGTGTTCAATCAAGGATCAGTAATGATGACTAAGAACGAGGGTAGGGGGGGAACACTGGTGGGCCTCCTTGCGGGGTAAATGGAATGATGGCAAAATAAAGAAACATTTACAGTATGACAGGAGTGAATGGCTCATGTAAAAGTGTGGAATAATCCGATGGCGGCCGATGTGGCGCGCAAACCGAGGCAACAAGGTGTCGGGACACAATGTTGAAATTATACTAGGTGAGAGCGAGAAAATATCTCAAGCATCATCACGAGCTCAGAAAAAATGAATCCGGCAATATAAAGAGTGTCAAAAACGGGTAACGGCCGATGTGGCACATACACCGAGGTGACGGGGGCGTTCTGGAAAAATACCCAAAAAATCGGGGGGTGAGAGTGACAAATGATCTCAAGCATCATCACCATCTCGGAAAAATGAATCCGATGACATAAAATATGTGAAAAATGGAGAACAGCCGATGTGGCACACAAACCGAGGTGACTAGTGGCGTCTGAAAAATGGGCAAAAAATGATGGAGCAAAAATAATGCAACGAGGTGACCATCATGACGGTCTCGTCGTGCTGATTCCAGTGGTGGAAACGGTTCGTAAAACAGACTCCGTATGGGGTCAGAATGGCCAAAACAAGAAAAAGTCAACTGACTATAAATAGTGGGTGGGTCCAACATGACATGTGTTCGTCGCCGCGATGCGGAGGGGACACTGGAGTCGGTACGGGCACTACTAGACTGGTTGCTGATAGGGGTGACCAACGAGGGATGGCGGGATGTCGATCCGGACGTGGTTCAGGACTGCATGAGGGCACCCCGAGAGTTCAGATCCATAGCGATCCAGGTGGCAATCTTGGTGGACCGGGCACGGGCACAGGAGCCCATAGGAGATGAGGACTTGCCAGAGGAGGAGCGAGGGGAGGACTCAGAGGCAGCCGATGCCGGCAGTGATGCAGGATACGACTCTCATTAGGGAGTACAGGGGACTCCCCCCGAGTTTTGTAGCGATGGCATGTATTTTGAGGAGGCTCTAGGGATGTATAGCCATTTTTGTATAGCTGAGTACAGGGGTACTCAGGACATGTATAGCACTGAACATGTATTTTTTGATATATATATATATATGCACGTGGATGCACCTTTTTGTATGATGTTGTTTTATTTGTACGCACGTGGATGCGCTTTATGATTTGTGATATGTTTACATTGCACGTGGATGCAAGTAGGCTAGGATGTTAGGCACGTGGATGCCCCTTGTGTATTTTATGTGATGCAACATGATGTATGTATGATTAGGCACGTGGATGCCCCTATGGATATGAATGTGGTTTATGTACATGGATGCAAATGTTGATGCGATGCAATCTTTTTGGGTTTTTATATATTTTTATGAGATGTTATGGGATGATGATGCATGATGTTACATGGTGTGATTGATATGCCAATCTAGGATGTTGTTGGCCATTTGATCTGCGACACTATTGTGGGCTCTTGGGACATGTGTGAATGTTATGGATTCAAACTGTCGGTTGAGTTGTTTTGCGCGCAGGAATTTTCTAAAAAGGCAGGGATCACGCACCTGGTAGCAGTTGTTGAGCTGGGAGACAAGTAGCTGGGAGTCGAGGAACACATGAAGGTGACATATGCCTATCTGGAGGGCAGCAGTCAAGAGACCGGTCACAGCATCATACTCTGCCTAGTTATTGGTAGCAGCGCCTATACATATTCCGTCAAGGTGAATCATCTCGTTGGAAGGGGAGTACAAGACCCATGCTGCAGAAGCCAGGTTGGGAGACCAGTGGCTTGCGCCGTCAGCAAAGCCAGTGTAACAAGGTGGAAGATGGTCCATTTGTGGTCATGCAAAAATAATGAATGTAAGATGATGGTAAAAAATGTGAAAAACAAAAAGCGAGCAAACTGTACAATGCGGACCAATGAGGCCGCGGTTTCATTTATGGGTAAAAACGCTTAAGATACAACCCATTACGGGGGTTGCGCAAAGGATGGCCTTCAGAGTCGGCTAAGATGTATGCCCCCTTGCCGAGGCAGGTCTGTACGATGTAAGGGCCTTGCCACATGGATTCAAACTTCCCTTTACCGGTTTTGTCGTGGGCTTGGTCATAGGCGAGGACGAGGTCCCCTTCACGGAAAGTTCGAGGGTGAACATGTTTGTCATAACCGACTTTGGAGCGGTTCTTGGCAGCTTCGATGTTCTGGAGAGTGGTACGACGATCTTCATCAGCTTGTTCGAGTGTCAGCAAACGCTGCTCGAGGGGGGAGGTGTCGGGGAGAAGCTCAACGGCGATATGTAAGGCAGGAATCTGACACTCGATGGGGAGGACAGACTATACACTGTGAACTAGATGAAAAGGTGTAAAACCAGTGGCGGGCTTGGTGGAAGTACGGTAAGCCCATAAGACAGGGAACAGCAAGTGGTGCCAATTGGACTTATGCTTGTCGACCGTTTGTTGGAGGATGGTTTTTAGGATTTTGTTAACGGCCTCTACTTGACCGTTCCCTTGGGGGTAGTAAGCAGAGGAAAATTGGTGTTCAAATTTAAGGAGGGTGGATAACTCACGCCAGACGACATCTTTGAACTGTGAACCATGGTCTAAGACCAACTGTTTAGGGACCCCGAATCGAGTGATAACATGGTTGAAAAAGAAACGGGCAGCAGTGTCAGCGGTACAATTGAAGGTAGGCATGGCTTCCGCCCATTTGGTGAAGTAATCAATGGCGACAATGATATACTTGTGACCGTTGGCAGACGAGGGTCTGCACTCCATGAAGTCGATGGCCCACTTACAAAAGGGACCAACGGTGACGACTGGGTGTAACGGAGCAGGTGGTGTCCGGGCCTTGGGGGCGAAAAGTTGACAGTTGTGGCAATGCTTGACCGCAGTGATGCAGTCGGTGAAAAGTGTGGGCCAGAAGTATCCGGCGTGGACAACCTTTTGGGCAGTGGCCATCCCTGAGAAATGGCCTCCGCAGGCGCCGCTATGACAGTCGTTAAGGACGTGTTCAGCTTCCGCGTGTGTAAGGCAACGATGAAAAATGGTGTCAACCCCTCACCGGTAAAGGACATCGCCTAAGAGGAGATATCGAGAGGCCTGGTGACGGATACGACGACGACCATTACGGGTGACTTTGGGTCTGAACTTCTGCGTGCGCAGGTATAACAAAATATCACCGTACCATGGGTCATCAGACGAGATAGTGAACAGGTGATTGTTGGGTAACTCATCGGAGATTGGTTTGGCTGGGAGAAGGGAAGGGAGATCAATAATGAGCTGGGCAAGCACGAGGGCTTTGGTGCTCTTAGGTGTTAGGAAGGTAAGGTCATATTCCTGGAGGATAATGACCCATTTAGCAACACGACCTTGCAGTAGCCGCCGGTTTAGGAGATAGACCATGGGGTTAGAGTCGGCGACGACTGTGGTATGACTCATTAAGATGTAGTGTCACAATTTTTGGACGGAAAAGACCACTGTTAGGGCTAGTCTCTCCTCATATGGGTAACGTAGGGGTGGGCCAGACAAAGTCTGGCTGACGTAGTAAATGACATGCTCCTGGTGAGAAGCGTCTTCTTGAACCAAGACTCCGGACACAGCATGCTCGGATGCCGAGACGTATAGGATGAAGTCCTGGGAGAAATCCAGAGGGGAGATCAGAGGGGCTTGTGTGAGAGCCTTCTTGAGGGCTTCGAAAGCAGCTTCTGCTTGCTCATCCCAGACGAAGGGTATGTGGGTACGGAGCAGACGCAAGAAACTGTGAACGGTAGTGGCGTAATCAGGAACGAAGCGTCGAAGGAAATTGGATCGCCCCTACAGACTTTGGAGCTATCGGAGCGTGCGAGGAGAGGGTAGGTCTAAGATGACTTGGACTTTCAGAGGATCAACAATAATCCCTTTCTGGGAAACAATAAAACCCAACAATCGGCCTGCCGGAACGCAAAAGACACACTTGTGTGGGTTCAAGCGGATTTGATATTTGCGACAACGTAGAAAAACTTGCCGAAGGTCGTTAAGGTGGTCCGATCGTTTCCGGGAACGAGCTGTAAGGTCATCAAGGTAGACTAGCAGGATATGAACCAAGTCATGAAAGCAATAGGTCATGGCCCGCTGGAAGGTGGCACCAGCATTTTTGAGGCCGAAAGGCATGACGTGATAAGCAAAGGTGCCCCATGGGGTAGTGAAGGCATTTTTGTATTGGTCTTCCTTACGGATCTGAATCTGGTTATATTCAGAAAAACCATCCATGAAGGAGAGGACTTCATGCCCTGCACACGCATCGATGAGTTGGTCAATAAATGGCGTGCGGAAATTGTCCTTGGGACAAGCACGGTTTAAATTGCGGAAGTCAGTGCATACTCGGATGGTTCCTTGCTTTTTGTTAACGGGAACCGAGTTTGAAACCCAAGTGGTATAGGCAATAGGATAAATGAACCCTGCCTTGCGCAGCTTCTCAATCTCGGCTTTGACAGCTGGGAGCTTTGAGGGATGAATGGGGCGCTGTTTCTGACAAACGGGGGGTACATCAGGCCATGTGTCAATGTGGTGCTCTATAATGGCGAGGTCAAGACCGGGAATTTCGGTATAGGACCAGGCAAAGACATCACGGAATTCTTTGAAAAGGGTTTGGTAGTCTTCAATCTCTTGCTTACTACAGAAGGCTCCTAAAGTGATGAGTTCAGGGGCACGTCCTGGGGCAGCGATATCAATTTGGATGACAGGTGAGATGTTAGCTATGTTACCTTCCTCGAAGGCATCAGGAGCAGAAATAGGGTCCTTGAACCAGTCGACCTTGGTGGGAAGGAAGTATTTGGATTCAACCACAAATTGGGTAGCAGTACTAGAGGAAGATGCTTCTGGGATGAAGTAGGAACGATGATGCATATCATCCCAGGGATAATCCAAGGCGGTAAGGGCCTCAAGAATCTCCTCATCAGTACGGAAAGTTTGTGTCGTCAAATCGGTTGACGAGGGAATGGTAGTTGAAGAGATCATATAAATGGTATTAACCTCTCCTAAAGGGGAAGAGACTAGGGGGTAGATCTCCTCAATGGTGGGTGGTGCCGTATCAAGATCTAGATTGTTCATCTCATAGAGAGCCGCTCTGTAATCAGGGAGATCGGGACAATGATGGGAATAATGCCCGTAAACACCGCATATGGTACAGGGGTGGTTGGTACGTAGGGATTTGTCTTTAGGCTTGGGAGTGGGGTTTAGTTCGACAACCGGGATGTTGGGGTCGTTGTCGAGCATCTGCATGTGTTTCTGTAAGGCTGGTAACTGTGGGCATTGGTGAGTCGCATGTCCCAACTCATCGCACAGTGAGCTTTGGGCGGAGCGCGAAACACTGGAGGGTTTTTGACTGGCTTGGGAGGTGGTACAGCAGTGTAAGGTTGTGGCCCTCTGCCCTCAGTGTGTTTGGGAGTAGGAGGGGGAGTCGTGGAGGACGAAGGGGTAGAGACACCGGGAGGTGGCTGAGTGGTAGTAGCCATGGGTTGCACCGGTTGGAGGATGACATCTGGTGTCGGCGGGCGAACGGGAGGCGAAAGATACCATACGGGTAATCCCAAAGTTAACCCAGGGAGGCTAAGGGTAGCCATAACTGGGGCGCTTACTACTCCTGATGGAGGGACTAGGAAGGGGATCGTATGGATAGGTGTAACACCAATGTGGCTAGGTACCAGTGGTGGTTTAGGCAACAAGGGTGGTTGATTGTTAGGTGGTTGGTTATCGTGGGACAAGGTACATAAGTCAGACACTTCGGGCGTAGATGACAGGGGAGGAATGGATTGGAAGGTGGAGGTCATCAGCGCGTCTGAGTAGACTCCAGGCCCCGTAGAGGAAACAAACGAGGTGGTGGCACGAGAAACAGGTTGTTCAACCATGGGGAGAACATTTACAGGTGCCGCGGGAGCACTGGGATCATAGTAGGTGAGCTGGTCAACCTTGACCACGCGTCCCTCATGGGGGAACATCATGGTGCGAAACACGGAAGAGGCAACCGCCCGCATGGCATACATGTAGCTGCGGCCAAGTAAAAGGTTATAATCCAATTGGGCATTGATTACCTCGATGTCGATAAGGACGGTTTTACCACCTAACTGGACGGGGACATTGGGTAGGAGGCCTTGGGGCTGGGCTGACCGACCGTCGTAGGCGCGTAATGCAGTGGTGGACTGCTGGAGAGTAGGGGATCCCAACTTCTGCCATACGAATGTAGACATAACGCATGTGGAGGCACCTTCATCGATGATGCATCGATGGATGACAAGATTTCGAACGGAAACAGAAACTTGGAATGCTAAGGAGGAAGGCAGGCGTGGTTCGGATTGGTCCAAATCAAATGCCATCAAATTCGAATCATGTGGGTCAATCGCCCCAATGGCGGATAGTAGAGTCTTGCACTGAGAAGGGCAGTTTTTCAAGACTTCTAATGCAGATATGGCTGCGGGAGATTGGGCTAAGTCATCGACGATGTTGTAGTTTGACGCAGCCCGCGCATTGGGGTTATTGTTGATACGGCGAAGCGGGAAACAAGGTGCTTTGGGAGCGCCCTCTAGTGGAGGTGGGGGTATGCATAACGCTTGATCAGTGGGATGGGCGTTAGGGGTTTTCTCAGCAGGAGGGGCTTCAGTGGTGGAGCCATATTGGTTCCGACGAGTCTGGAGGTTGATGTCAGCGGATGACATCATCAACAAGTGGTGGGTTCCCGAGTCAAACATGGGTTGATCGGGAGCAGCGTATGTGATCTGTTGTTGGGGTTGCACGTTGGCTTGAGGGGGAGCCAACGGCTGAGTGTTCACTATGCCTTGGGTTGGTAAGGGGTTTTGCAGAACCAAAGGAGGTTGCTGAGGCTAAGGGAGGTTAGGTGGCGCCTGAGGAGCCGCATGCCCTTGGCGATGGGCATCATCAACCCAAAGTTGTCGAGCTCGCTCCAAGTGTGGGCAAGCATGTGTGTAGTGGCCATAGACCCCGCAAATAGAACAAGGATGGTTTGTCTGCAGATTGGGGTTTTTAGCCTGCTTGGGCGGGCGATCAGGTTTTTGGTTAGCAGGGGCCGCATTATTATTGTCGGGGGGATTCGTCGGTTGACTAGCTTGGTCTGCAGGTTGGTTATTCCCACGATTACGGCCCTTGCCGCGGTTTTGTTGGCCCTAATTGCGTTGGTTATTCTAGTTTGGCTGCGGGTTTTGTTGGGCGTAAACTTGCCCTTGGGCAGCAGGAGGATTCTGAGGTTGTGCAGGTGCGGGAGCAGGCTGTGGGGGATGATATGCAGGTGGAGGCTGAGCAGGTGCAGCAACTTGGGGGGGTTGCTTATATGGCTACGGAGCGGGTTGTGGGTTTGCCGCAGGGGCTGCCTGTGGCGGGTAATAAGCGGGTTGTGGTTGTGAAGGCGCAGGAGCTGGGGCATCCTGCTGGTGGTAGTAAGGCTGAGGTGCGACCGGGGGGGCATAAGCGGGAGTCGCATGACCGAAGCACTGAGGTGGATATGAGGGTCCATGGGAATGGTGGTGATGTGTCATGGGAGCATACGAGTTGGTTGCTCCAAACTGTGAGGTAGCTCGCGAAAGGTCGGGGCCAGGGGTAGGACGTGCTATAGAAAATGGTTGGGGATGCGAAGAAACATGGCCAATGATACCGTCTGCAGCGTGGGATGCCCCCGGCGCATCGTGCTGGGAGGACTCGCCGTGAGGGGCGTCAGGTATAATGGTATAAAGGTAACCCGACTGGGCGTAAATGAGGTCGAACTGTTGGGCCTTAAGGATGGCCTCTTCTTCAGACTGGGGTCTTTCTGATGCCACATCCTTAGCAATAACAGGGAGAAGGGATTTGAGGAACCAATCTAGGAAGATATGGTCGTCTAGTTTGATCTTGCATAAGCTACGGCGTCGACGCCACTCATGGATGTGGTTCGTGATGTGGGTAGCCGTGTTTTGTCTACAAGATAGGAGGATCTCAACACCCGCGTCATAGCGGACAGGCAACTGGAAGAACTGCAGGAAGGTCGAGGCAAGGGAAGCAAAGGTGGCATGGGTCCCATGAGGTTGCTGGATATACCACTTGGCTGCAGAGCCAGTGAAGGTGCGCTATAAGAGACAGAGGCGAACAGGGTCATCCACTATGGAATTAGAGGAACACCATAAGTGGAAAGACATGATATGGTTTTGTGGGTCCTCACTGGCCTTGCCCTCGAACTTAGGGATGTCAGAGGGGAGCTTGGTAGGCATATGAGGCCACGCAGGGTCGTGTCAAATAGGATCGTTGGTCAATATGGCCAGGTCAGGTAGGTTGAGGCTAGCCATGAATGGAAAACTAGAAGAAGGATGTGACACAGTAGTGGGTTGAACCAAGTTGGGGCCCATGCCCCCAAGTGGAAGGACAGGATTTGGGATGGTGCCCCCAAGTGGGGGAACTAAGGTGGTGGAGGATGGTCCGGCACCACCATGGTTAGTGTGAGCCACTGATGGAGTGGGGATAGGTATTCCCGCTGCGGGAATAGGTGCCATGAGGGAAACGGTAGATGGGGGCCCCATGGAGGGCATACCCAAGACAGATGTAGTAACGGGTGTAGTGGTGGATGTGCCACCAATGGTCCCTATAACAAAAGGAGTGGAAGTCGTTCCAGCCATGGGGCTAGTAGGGGCAGTGTAAATAGGGATCTCAGACTCTTCGTCAGAATCGAAGGTAAAGTAAGGGGCGTCAATATCTGGTGATGGAGTCCTATGTCACTGATGAGTGGAGTCAAGTGACAAGGCTCTAGATCTGTGATGAGTGGTATCAACGGATGATGATCTGAATCTATGACGGGTGGTGTCAAGTGAACCGTGCTGTGGGGACTCGCCCCTGAGGTGCCGAGAATGTCTCGGGGACTCAATGGTGACAGATGGTGTCAAATCTCTGTGGGTTGAGGTGAGTAGAAAAACAGCTCAAAAAATCCTAATGCAACCGAGTGTGCAGAAGGAGAGCTAAAAAACAAGGCACTCAGGCCAACAACCAACTCAAAACACCCACTGCAACAGCTGTGCTACAATAGGTGGAGTATCAACAAAGATGGTCAGAATACCAACAAGCAGCAGGTTTCCTAAAAATAAAAAATGGTGGACTCACTAGACCAAAGGGAGGTAAAGGAGCATGCAAACACCTAACTAAAAGTATTCTGACTCAACTAAACATATCCTCTACAAGGTGATGAAATCCAAGTCAGACAATATGAGTAGGAAAGCCAAGTGGCTATGATATCCCCCTACCGGGAGGGACACCGGGTAGTCAATCCTAGAAGAATGGCAACTAAGATACCCCGTTCATGACACGTCCAGAAAGGTGAATCTGTCGTTTAGTCCGTTTACTGCAATACCCCTATACAGGGATATCCCGTGAACCGCGAAAGGTAGCCCTTCGGTTACTGAATGGAGTGCGGTATTCCACTCAGGCCTCCGGAACCAGTCTCCCGACTTCAACCCTCCTAAGGGAGAGGCCCTCTGATAAATTGGTCGTGACCGTGCCAAAAAGTACTAGGGGATTTTGGTTCCCTATTTGGACAACAACTATGTCTCAAGTGGAAGTGACGGAGGGGTGTTATTGGAAGCCTATCCCCCCGACCCTACCTAACTACAAAGATTCTTTTATGTTCCCCAAGTGGGGTTAGAATATTGGTTGAGTTAGGTACTGTTTAAGGCTCACTTGAATTATGTGACAGAGTGTGTGCTCGTGAGGTGATGAACCCAAAATAGAAGTGCCACAAGGGGGGCAACTTCTAACTATCAATAATACTGAAATTGAAACTTTAACTTGCAAAATTTTCTGAATTAAAAATACTTAAATTTTAAAAAGATTCTGTAAAGGGAACAAAAATTATATTGCAGAAAGGATGTAAGGAAGTGGGGCTGTAGGTAGGACAGAGGGCTATTCAGATGCAGAAAATATTGCAGCAAAAGGGGCTGGGCTCAAAACAGGAAAAATGCAGAAATCAGACCGCGGGTCTGTGGCGAATCAGAACAGGCAGACCGTGGGTTTGAGGGAAACAGACGCGGTCAGGTCGCGGTTTTTGGGCCAACAGATGCAGTTGGGACGCAGGAAACAGGGAAAAAGACGCAGTCGGGTTGCGGAAAAAAGGCTAACAGACGTAGTCGGGACGCGGGAAAGAGGCTGAAAGCCGCATTCAGGTCGCGGGAAAATGGCCGACAGGCGCAGTCAGATCGCAGCAAACAGGCTGATTGGCCGCGGTCGGATCGCAGGTAACAGACTTGAATCCGCTGGCAGGGCATCGAAAACTGTCTGAGAGCCGCGGTCGGGTCGCAGGTAAAGGCCTGAAAGACGCGGTCGGGACGCGACTGCAGAGGGAAAAGACGCGGTATACGGTGGCCGAAAGGGACAACCGAAAGGAAATTTTTTTTTAAACGGAAACCAGAAATTCAAATCTAGGGGAGTCGCCAAAACTGTAGCTAGGGTTTTACCCCTAGCTTGTGCAAATGAGCACCTACTAAGGAGAATGGACTCCTTAGTAGCAGTTCAGTAAATGTAAATTATTAAGCTAAAACAGAAATGTAAAACTACTCTAAAACATGTGCATGAAACATAAACACCAAATTTAAATAATGGTTTTTGTATTGATATTACCTTCAATGTGAAGGTTGATGAAGCTCTTGCAATGTCCAAGAGGGTTGCTCCAAGCTCCAATGTGCTCCTTCTCTTTCTCCAATGGTGGAAATGGGCCAAAAGGGGCTCTCAAGGTGGAAGTGGCTCAATGGTGAGCTAGGGTTTCAAGAGAGATTTTGGCAGAGTAAGGGTGCTTATGATTGTGGATGTGAAATAAGGGATCTCCATCACCTATTTATAGTTTTTTGGTGGTGGAGTGCTGACCCATGGTTTTGGGAACCATATGGTTTAGGGTAGCTGTATAGGGTTTTTTCCTCCTTTTCCTCATTATTTTATATTTTTTATTCCCTTTTTAGGGGATTTTTGCTATTTTAGAGGAATTTTGAATATTTTTGGAGGAAAAAGGGGTTTTTTAGCCTTTTTGAGGCTATTTTGAGGGTTTTGTGGCCTTTTGGAAGCATTTTAGTAGGATTTTTGGGGTTTTTAAGGGAAATATGGTAGGAAAATGGACAAATGAGCCATATAATGTGGCAGATGAGGTAGTGAACACTTTTTGGGTGTTAACACGACTGATCGTGAAATTTCACACATCGACCATTGTTTGAAACCTGATTAGAATTGTTTTCACACAAGTTACACCAGCCAACATTTAGTATTAGTGCTTCAAGAATCTCCCCCATTGTAAATATCATCATTAAGAGCTACCGCCATGTCAATAAACAAAATTCTCTCAAGGTATCGACATGACTGATACACGCACGATTATTCTAGCAAATCCACAATCACTACATGTGATATCTATGACTGCTAGTTCACCATGCTTTCACATTTGTCAGTTAGCCATCTGTCCCATCGCTTTCAAGTCACCATTTTTCTAGCCATTCACAATATCCGCTATAAAATACTGACCATCCTTCACCCAGCATCACAGTGAAATCCTTGAGAATCCATCGCATTATTCTTCTCAACCCTATTCCTTTTCCTTTGTTGTTTTATCAGAAATTATTCAATTGTTCTTCATCTCTTTTCCTGATATATGAGCAATCTGATGTCGTCCCCCTGGTAACTCCCCTTAACCCCATGATATACGAGCATTTCGAGTGCTCGCGACATTCCAAGGCCGGGATTTTCCTGTTTGTTTCTTGCCACCAATCACATCCCCATAGCTCCCCTTTTCGTAGCCAACTAATTTGTAAGTTGGAGTAGACGAGAGAAGATTAGCAGTCCAAGTAACTTTTTTCTTGGATGCTTTCTTCTCTAACACAAAATGGTCTTACTTTGTTGATCTCCCATGGGATTGCAGAATTTGTTGGATGTTGTTCAGTACTAGATCATGTTGTCATTTTATTCTATTTCCAAGGGCGTCTTTCATCTAGAACTTCACAACCAAGTCTAGCCATGGTAGGATTTCATATCACTTGATATTCAACCACTGTCTATACTCATTTTGTGTGCCGACAAGCAACAATGATTTTTCACTTTCAGGATGAAGAAGCATTTTGTTGGTGGGGTAGATGTCGGATGAGCCTAGGTCGCTAAGCTGATTAGGACTGTCGGCCGACTACTTGTTGGTTCTGATTTTTTGTCATGAACTTGTTGGTCAGTTGAACCGACAAGACCATTATGTAAATGTCTGTAAATCCATATAAATATAGGCTAGAGAGCCGGACAAGATATCTATGAATGTATTATTGTTCTCTGTATATACATTGTATAGTCTTTGGTGAGTAATAGAATACTTGTTGCTTCTATCTCCATTACTTTGTCTTGCTTCTTATCATGTGAATGCTTGTTTACTCTTACATGATGTATTACTGGTAACTGTACAACTTGATTGACTACAATAGTGAGTGAAAAGGTTGGGAAAGCTAGGAACCCTTACCCATTGAGTTTTGCTACTCACAGGTTCTTGAGAAGCCATAAATTAGGGCTATAGGTGGTTCTCCAACAACACATATCATATTGTATTCCTTCTATGCACAAATTAAAGACCTGGAAAGATGGATCGCCCAAAATAAACATGGATCAGTGAAGGGGATGCCTAATCCTAGTAGGGTGTTGTGTGGGGAATGTATTGTTGGGGCCAAGGCTGTGATGGCTAAGTGAGACCCATGTAGAGCTCTGTATGAGCATTTGGCTAAGCATAGAGAGAAGAACAGGTTGTGGGATAAGAGAGAGAATCCTATAGGTGTTTCCTTCTCCGCGGTGGCCTCATAGCCTTGCTTGGGGGTGTCCTCTCAACAAAAAGATTATATGTTGGATAGAGTGCCTTTGGTTGGGTGAAAAATCACTCTTACACAACCAGTTGCTTGGATCTGCATTGGATAAAGATAAGTATTTTTTTCTATTTCAATGTGAAATGTTTTTATTTGATGCCTTTGATGATTGAGTTTGTATATTATGCTTATTAGATGTGTGCGGATAGAGTTTATGGGTGAGTGCACAAAGTTGAGGGACCTTTTAAGTGCAATGGTAGATTTAAGAAACTCATTCAAGTTCTATAAAAGATAATTGATCGCAATCAATCCCGACCCTCCCAAACCTAGTCTGAAGCCTGCCACGATGAAGGCCAAGTAGGATAGTTAAAAAAAATGTGTACGTGTTATGTAGTCCTAAAATGCATACACATTACGTAGTACTAACTGCATACGTTTTTTTGAAACATGTGTTATGCCCCAAAATGGGCCATGCCCATCACTTCCTCCACAACAACTACAGAGCAAGGAATTCGGGTGACATATGAGTATTGGTGAACGCATTTTGAGGTCATAGAGCTTGGATCTTCCACCTTCAGCATCAGTCTCCTCAACCTTAGGTATTTAGATCAAATTCCATCCTTCTAATTTCTGTATTTTGAGATTTTGTATGCCCTAAAATGACTTGAATCCATAAATTTTTTAATTTGTATGCCCTAAAAGAAATTTAAACCATAACTCCAATCATTTGTATGCCTAAATCAAATTAAAACCCCAATTTACTCATAAAAATCAAATCAATTTAACTAGATGCATATATATTCATGAGCATCATTATGAATCCAAACCAATATTCACAAATATCCAAAGTTTCTCATGTAGATAGCAAGGTTGCTTACAATTAAAAAAAAAAATCAATTACAATTCATATATTCCCCAAAATACATAAACAAAGACGCTAAATGGCCTATAGAGTCCAAAACAATCATGCCACAACAAATAATAACATATAAAATCCTTGCCAATATTGGGATTTTATTCATCAATAACACCATTTACCCCTCCTCTAGGATCTAGTCCTTGCCTCTACCTAGAATATCGAAGTTGGTCCTCCAAGGACATTAGTCAACACCTTATAGTTTTGATGAAACTTCCTAATCCAAGTGTTAAAACAGGGTAGAGAAGCTTCCCATGTTTAATAAATGTTTTCACTTGAGTGAAGGGTGCATTTTGGTTAAGGTCAGGATAGAGGAGTTCAACAATAGGCTCTACCAACATCAAGATACATAGGGAGGTTGATTTGTTTGATTACATTTCAATCCCACACTATCATACATAATAGAATCTAGTGGAAACCTTGCAATCCTAAAATCTTGAAAACTATTAATTCTGTTGAATTCTAGATCCCAAACCACTATAAACAAATATGCAAATTTTCTCATGTGTATATATAGAAAGAGTGCATACAGCTAAAATAACATCAAGTGGAATCCATATATGCCCCAAATTACATCCCAAATCACTATAAACAAATATGCAAATTTTCTCATGTGTATATATAGAAAGAGTGCATACAACTAAAATAACATCAAGTGGAATCCATATATGCCCCAAATTACATATAAAAAAAGATGCTAAATGGTATATAGAGTCCAAAAAACTTCATGCTACAACAAAATAATTACATATATCTAAATCCTTTCCTATATTTGGATTTTATTCATCAATAGCATCCTGTGCCCCCTCCTCTAGGCTCTATCCCTTGCCTCTACATGGAATCTCAGAGTTGTTCTTCCAAGGGCATTAGTCAACACCCTACAGTTTTGATGAAACTTCATAATACAAGCCTAAAAATAAGGTAGAGAAGCTTCCCAATCAACATATACACATAGGACATTTAATGTATGTATCTGGAAATTGAAATTAATACACATATATGATATAAATTTAAGATGGAAAAATGTTAAATGTTTATTCTTTAGTGTAAAATGTGTTCTATTTTAAATTTTAAATTATAAATAGTTCATGTTGTTATTTGTTGTACACTAGTTTTACATTTTCTATTGCTTAGAGATGTCATTATACCATGTGTATTTTTCTAATTATATATATATATATATATATATATATATATATATATATATATATATATGAATGATTGCAATGGCTATTATAAATCAAAATGTAGAGATATTGAGAGAGATTTCTCATTTGAGAGAGATTGGTGTGGCTTGGAGGGATGGAGATGAACTCCGCCGCTCCTTGGAAGCATCATTAGATGTTATTAGACACTAACATTCGCTTGAACAATGCATTATACAACATAGCATCGTATAGAGAAAGAAAATGACAAGAATATGACGATGGCTTGAGTTACAATGATGTGAAGAAGTTAAAAATCACCAAAGAGAAGATATATTCACTTTTTAGAATGCCTAGGACAGATGCCATTCTAGAGACTAGAAGAGCACACATTTAAATTGAGTGGTGCATTTTTTCAACAAATCAGAGATCACTTGATGGATAGATGGTATATGGTTTTTGACATTCCCCCACACAACAATAGGGAAGTACCACTATACTTCATCTAAAATTTTTTTGCTGAGTTTGTAATGGGAAACCATGTCAACTATTTCGATATGTTAGGGTGCCAAGGCGCTGGTATGGGGATTCCCCAAAACTGTCCCAATGCGAGGCATAGGTATTCCAATCGACCGATACCTCCACCCTGTAGCCAGCTACAGAGGCCTGAAGTCCCCCCTGAACATACTATGATTCCCCAGACACATGAGGCATTTTTTAAGCTAGCTCAAGTGATTGTACGCCACAATATAGTTATTTACCAAGCATGGCCCTCTTCCTTTGGTGGGGTATAGCCATCAGCTTTCGGTGGTATATGACTATTTAGTGGTGGGGATAGACCTACCTCACATGAGCCACATATTGAGCCGCGCGTGTGCAGGATGTGTGGTCAAACCTGCTATGGTCATGGACCAACACATGGTACCTCTACGACGACTTCCGATCAGCTAAGGATATTGTTAAAACACTAATGTCGTTCAAATTATTTTTTTTCCATATTGTACACATTAAAATAATGTTAATACATACAACTTTTAATCTTGCAGGAGCTTGATGCCTCTACAGTGGGTTGTAGTGTACCTGGTGTTGTCATATATGAGGCAACAATAACCAACACTGAGGTCATATTTTCAACATGTCATTTTGTTAATACATGTCATTTCGTTAATACATGTTATTTTATTAATTTGTTAGATGGTCTAATATTTACAATTTTTTAAGTTGCAGGCACCACATTCTCAATGGGATATGGGAGACATTGATTTGAGTGAATTCCCCACAGGTGGATTCTATGAATTTTTTAGGAATGAAAGTACATGGTTAATGACTTAATCTTGTTCAAATTATTTTTTTCTTAGTGTACTCCTTTATAGATTGCTAATATTTATAATTTTCAAACTTGCAAGTGTTATATGGATCTGTAGAGGTGCAAGAATTTGCTAGTAGTGATCCCTCCCATGGGGGAGATATTTCCCAGGAATAGGTAAGTATTAAAACATGTTAGTTTTTCAATACATCCTATTTCATCCATTCATGTCCATGTCTAACTATGACAACACTCTGTGACGGCATGCATCAACGCAAATCAATCCACCATTAGGAAACATTTTAAGAACCCACCCTAAATTTCTATGTATAATAAATGGGCGAATCCCCATGGTATATAGGAAAATATGAAGCCTATTTTATCAATGTTATATTATGTATATATAATTTTTTGGCGAATCTCTCATTGAATTATATAATCTTGTAAAATCTTGGCAAATCTTTCACTAAATTATAAAACCTTGTAAAATCTTGGCTAATCTTTAACTAAATTATAAATCCTTGTAAAGTCTTAGCGAATCTTTTAATAAATTATAAAATATTGTGAAGTATTGGGAATTTTTTTGATCAAGTATAAAACCATATATAGTAATAGAAAAACATATACAAAAAATACTAAATACGAGATACATCTTAATAAATCATTATATAACAAGCCCTCTTTTGGTGGTAGTTTGGTACCTCACTCTAACTATCATTGTAGGGTGATTCCATGAAGATGGGTAACTCTTTTTAGGAAAATATGGTGATGAAAAATGAAAATTTTACCCATATATTAAATTGAATCCCTTGAAACTCATATTTTCCATATGAATTTCGACATGCGGTTAAAAAACGAAATGTAGAGAATTATGTTGGCTTTCCAATGATATTTTTTTTGAAATATACCAATGTAATTTATCATGTCAATTTTTCATTTAATGAAACGTGTGTCCTTAAAAATTTGAAGAGCAATTAACAAGTGGTTTGTGTGTGCAAAATAATTTAATGTTAAAGTAATAATTTAAAAAAATGAAATATGTGAACATGATCTAGACATAATGCACTAGTGCTTACATTATTTTCTTTTAATTATAATTATTTTTCGAAACTGACCAATGAATATTTCAATCTCATTTTGCACACATGTGCGTGTGTGCACCAAATATTTTGATTGTTTACATAATTTGCAAAAATAAAAATACCATTTTGAAGAGGACGTATTGATCTAGCGCTTGTATATTTTTTCAAATTTTTTGGATGTGCATTTTGAATGTTGTTGATTTATCTTTGAGCTCATTCGAAGTTGTCAACAGGGTTTTTTAGGGCAAGTTTTAGTAGAAATTTAAAAACAAAAAACATACGAAGATAAAAATTCAAAAATTTTATGTATATGGATAGAGGATTCATTGATGAATCCAACGGTATCAAGTCCACCCATTAATGTGCATTTAATGACATAGTTTAAGCCTTTGACAGGAAGACAAAAGTTTCTTTTTGCAGTGAAAAGGGCTCTCGGCCTGTTGTTTAGGCCCTTGATCGAGGTATTTGCTCGATTGAGGTATTTGAAATACCTCGCTCGAGGGATAAATGAAACCTCGATCGAGGGTTCTACATAGACCTCGATCAAGGTATTTTAAAACCCTCGATCGAGCAAATTGCTTGATCAAGGGCCTAAAAAACAGGTTGCAGGCCTTTTTTATTTTTTTCAAAAGCTAGATCAAGCTTTCAAAATCTAGATCGAGCTTTCAAAAGCTAGATCGAGTTCTAAAAGCTATATCAAGGTTTTGTTCCAACCCTCGATCGAGGTTTTGATAGCTCAATTGAGGTATTGTTTCAACCCTCGATCGAGGTCTTTTAAAGCACTCAATCGAGGTCTTAAACCTCGATCAAGGGTCCGCGAAACAAATTTTTTGCACTTCGCTTGCCAAAAATCATGAACCACCTTCATGGATCAATCCTGTACATAGAAATTCACCATACTCTAGAAATATTCTTGGAAAATACGAAAAATATAATCAATATTAATACAAGGGTCCACCAACACTTCGATCATAATTTATCTCTCCATGCTATTACAAGGGACCACCAACACCTCATTTACGCAAACACCTTACGAAATTAGAAGGCTAAAAAATCTAAATGTGTATTGTTTATTTCAATGCACTTGGAACTATTCTAAAACATAATTTCCACTCTATATGGAATGCAAATGTGTGTTCCAAGTTTGTTAACAAATTTTCATTCATCCAAATACTATCAAAATGCTTCCAAACCTAATTAAAACCCAACCCCACTATGCATGATATCTTTCTGTGCAAAAATAATAAAAAACCAAGTCGCTTAGAATGTGGTGATGTTAAGACATTGGTTCAAGTATTTAAAACCATGAAAGGAAGGCTGCAAAACTATGATAGATCTAGTAGAAGAGTAATGAGGAAAATTGGACTAACCACAAAATTCAATTTCAACCCTACTAAATTCCTTTGAGAACCATAAAATTCAATAAACAAAACAAGCAACATGTCAAAATACCTAACAATGCCCAAATAAAAAGAAGCATTAAAAACAATGGGATTCTAGGTTGCTCCACCCATGCCCCATCCAAGAAAGGAGAACGTAAACAAGTAGAAACAAAATGGCATTCATTATAAGCAGCATCATGGATCCATGCATGCCCAAGTATGTGGTTATGAACAAATTCTTAGCCCCTAGACATGATTCCCTAAACACCCACATAAAAGGTATTGCTGCATCATCGATTGTGTGCTTCACAATCCCAATGTTTCTTGGGGAAAATTTGGATTTAAGGTGATGGGATTCTGAACTCTCCTAGATGCAAATGGGTCTCTATAAGACCTGATCGTAAATATCAACTACCCTTCTCATGTCGCCATTAAGGAACTTGCAAAATGAGATTCGACCCATAAAATGTAGATGAATGTAACTCCGACTTTGATTTCCATGATTGATAGAGGGAAAAAGAGCCCCTAACAACTACCATTTTTGGAAATTGGGGGTGAATGGGAGATACCTAGCGATTTCCGTAAGCGAACAAAAGTTTAAATCAATTTTTAGAGGGGCAAAATTGTTTTATCTTGGCTACCCTTTCTAAATTCGATGGGATAACCTCCAATTCATTATAAATAAAATGTGGGATAATCATACCTAATGGGTGTTTAATAAAAAAATCATCCCACTAAAAATTAAAACCCCCTAAATTTAGCCCATGGGATAATATTAACCCCTAAAATTTTCCATGTCCACCATATCTTTCATTTGGCTCTCCCCACAGTACAAATGTAGAGAAGGGTTTTGTCTACACCAGATGGCCCTCTTCCGTAAAAAGAGCAGGTTTCCATGATCATGGACCTACTGATTCCATGGTAATGTACATAGCCTTCAATGATAGTTATTGGTTATATTTCAATTCACTCCACAAGTTCATTTTATTAATGTTTTTTTTGCATGTTTACAGCATCAGGATGGAGATTCCTCCATGCCAAAACTTAGCGGGGTTGTTGATGTTGACATTAATGTTACATGTACAATGGGAATAAGTCATGCAGAGGTATCTACTTCAACATTTGTACATGTACAGTTCATTCGTATTGTGTATGCACATGCATGATGTCTAACTATTTTAGCATTTGGTGAATGTATCCTCAATCTAGTCCAATAGTGCATGTGATTGAGGTTCATGTTCAACCTACGGATATGCTCGCTACGAAAGAAACTTAGTCTTCTGTCCTAGAGCATAGTCTTCTAAGTTTGTTAGTGAAAGTTTGTTATAATTAATTGAATCGGATTTTAAATTTTCTAAGTTTGTTAGTGCTTCAACATTAGTTCAATTACCTGATCATTAAATATGATCTTTGGCTTCTAGTCGCCAAAGATTCATAACAATCATGGACAAAGGAAATATGCATTACAATCTGGAAAAAACAAGAGGAATTTAGAGTTTTGATGTGTAGTCTAGTACATATGTACTTTTTTTTTACAAGAGGAAGTTAGATTTTTGATGTGTGATCATGAACAAATGTACTTTTTTTTACATGTACATCATTGACCTTTTTAATACATGTATATTGACAGGCCATCTAAAGACCGTATATTTTTGTATTATAACTTCCATGATATATTATCTATTTCATATTGTCTCTTCACATCTTCACAATTCAGTCTTCTATGTGATCATACATGTGTGGCCAATAATGTTTCTATGCATAAACTTCCCAATTTTTTTATATCTTGGAAAATTGCATGGAGATATCAGTTATAATGTTGAGAAAAATGCACAGTGACAACAATGCACATTTACAATGTTCTTGACCATGATCCAATTGCATATACAATGTTAAATTAACATTGTTAAATTGTATCCACAACAATGCACATTTACAACATGTTCTTGAACACAATTGAATTATATGAAATTGTATGTGAAATCATGTGAGTGATGCACCTAATCCACACAATATACTAACACACTTTAAAAACTACACAATAAGAAACTAATACAACTAAGTGATGTACATAAACTCCTAACCCACATAGAAAGTTAACAAGTGTGATAGACACACATAGGCTATGCATCTAGACTTTCACACACATGTGATGCACTCATGCAACCCATATAAGTAGGTTAAATTTTATTTTGATGACACTGATATAACAAAATGAACATGGGCATGCACATAAGTTTAATGTGACATTATTTTATTAACATGACCCTTGACCCCTAAACCAATAATGCCTTTATCTTAAGCCCCACTCACAACTCACCAACTACACTCAAATCCTTTGTAACCTAACCCACTAAAACGATTAACCCTAACCACCTAATGCATCTCATGTTTCACCTCAGTCACATAAGCACCCAATGTACTCAAGTGACACACATAAGGAACAAACCAATCTAACTCATTGACATGAATACCCAACCTACATAAGCACCTATAGGACATATTAAAGGATGCAAATAGATAGAAAAACTATGCAACACACTTATTTATCCCACATAGGTGATACTTATATTTTACCTTGAACCACCCAACCCCTATAACACTAATACATATAACACAATACCAGTTATGGCTAACCCACTACCCCCCAAAACCCCAACACATAACCTACTAATGATCTTAACCCTAACTACCTAAGTCACTTTGCAACATGCTTAACACACATAAGTACCCAACACACCTATGCAACTGACCCAACTAAGTGGAACACATAAGCACCTTACCCACATAAGAACCTAACAAACATAAAGGATGCACATAGTTGACACACATAAGTGATGCACCTGTGTGGCCCACATAAATGAATAATTGTATACCCCCCCAAAATTTACAAATGACTTGAATACTTGTCCAATTCAAATTAAAGAGATCAGCAAGCCTGACAAGATATTTTTTTCAATTGGCTCCTAAGAAACCACAAGGAAAAGTCAAGGAAAGTGACAAATATAGCCTAAGGATCAGATAGAGATCATCAATGAAACATCGCCTCCCTTTTTTATTTGGAAATTTGAATTCTTAAAAACGACATTAATTTCTCAAAATGAAAATATAGTGGAACACTAAGGACATGTCAAATGATGTGGCACACTAAGGACATAGAAATATATTAAGATTGCAATGTGGTAGGTTTGAGTCCCCCTCTTTGAATGTCTAGTTATACAATGAAAATCAAAATTTTGCAAAGTTGACCCCTTTGTGAAAAAAATGCACATACCCTTACTAAGCAAAACCCTAGTTTCCAAAATTGTCCTACAAGGAAATCTCTAGGTCAAGGACCCATAGGAGAGGGGTATCCATAGCATTAATTTGATTCCCTCATTTCAATGGAGTTAACGATTCATCAATTTGAGCCATGGCCATCATTCTATGGCATGTTGAAGCTCATCTCCTAGAGGCTTTCAGGGACACCTATTGAATCCCTACCAAGGCCATATAATTCCAACCATGCAGAAAAAATGGGTTTCGAGAGGTCTTGCAAGTATGTTTAGGAAGGTTCCACATGGGAATTCTAGCCACAAGTTCTTGTTCAAGGAATCTGCAAAGTTGACCACTATGTGCAAAAATTGCAAAGTCCCTTATTGAGCCAAACCCTAGTTTCCAAAATTGACCTAAAAAATGATATATGTGCCATAGACGGATAGGGGAACCCTAGAACTATCATGATTCCATGAATCCAATGGAGCCAACAATTCCTTGATTTGAGCCACGGTCATCATTTTATGGCCCGTTACAACTCACACCCTAAAGGCTTTCCAGGGACACCTGTTGAATCCCTACTGGGGGCATATAATTCCAACCATACAACAAAACTGGGTTCTGGGAGGTCATGAAAGTGTGTCTAGGTAAGTTACACATGGGAATTCTAGCCATAAGTTCTCGGTCAAGGAATTTGCAAAGTTGACCCCTATGTGCAAAAATTGCAAAGTCCCTTATTCAACAAAACCCTAGTTTCCAAAGTCAACCTCAAAGATGATCTATGTTCCATGGAACCAGAGGAGAGGCCAATAGCTGGAACTATCCCGATGTCCTAAATTCAACGGAGTCAATGGTTTATCGATCTAAGCTATGGTCACTATTTTATGGCCCAACTCGAACCCTAAAGGCTTTTAGGGACACCTGTTGAATCCCTACTGGGGGCATAGAATTCCAACTATGCAACAAAAATGGGTTTTGGGAGGTCATGTAAGTGTGTCTAGGAAGGTTACATGTGGGAATGCTTGCCACAAGTTCTCGGTCAAGGAATTAGCAAATTTGACCCCTATGTGAAAGAATTGCAAAGTCCCTTATTGAGCAAAACCCTGGTTTCCAAAATCAACCTAAACGATGATCTCTAGGCCATGGACCCATAGGAGAGGGGGACCCCTGGAACTATCCTGATGTCATGAAGCCAACAGATTCAATGGTTCGTCCATTTGAGCCATGGTCATCATTCTATTTCCTTTTACAACTCGCAACCTAAATTCTTTCAAGCACACAATGTGAATCCCTACTAGAGCATAGAATTCCAATGATGCAACAAAACTAGGTTCTGAGAGGTCCTACAATTGTCTCTAGGAAGGTTCCACACAGTAATTCTATCCACAAGTTCTTAGTCGAGGAATTTGACAAGTTAACCTCTATGTGCAAAAATTGCAAAGTCCCTTATTGATCAAAACCTTAGTTTCCAAAATCGACCTCAAAGATGATCTCTCAGCTATAGAACCAGAGGAGAGAGGCACCCCCAGAACTATCCTGATTTCTTGAATCCAATGGATTGATGGTTCATCAATATGAGCGACGGTCACCATTCTATGGCTCGTTACAACTCGCACCCTAAAGGCTTTCAGGGACACATGTTGAATCCCTACTGAGGGCATATAATTCCAACTGTGCTACAAAAGTAGGTTCCAAGAGGTCCTGGAAGTGTGTCTAGGTAGGTTCCATGTGGGAACGTGAGCCACAATTTCTCAGTCGAAGAATTTTCAAATTTCACCCCTATGTGCAAGAAATGCAAATTCCCTTATTGAGCAAAACCCTAGTTTCCAAAATCGACCTAAAAGATTATCTGTGGGCCATGGGAGCAGAGTAGAGGGGCACCCTTGGAAATAAACCGATGTCCTAAATCCAACGGAGTCAACAGTTCGTCGATCCGAGCCATGAACATGACTCTATGGCCGATTACAACTCGCACCCTAAAGGATTTCAGGGACACACGTTGAATCCCTACCAAGGGAATAGAAATCTAATCGTGCAACAAAATTGGGTTCTGGGGGGTCCTGCAAGTGTTTCTAGGAAAGTTCCACATGGGAACAGTAGCCAAAAAAATTTGGTCAAGGAATTTTCAAAGTTAACCCCTATGTGCAAAAATTGCAAAGCCCTTTATTGATAAAAACCCTAGTTTCCAAAAGCGACCTAAAAGATGATATTTGGGCCATGGAACCAGAGGAAAGGGGCACCACTAGAACAATCCTAATGTTTTGAATCCAACGGAGTTGAAGGTTCATCGATCCGAGCCACGACCATCATTCTATGGCCCGTTACAACTCACACCCTTAAGGATTTCAAGGACACATGGTGAATCTGAGCCTGGGACATAAAATTCGAACCGGGAAGAAGAACTAAGTTCTGTCAGTGTGATCTTATCCACAAGCTCCAAACACATCTGTGTGATTTAACAAGACCCAACTATGATTCTTGGTTTTTTATTTTGAGCCCCCAATGCAAGAATTTCCATGTGTTCCAATGAGCAAAATCCTAGTGTCCTATCCGGCCTAACAAAAGGTGCATCCAGCATGGGACTCGCAAGAGTCAGTCACCCCTCCCTTTAATTCGATGCCAGGAATCCAATAGAATTGACTGTTTCATGATCCGATCCATAGTTTTTGTTCTATGTCTATTAGCAAGTAGCTCCCTATAGCCATTTAGGGACACATGCCAAATTAGACCAAAAAATTCCAGCCATGCTAAGGGTTGGTGTGGCCCTAGCTGGGTGCAATCCCCTAGTGACGTTGATAACTTAGATGCCCCTTAGATGTCCTAGTTCCAATTTCTTAGACCACAAGCCACTCCTTAAAGTTAGAAAGATTCGTGAAAAAAATGTATTTATTTCCTTTAATATGGTTTATATTTAGTTAATAATTTACAAATTCACTCTTTGCAATTTAAAGACTATTACTTCATATAACAATTTAAATTGAAGCTTTATGGTTAACTCAAGAAATCATGAGTCAAATATGAGATCTCTTTCCCAAAAATTTGGGAGGTCATGGGTTCAACTTTCTTGATCCCCTCATCAAGGTTCCATAGTTTACTCCATTTACCATCCATGAAAATACTTGAAAATTTTCCATAAAATTATTCCTTGAAAAAAAATTAAATTGAAACAAATCCAACAAAATAATAAGGATGACTATACTCATATTTTGAAAGGGTAATTGTGACCATCCTTTCGAGTTATATAATGACTTGAATTAATACTTTGCATATGTATGCTCCAATCACATTAAACGAAAAATGGTGTAATAATTGACGCATTAGCCAACAATGAAGTTGATCTAGTGATCTAGAGTCACAGGTTCAAGGAAACCTTGGTGTTTTGAAGATCTCCAAGTTTGGTTGTTCCCATTGAGTTCAAAGGGATATTAAAATTGATGTTCAAAATTTGAGGAACACCAAACTTATATGATCCCATTACCCTTAGGTTTTTTAATATTAATAGAAATAATCTAATTCAAGGTTATATTCTAGCTAGATGTCAAATATAGATGTTTGAGACATTCAAGATTTAACATTATCTGTAGATTTAATTATTATTTTTATATTATTTTTGAACCTAACATCAAGTGGTGGCTTCTTAATGACTTTTAAACTAAATATTAAGTAGTGATTTTTTAATGAAAATAATTTAAAGTACATATGGTGCAAATACGAAGTAGGGAGGATTACTTAGGATTTCAGTAAGAAGCATGTGTAGTTAGTTCTTGTAGACTCCATCATGGGTTGTTTTCTATTTTTTAGTGAGGTAGATGGATCTAAACTAAGGGTTTGGTACATGATTATATTTTATCATAAAAAAATATAATCCTTGCTTATGGAAGGGTTCCATGGGTTGGTAGTTATGATTCTTCAAAAAATAGATGAAGGAAGTGTGTTAACTAATGAGACTCATTGATGAAATTGGTTTTTGATGATGACGTTAAGATGGATGAAGTGGTTATGGAAGGTCAGGCACTGGTGATTCATTTCCATGGTAGGAATGTTGGTGAGAGTTCACTTGTTAAACTAAAATGGGGTATTTCCACACAAGTTGAACACATTAAGAAATCCCTCACACAAACAAATAACAGATCAATTCACCAATGTATGGTAAAAGTCCAATTTGGGAAATAGTGACATTGAATAATTGATATTAGTTATTGGTCAACGATAGTTAGTGGCTACGAACTAGGGTTTATAGGATTTTGAACACAAACTAGGATCTAGGCTACAAAATAGGGTTTCTAGGGTTTAGAATTCAAATTAGGGTTTAGGATACAAACTAGGGTTTCTAGGCTTCGATTTAGAGTTTCTAGGATAGGATTTATATGCTAGGATTTCTAGGCTAGGGGTTTAGAATACAAACTAGGGTTTCTTGGACTCTTATGTATATTTGTAGCACATTGGTTTAGATACAAATGGATGCACATGAATATATGAAGTGTTTTGGCATGCATATATAGTTGCAACATGAATTTGTTTGGACTCTTGTGCATATTTTTGCATAATGGTTTGGATTCAAATGGATGCACATGAATGCACAAACTAGTGTCTTTTGGAATCCTGTGTATATTTGTAGCATAATGGTTTGGATTCAAATGGTGATGGAGGTTTCTAAGGATATATTAGGTTTCCATGTCTATAGATTAGGTTGCTAGGGTTATATTTGTGTTTCTAGGGTAGATTAGGTTTCTATGTTTGTGATTTGGTTTCTACGTTTATAAATTAGGTATCTAATGATTATATTCTTTTGGATTATGGATGAGAATCTTATGGTGAAAAGGGGATGGTGATGGTGGCAACATGGGAAGGAGGAGGATGGTGGTGATGTTCATGGTGTAAATAGGCATGTTGATGGTGACAATGGGGATGGGTATAGTGACAATGAGCATGGGGATGATGATTGTGACAATGAGCATGAAAATGGGTGTAGATATTATGGTGTACTTAGATGGGAGAAAAAAAATACAACAAATCCATGATGAAGCTTGTGCAATTGATCAAGTTGTATAAGTCTATGCAATTTATCAATCTATCAAGTTGTCAATGTCCTGCTGCAATATTCAAAATATTAATTTCAATAATCAATGAGGGCATGAAACAAAATCATAACATACATGTACACCACATACCTATAACATAATACACAATATAACATGCAAATCACATACCAGACTACCAACCTATGGTCATTTGAATAGACCATCGGGATCACCTATAATACCAACAATATCCTTTAACCTCTTGTGCTTAGAGTAAGGAAATAAGTATCGTTCCTTTGATGAGTTAGTCCTTGGAATTGTTTCCAGCTAGAGGTTTTTTCCAATAACTAAGTTTGTATAATGGTATACAATCTGTCCTAGTCTATAATCTTCAAATACATACTCTTTCTAATTTCTGAGTTGGAAACCTGTTTCAAATATTCTCCTTTGATAACCATCAATCCAATCGGAAAATGATTGGCCTCAGAGTCCCTTAATGAGACATTGAGGGTTTTCTTCCCCTCCAAGAAACGTGCAAGCCAATATTTAGTGTGTCATGCATTACATCTCAGGGAAACCACTGCGTATATGTGTTATGCAAAAAATATGGTGCCAACATTTTATTCAAATAACTAGACACAACTAGTTGTCAAAATTTTCAAAATATTAATCGAACCTAGTTGTATGAGATATGATATGTGGTCATAGTCTGGTGAAATACTTGATTGGTCCTCCTCCAACTGGTATAATTATGTAGCTATACATCAACCAATGGGAAGTGATACATGGTCCTAGCTATCAACCGAATCCATGGATTCACATTTGTTCCATTAACCACTACTAGATGGAGAACAAAGACGAGAGTCTCCTTGTCCGCATTTCAAGTATAGCATTGTTCGACGTTCTAACTGAATGAGATACACAAGTTCCCTGGACAGTATTGCACTAATATAATTGTGATCTATCTACATCGACCACCACCCAAAAATATCTATGTACATGTGCTTTCCTGGTTGACTGATCTTCTTTCCTTCTTGCTCCCTCCCCCATGTCTGAATAAAACCATTCAAGGATGGTATTTGCATCTCGGATGAGCGATGTAGTTCTGAACTTCATTTCTTGCCTATGTAATGCAGTCTTTATGCACACACCTGCTCCATCATATTCAACTTTTTTGTGTCCGATCTCCAAATAGTTCCAAATATGTGGCACCTTGTTCCTTTTGTGGAGCATACACAACCATTCGAAGACATGAGCATTTTTTAATTTCCCTACACAACCTTAAAACCTAATCCAATGTTGTTCCATCTGTTTATTGTTATCCTTCAAGTGATTGTAGAACAATTGAAAGTTGTGCACAAAATCCAAGTCGTGACACCTTCCATCACTTATGTAGAAGTGATACTCCTTCAATATAACCCTGTTGTCTTCAGTACTATCTTCACCATGTCTATAGGTGATATGGACCTTTATGCTGACCTAGTCTGAGTGATAGTATTGACCCTAAATGTCATTTTGCGGTTGAAGAGTGTAGTTTTCTGCAAAATCGACCACTAATAAGATAGTCCCAACAAGAAATGTACCCCTACATGTTCTAAACTGTTCATCTTGCCAGTGACCCACATGTACATGCTTTACATACTGTTTTGTCTTTTCAAAGAATCGCTCCATGAAGTTGAAAACTTGTACCTAGTAGATCAACAATAAAGACACATATCAATAGATTGTACATATGAAATTGCAATCTGAAGAAACAAATAGTATTCAAGAACTCATTACTAACCTGAGACGTGAGAAATTGTATTTTTTTTCTTTCATTCCCTCCTTCAATATCATACATGACATATTTGAATTACTGGAATTTCACCTCCTTCCTCCCAAGTTCATGCTCATTGATCAAATGTATGCATTTGTCCAATAATTCCATTCCACTGCACCCTTGGCATGTCCCATCTACATAAGATTTTTGACAAAATGTGAAACCTTCTAGCCTTTTGCAAAATATGCCATGAATAAAGTCTCTAGAAGAAATTGGTGGCGATGCAGCTGATCATTCCTGCACAAACTTTTTATGCAATACACGCAAAATATATATATGTGTCATAATAGTAACTGTACTCAATGTGGTATCAACAAAGACATGTGTTACAAGTTGTGTTTATTTTAACATACCATGGTTTTCATTTTTCGAAGTATCTTTGGCCTAAGTTAAGTTCATTATGTTGATGCCTAAATCTCTCATATAATTATGTTTGTGTCATGTAAAGAAATATTTAATTTGGGGTCCGTGATCCCTTGAACCACTTATCAATTTTAGTACATATTTTTGGTTGGAAGAAGGTCTAGTGTTGTCATGCCAAAAATCTTGCACTATACCGTTTACTGCATCAATGAGCTTCATATCAGAGCGTGGAAACCTACCAATGAAGGCCTAGACATTTGTTTGACCAGTTTCAAGTTGTTCCCTTCTAAAAAAATACCTACAAAATGTCTTGACATTCAAATTAATAAGTTTGGATTTAGGCTTAAGAAGACGAAGGGCCATAGTGATTTTGTTCACAATTGATTGTGACAACACACATCAAGCCATATTGCGAGCCTTTGAATGAGATTTATTTCCATTTGTACTAAATGCGTCTACTAAACTTCTACCAATATGAGAACTTGGTTCATAACTATTTATCATCTTTATCCTTAACTTTCTCCTAACAACAATCATACAGCTAGATTTTAATAATGATAAAAATAATTTACATTTATCTCCATCACATTTAGAATCAAAATAGTGAACAAATATGTGTTGAGTTTGATGTGCAATACTGCGTTTAGATAGCGTACCTTCAAGTGAGCCAATGATACTTCATCATCATATATATGCTTTGGAGTTCTTCGGCATGAACTTTCTAATGGAGGTAGGGAGGTTGGAGCTTCATCACCTGGCCGGTCTGGCATTTCAACAATAGCTTCGTGTCCTACTCTCTCTTGCTGGCAGCTGGATGGTGGAAATAAGACATCCTCTTCGATGGTATTAATGACATTTTATTCTTTGAGCATACATTCAACATGCAATGCATCTCTAAATTCATCACGTGTATAACCACAAGATACCAAATCGTCAGTTGTTTCAAGTAGCCTTCTTGTGTACCTATGTTTTACTCCTTGATCAAGGACATGGGTTGCTTGTTCTTCAACTGTTGTGGAAATAGAAGGCCCCTCAAGTGAATTCTCGGGACATCTTTCTTGTTGTGGATTGGTAGGAATAATCATGGAATCCTCTACAACCAGAATTGGGTTTGTTTCCATCGAATGTCTCTGATTGTTCATATCATTTCTTCTCTTTCTCTAAGTTCTTTGATGATTTCTTCGGGTAGCTTCTTCCTTGCATATTTTCTTTTTCGATTGTGTATATTTCCCCTTACCACAATGATCAATGATCTATGGTGCTATTCAATTGGATATTCTCCAATATTAGTATTTGTCTTGCTCAATTGTGTTATACTCCACCATAATGATCAATGAGATATTGCCTTTAATACTCCTCAATTGTAAGAAAATCAATGGTGTAGATGGTCTATGGTGATTCTCAATTGGAGATTATCCAAGTTAGGTATTTTTCTTGCTCAATTATTTCTATACTCCATGATAATGAGCAATGAGATATTTCCTTTGATGTTCCTCAATTGTAATAAAATCAATGGTGGGGATATTCTATGGCGCTACTCAATCGGATATTCTCCAATATTGGTGTTTTTGTTGCTCAATTGTATCTAGACTCCACCACAATTATCAATGAAATATTGCATTTGATGCTCCTAATTGTAAGAAAATTAACAATGCAGAATTGGAGATGGTTTATGGTCTTTTTCTAGTGGATTCTTGAACCTTTTCCAATGTCTTTAGTTCTCCAAGAAATCCTTATAGCATTTGTGATGGATATGGTGAATGCAATCATCAATTTGTGTGAATTGTTCTTGTAATGGAGGGAGTGAATGTTGTGTCTAGAACCATAAATTGTGCACGCACTGTATGTTTATTCAATCCTGTTAGAGTGTCTCTTAGACAGGTACACGTTCCGTCTATATATGCACAAAATGTGTACGCATTTTGTTCATACAAAACACGTGCGTGTTTTGTTCATCTAAAATGTGTCCATGTTTTGTTCATCTAAAACACGCACGCATTTTTTTTTAGTAACGACTGGTAGCATTTAAGAAGATGATTTCAAGCCTAAGAGATCATTGAATGCCTACCTGCACCCCCTATGTCTTAACCCCCTAACATCCCTAACAATCCCCCCTTCCCCCTAACTCTTATTAGTTTCCCCTCTCTCACTGCCCTACTCCACCTACACCTAAACCCCACCATTTGAAAAACCAAATAAAATAAAGTGAAAAAGAATAAAAACAAATGTTAGTTTCATAAACTAACAGTCTAAAAATTAAAAACTTTAAAATCAACATCTTTGCTTGTTAATAACAAGAATAATATTTTTACATAGAACATCAAACCAAATGGAACAATCGACTTGTAGGCAGAGAGAAACACGGAACCTTCTCAACCTTTTTTTAATAATCCAAGTTTTAGTAACAAATTAAAAATATTCTCTTAGGAACCAAATAAAGGATTCAATACGCAAATATCATAAGTTGGAAAGACAAAATTAGAGTCATAAAGACAAAACAAATAAAATAGAAACCGAGAGAATGCACCTGTTTGTACTGATTGCTAAGCACAAAGTCTAGGCACCTTTAAGTTTGGATTTGGATTTTGGATTGGTTGTGTAATGCGTCAAGAAATGGTTTACAAAATAGAGAAAGTAGAAGACAATTGCTAACATCAGATTCTGAGAATAGAATTGGATAACTGGACTGAAACAAGAAGGATATCAAAGATGCCTCAAGTTCAAATCTACTGATAACATATGGAACAAACTGTTCATTCCCACATTAACATAAAACACTATGTTCAGAAAAACATTATGATCATGGAATCTGAGATACTAAATCCGAGCATGGGAAATCACAACAAAAACATTGTTGCTCAAGAATCCATAACGAAGTCTAGTTTAAACATAACTGCACATCATTCAGATTTAAAATGAAAGCTAGAACCTGACTCGTAGAATATGAAATCTCATATTTAGATTGTGAGTCTCCAAAATAAATTAGATAACATCGTCTCAGACCTTCCAAATACAATACTCAACCCTTTACAATATTCGTCGGCCTCCTGGCTAGAACCTCCCCCCAATTTCATTTCAAACTCCCAATAAATATATACGGGATGATAATATCAAATCCAAATGAAAAGAACTGAGAACCACATAGGATCAATTTTTATATTACAATTACAATAAATCAGGATTATGATAAGACCTAAATTGGATTCTATATCCTAATCATTCGTTCAATCCTTGACCCAACTATACTTAGCCATTCTCGATGCAAAGTGGAATGAAAGGAACTATCCTCATGCCTAAAATTCTCCAACAACTGGATCATGAAAAAAATCTTGATCTCAATCTGAAAAGATGCTACCAATAATGATATTTCTCCTCTGTTTTCAAGTATTCAATAAATCAGGAAATTTAGAATATTGAAAATCCCATGCCACTTATGATTTCACTGCCTGAAACTGTTCATTGAGCTCCCTAAAGAGTAGCAATTGACATATGTGAGATATGAAATATCTAGGTAAATCTTAGTCATAAAAAAAATGTTCTCGATGCTGAAGGTATTCTAGATTTCATCATTATGAATATGTGTGCACTTGCACATATCCATTCTCTTTTATCAATTTCAATTTTGGGGGAGTATTGGTTTAAGTAAATACACTAATTGCATCTCGCGAATCCCTGAAAAATAGGGCCCTAACATATTTTCATATCTCCCAAACCATGATAGTTGTGTGGAATCAGAGGGAGGTTTTTGTATATGTGTCTATGATTGACAAAAAAATCTCATGGTTTTCAAACACTCCTTTCCAGATTCATGAAAATTGTGCCCAAACTTTGTGACTAAAACAAGAAATCATTTACTATTTAAATATGGAAAAATGAGTTGTAAATATTCATTCAAATATTCTAAACCATGACACCTGTTAGAAAAATGATGGAGGTTTTTGTTTTTGTTCCCGTGATTAACAAAATCCTCTTCCATTTTTTCAAAATTCATCTCCATATGCTCATAAATCGTGTTTGAAATAAATGGCTAAAATAGAGTGCCAGATAAGATAGATATTTGTAGAATGATTCAGTGCCACTCTTTCCAATATAGTCTCTGGATGAACAAATTAAACCTGACATCTGGGAATTTACCCTTCAATAAATGGAACCTGGAGTTGAATATTTGATTTAGTTTGGTGCTTACTGGTGTTAGTTTTTGAGCATTAATTCAGCATACTCTAGGATCTTTACTGAGAGAATAACATGTACAGCATATCAATCATATCAAGCATGTATCAAGCATATCAAGCAATCACATAAGACAATAGACAAAAAGAGTTTCACTGGGGAAAACCATAAAGGTGAAAAACCCCACAACTTCCTCAGAGATAGAGAGAGAAATGATACAACCAAAGTACTAGAGATAGATCTTCTACTAGCAGGTGATCCTCCTCCTCACATGTGCGCCACTTTTAGAGTAGTGTAGAAGTCAATACTAAGATGATCAAATAGAGAGATCCCGCTCTCTATTTATACTTGTCCTGAGCTGGCTAATAAACCTATGGGGTTGACTTGTCAATCTCAGCCTAATAACCCCAAGTTACATTAATCCGGGCCGACCCCTCAATAGGTGGTCTAATAACCCATCAGCAAGTTACGACACTTGCGACACTTGTCAATACAAATGACGACACTTTCGTATAGAGGAATAATACATCTCTATAGGAGTATAATAATACATAGATGAAATACATTCCGAAGTTACATATACATCAACACTCCCTCTTAACTAGGAAGGTATTAGTTGACACAGATCTACAGGAACAATTCTTCTTCTCTGGATCATCGTCATCGAATCATCATCACTGCTGCTATCTCAATCAATCTCCGATCTACTAGTCATAGGAAGTTCTACAGAGCCAGTCCTTTTTCATACTGGATGTAGGCCCACCACCTGCAGGTCTTTATCATCTACAGAGCCAGCCCTTTTTCATGTTGGATGTATATCATCAACACCTACAGAGCTAGCCCTTTTTCATGCTAGATGTAGGCCTAGCCTCCATGTAGTTCTTCATCATCTCTGCGAGCAAGCCATCAAGTAGGTACACCTCAGGACTGATTACATTGCCTCTCCAAAACCTGCAAGATCTCCCAAGACTGATTACACTACCTCTGCAAAACCTGCAAGAGCATCTCATGACTGATTACATGCCTCTGCAAAAACCTGTGTACCCTACTGTCACATCATCATCTTCAGATCATCGTCATCGTCCACATAGCACAACCCAGATGCACATCACACAGCACTTACACTCACCAGCATGGGAAGACACACCTCAACCATCCGTGAAAGGCTCAACCCTTATATCTATGCCATGGGAAGACACACCTCAACCATGCGAGAATGGCACCACACTTATATCCATAGCCATGGGAAGACACACCTCAACCATGCTAGAAATGGCACAACACTTATATCGCAGCCATGGGAAGACACACCTCAACCATGCTCGAATGGCACATCACTTATATTACAGCCATGTGAAGACACACCTCAACCATGCTCAAATGGCCCAACACTTATATCGTATCCATGGGAAGGCACACCTCAACCATGCTCAAATGGATGGTAAGACACACTTCAACCATGTCGGAATGGCCCCGGCACTTACATCAACAACCATGGTAAGACAAACTTCAACCATGCCGGAATGGCTCATGTGCATCTATGTCTCTGGACTCATCACTTCCCCTTGGAAGAAATCTCGATCTAAAGTACACCAAGTCTCCCTCTGAAGTATTAAAAATTCACTCTGGCAAGTGGCTTGGTCAACACATCGGCTATCTACTCGTCCGTCGCAACATATAGGAGCTTCACTGCTCCTCTCTGCACCATGTCCCTGATATAGTGATACTTGATCTCAATGTGCTTCGACTTGTCATGGAACACTGGGTTCTTCAACAACTTCACACAAATCTGGTTGTCACAATATATACAAGTAGCACTCACCTGGAGATCAAACAAATCAGACAATAGCTTCCTAAGCCATACTTCCTCACAACTGGCCGAACAAGCTACGACATACTCTACTTCGACTATACTCAGTGCCACACAAGACTGCTTCCTGCTAAACCAAGAGATCATACCGGATCCCATACTGAAGCAGCACCCCGAAGTGCTCTCCCGATCAATGGCACTACCTGACCAATCCAAATCAACATAACCCTCCAGGTTAAACTTTTGATTCGCCTCATACTTGATCCCATAGTCAACTGTACCCTTTAGGTACCTCAGAATATGCTTTGCAGCCATCAGGTGAACATGTCTCGGATCTGTCAAGTACTGGCTCAAGGTGTTCACTACAAAGCAGATATCTGGCCTTGTATTCATTAGGTACATCAAGGACCCAATCATCTGACGATACATCGTGGCATCAACTGGCTCAGAAGAAGCATCACATAGAAGCTTCAGGTTCGATGCCATAGGTGTGGCCATGGCCTTGCAATCCATCATCTCAAACCTCTTCAGGATCTCTACTGCATACTTCCCTTATCCAAGGAAGATTCCATTTGCACTCTACCACACCTCCATACCAAGAAAGTAGTGCATCATACCCAAGTCCTTCATCTCGAACTTGGCAGCAAGCTTCCTCTTCGTATCGGCAATCAATCTATCTTCACCTATTACAAATAGGTCATCCACATACAATAGTAGTATCACTGGATTGCCTTCCTCAACCTTGTAGTAAAGGTTGGAATCTGCTTTACTCTTGGTAAATCCCAAACAAGATAGGAAGCCATCTATCCTGCCATACCAGGTCCTGGGTTCCTGTTTCAAACCATACAGGGATTTATTCAGTTTGCACACATGTAACTCTCGGTCACGTATCTCAAACCCGAGTGGCTGCTCCACATACACTTTCTCTTCAACTACACCATTCAAGAAAGCTGTCTTTACATTCATATGGTGTACCTTCCATTTCATCACTAGAGCAAGTACTGATCTAATGGAAGTGTATCTAGCCACATGAGCAAAAGTTTCTTCATAGTCAATCCCTTCTTTCTGGGAGAAGTCACGAGCTACAAACCTTGCTTTATATTTCTCTATGCTTCCATCTGCAACATGTTTGATCTTATAGATCCACTTGGAAGTCACAACAGACTTCCCATCTGGTTTTGGGACCACATCCCAAACATCATTCTTTATGATCAACGGATCATGGTATTCTTCCATTACTTCATCCCGAATCCTAGGAACTTCAATATCTTTAATAGATAGCTTTGTTGCTGGAACAAATGTTGTAGTCCTCCTTTTGTAGTTGATGTTATACAATCTTTCCTACAAAGAAATTTAAATTGCATGATTAGAAACATCTCATAGTTTTCAGAACAAATTCTTACACATAAAGAAATATGTCATATAGTCATGCAATTAATTTAGCCAATGCTTCAATACAACATTTATCCATATCCCATAACTTTCTAGATGCCTTCCAATCTCTACCAGAACATTGTTAAGAGTGTGCACAACTCCCAACATGTCAGCAAAGAGGTTTCATTCTAGATAAGTAGCAATGGAATGTTGTACAGTACCATAGGCCACTTACCCATTACTTACATATTAGTAGTATCTTGTTCATCAATGAAAATATTCTAATATGCATAATACACAACCTAAGTCTAGGAACATAAGCATATGTTAAATTTTCAGAATTTACTTCAATCTGATCTAGGATCTTAACTGAGAGAACAACATGTACAACAAATCTACAACATATCAATCATAGACACAATAATGCAAGCACACAAGAGACACAGAGTTTACTTGGGGAAAACCATAAAGGTGAAAAACCCCAATAACTTCCTCAGAGATAGATAGAGCAATGATACAACCAGAATACAAGAGATAGTCTTCTCCTAGCAGCAGAGCCTCCTCCTCCACAAGTGCGCCACTCTCCACAGTGTGAGTGAGAGTATATAATGTGTAAAATGAGAGAGACACACTCTCTATTTATACACTAACTTGACTTGACCTTTGCTCAACTAGGTCGGCCTCAACTTAACCACTTAACATAATGCTGACTGGGCCGACCCCCACTAGGGTGGTCTAATAACCCTTTGACCCACATGGCCGACCCCCAATAGGGTGGTCTAATAAACCTTTGACCCACATGACTTATACAGGGCCGACCCCAACAAGGTGGTCTAATAACCCATCAATTATAATTTAAGACACTTACAATATAAATGACGACACTTCCGTATAGAGGAATAATAACATCTCTATAGGAATACAACCACTTCCGTATAGAGGAATACTAACATCTCTATAGGAATACAATATACATATATGTGAAATACATTCTGAAGTTACATATACATCAACACTCCCTCTTAACTAGGAAGGTAATTCTCGACACAGGTCTTCTAGCACAAGTCATCTTCTCTGGAACATCGTCACTACTGCTGCTATCTCAATCAATCTCTGAATCTACTCGTCATAGGAAGTTCTACAGAGCCAGTCCTTTTTCATACTGGATGTAGGCCCACCACCTGTAGGTCTTCGTCATCACTGGCCATACTGTGGAAATCTCAGGACTTATTACGTGCGTCACAAAACCTTAAAAGAGTCTCTTGACTAGTAAGAACCCTAAAGAGCATCTGAGGCCTTTTTCATCCTGTCCAAATCTCTAGGACTTATTACATGTGACCCCACCACAAAACCTCGAAAGAGAATCCCAAGACTGATTACGAGCACAAGGCTTAACCTATCGGATCTCCCAGGGCACAAATTACATGTGGTCATGGCAAAACCTCGAAAGAGCATCCCAGGACTGATTATGAGCACATGGCTCAACCTATCGGATCTCCCAGGGCACAAATTACATGCCATAGGACAAAACCTCGAAAGAGCATCTGCCAGATATCCCAGGGCACAAATTACATGCCATAGGCAAAACCTCGAAAGACTATCTGCAGATCTCCCAGGGCACAAATTATATGTCCTCCTAAGAAAAACCTCGAAATAGCATTTGCCAGATATCCCAGGGTACAAATTACATGCCATAGGCAAAACCTCGAAAGACTATCTGCAAATCTCCCAGGGCAAAAATTACATGCTTATCTGCACAACCTATTCCACGGCCATAAAGTATCAACTTGATACTCACCATACATCATCCTGATGTATACATGATCATCTTGATCATCATCACTGCAACATCTTGCTACATGTCATCTGGAGCAACATCCTGAAGCTCTTCACCCATGATCATCCTGATCATACAATGCATCTACCTAATGCATACCAAGTATCTACCTGATACATATCATCATACATGATCCACCTGATCATATAATGTATCCACCTGATACAAATACAAATACATATACATATCACCATACATGATCCACCTGATCATACAATGTATCCACTTGATACATATACAGATACATGGTCCAAGCATCCAACATGATGCATATACAAAAATACATACAAGTGATCCAACTGATCATATCCAGCATCCAACATGATGCGTACATACATATACATATAAATGATCCAACTGATCATATCCAGCATCCAACATGATGCATACATACATAATACATATAAATGATCCAACTGATCATATCCAGCATCCAACATGATGCATATACATTGCATTAACTGGAGCATCGTCCTGATGCTCATCATCCAGTGCTTATATCCACAGCCATGTGAAGGATCCTCCTTCCAACATGCTTGGAGTGGCTTCTGCAAATGTGTCCATCACTTCTTCCTCGAAGTATCATCAATCTGAAGAACACCAAGCCTCTCCCTGATGTACTCAAACTTCACTCTGGCCAATGGCTTGGTCAATACATCTGCAACCTGCTCATACATCGCAACATACTCTACTTCAGTTGTACTCCGTTCTATGCAGGACTACTTCCTGCTAAACTAAGAGATCACACCTGATCCCTATTTGCAACACTTCCTGCCCAATCTGAATCAACATAACCCTGCAGGTTAAACTTTTGATTTGCATCATACTTGAGCCCATAATCAACTGTACCCTTCAGGTACCTCAAAACATGCTTTACAGCAACTAGGTGAACACTCCTCAGATCCGTCAAGAACTGGCTCAATGTGTTCACCGCAAAGCAAATATCTGGTCTCGTGTTCGTCAGGTACATCAAGGACCCAATCATCTGACGATCCATAATGATATCAACCGGCTCAGATGAAGCATCACACAGAAGCTTCAGGTTCGATGCCATAGGTGTGGCCATAGCCTTGCAGTCCATCATCCCGAACCTCTTCAGGATCTCTACTGCATACTTCCCTTGTCCAAGGAAGATTCCATCACGCTGCCACACCTCTATGCCAAAAACAAATAGTGCATAATCCCCAAGTTCTTCAACTCGAACTCGGCAGCAAGCTTCCGCTGTGTGTCGACAATCATGTCATATCCTGTTACAAACAGGTCATCCACATACAAGAGTAGAATCACAGGATTCCCTTCCTCAACCTTGTAGTAAAGGTTGGAATCTGCTTCACTCTTGTTAAAGCCCAAACTGGATAGAAAGCTATCTATCCTACCAAGTTCTGCACACATATATGACTACACCATTCAAGAAGGTTGTCTTGAAATCCATCTGGTGTATCTTCTATTTCATCACTTTTATATTTCTCTATGCTGCCGTCTGTAGCATGCTTGATCTTGATAGATCCATATGGAAGTCATAACAAACTTCCCTTCAGGTCTTGGGACTACATCCCAAACATCATTCTTCATGATCGACGGATCATGGCATTCTTCCCATATCCTGGGAACTTGAATATCTTCAATAGATAATTTTGTTGCTAAACAAATGTTGTAGTTCTTCTTTTGTAGGTGATGGCATACAATCTTTCCTACACAACAAGTTAAATTCCATGATTAGAAAACATCTCATAGTTTTCAGAACAAATTTTTACACATAAATAAATATGTCATACAGTCATGCAATTATCTTAGCCAATGCTTCAATACAACATTTATCCATATCCCGTAACTTTCTAGATGCCTTCCAATCTCTACTAGAACATTGTTAAGAGTGTGCACAACTCCCAACATGTCAGCAAAGAGGTTTCATCCTAGATAAGTAGAAATGGAATGTTGTACAGTGCCATAGGCTACTTACCCATGCATATTAGTAGTATACTATTCATCAATGCAACTATTCTAATATGCATAATACACAACCTAATTCTAGGAACATCGGTATATACATTATTGAACAGTATTATTTAAACAATAAAATATGCAAGTAATGACAATTCAAATACTTATCTTTGTTTGTTTGTTGGGTTGACTCCCTCTCAGTCTTTGCTTCTTTTCTGCAACTCCATTTTAATGTGGATTGTGAGAAGTGGTCAAATCCCTCTAAATATCTGCATCCTTGCAGAAACTACTGAAGTGTGCTCCTTTGCTTTCTTGCAGGAACAACTGGAGTGTGCTCCCTCTTGATCTTTGCTTCCTGGATTACCTGTCCTTGAACTTATATTCATTCTCGATCCCTATGCATGCTTGTTAGTATCATCATTGTGTTATCCTCTAGGTCTCTTACATAATCAAACATTCATTAGTATAATCTTAATATTATCAAAACACAATAATATCAAGCATGTATAGTCAGGATCAATTCAAACACAGATAATAAACATTAGTATTCAAGGTTTCAAGGAAGTCTTCTTTTATTCATACATATTCTTATTTGATCATAGGACTCTTCTGGTTAGTTAAATCATCAATCAAGATAAGAGATATAATATGCATAAAACCCGTGATTACTGAAACCTATACCTTCATGATTCTTCTGGTTAGTCATATCATCAATTATGTTAAGAAACATAATATGCATACAACCATGACTATTCAAACCTATGACTTCATGAATAATCATTATCAACAACACAAAAGTATAAGATCCTAACACAAGGTAGGATTCTAGCTTGCTATAGGAAAAACATACTTGGATTAGCATGCTAGCTAGTTATGTCTAACATACCCACATAATGTCTTCTGGTTCTCTTCAGTGACTTGTGCTAGTAACCTGCATATCTCATAGGTTAACCATTATAGAACCAAGTTATACATACCTCGTAAATGGATCTTCTATGTGATCCATGACAATGGATGAATCTTTGTCTTCATGTCATCATGATCTTGAACTAGAACATGATTTGTCTTTCTTGGTGTACCTTTTGTGTTAGCAAACAACATAAACCTCATACAACATCATAATGCATTAGTACAATCATAAGTGTCAACACCCTAATGAATGCATTCATAATTTTGTTAAGGTGATACGACAAGTCTAAAATCAAGATTGTACTGTAATGATATGAAGACAAACATATCATAAACTTAACCATGAACAGAATTTGAAACATACCTGTAAGCCATACCTGTCATGATTGCTTGTAATCTTCTTATGGAAGGACTTAGGCTCATCTCCCTCTGAAACAGGAACTTCTTCACTTATGCAGGTGACCAATCCATCCCAATCCACTTGATTTGCAGGAACTGGAGCTGGATTAGGGCTTGTTAGAGAAACCCCAAAATTTCAAACTTTGAATTTCAAACTTCTGAAAGGATAGAAATATGTGCCTTGATGAGCTGATCAAGCTGGTATATTCAAAATTTGAAAAATGCAAAGTTTCACTCCTCAATTTTGCCTTTGAAACTTTCGGATTCATTGGACGTGATCCCGAACTAGGGTTTGATGAATCTCACTTTTCTGCCCAACCAAAAATTATGATCTAAATCTCTAAGCTTCTATTTTTCTGAGGAGCTTCCAGCCGTGGTCACTGATTTCAAAAATTCCCATTTTTACAGAAGCCCTAATTTTCCACTTTTCTGATCAAAGTCCCGAACTAGGGTTTGATCAAGCCCGGCCTTCTGCCCAACCAAAAAATATGATATTTGTCTCTAAATTTCGATTTTGATGAGTATCATTCAGCCGTGGTCTCCGATTACAAAAATTCCAACTTTCTCCGAAGCCCTAAATTCCGGAAGCCATGAATGAAGGTGCTCAAAAATAATTCTGATTTGACAGAAATATGTACCTGATTGTTTCTGGTGTAACTATGAATGTTTTGATCCACAAGGTCTGAACATTTTCCTGAGGTATCCCAACCTGTTATCTTTCCATCCCGACAGGTCTGACCTCAATTGGATTCTCTGAGAGAGAGTTACGCGAAGTGTCACAATGTGACCTGTTTATGGGATAATACAGGAGAGCGAACTTGTACGGCATGCCACGTGTCACTGGTTCAACTTCGGCCTCTGAAATTTTTTTCTGAGATAGTACAATCTGTGTACTACATGTCACTTTTTACTAAATTGTATTTGGAGCTTCCTAGCCCAAGTTATGACATTTTTCCCAAGGTCACCTGATTTTGACTCAGATCTGGAAGAGGCCGAAACCCTATATTGTACAGATCATAAATCACAAAGTACAACGAATTAGAGTTTGTCCTTTGGACACAAGGTACATGGGGATCGGATCTTCGACCTATAAAATTTTCAGATCCGAAAACTTTTCCAAAACGGATTTATAGCGAAAGTTCTACGATGACGGGTTTTTGCTATATCAAGCCCTAGCATCGTAAGTGCAACAAGTGTCATACATGCCATATCATGCCTTCTTTCAGGCTAGCTCTAATACCATGTTAAATTTTCAGAATTTGCTTCAATCTGATCTAGGATCTTAACTGAGAGAACAACATGTACAACAAATCTATAGCATATCAATCATGGACACAATAATGCAAGCACACAAGAGACACATAGTTTACTTGGGGAAAACCATAAAGGTGAAAAACCCCAATAACTTCCTCAGAGATAGATAGAGAAATGATACAACCATAATACAAGAGATAGTCTTATCCTAGCAGTAGAGCCTCCTCCTCCACAAGTGCGCCACTCTCCACAGTGTGAGTGAGAGTATATAATGTGTAAAATGAGAGAGACACACTCTCTATATATACACTAACTTGACTTGACCTTTACTCAACTAGGTCGGCCTCAACTTAACCACTTAACATAATGTTGACTGGGCCGACCCCCACTAGGGTGTTCTAATAACCCTTTGACACACACGGTTGACCCCCAATAGGGTGGTCTAATAACCCTTTGACCCACATGACTTATACAGGGCCGACCCCAACAAGGTGGTCTAATAACCCATCAAGTATAATTTAAGACACTTACAATATAAATGACGACACTTCCGTATAGAGGAATAATAACATCTCTATAGAAATACAACCACTTCCATATAGAGGAATAATAACATCTCTATAGGAATACAATATACATATATGTGAAATACATTCCGAAGTTACATATACATCAACAGCATATACATCATTGAACAACATTATTTAAACAATTAGAATATAGAAGTAATGGCAATTCAAATACTTATCTTTGTTTGTTTGTTGGGTGGACTCCTTCCGAATCTTTGCTTCCTTGCAGGAGCTACTGGAGTCCAACTTTGAAGTAGCCTCTTCTACTCCTTTCTGTTGTGGATTGTAAGGAGTGGTCAACTCCCTCTTAATCCCTAAATTATTGCATAACTTCTTGAAGTCTTCTGAAGTGAATTCTCCACCATTGTCAGATCTTAAGGTCTTAATCTTCTTTTCAGTGTGGGTTTCTATCAAGTCTTTGAATTCCTTTAATTTGCTGAATACTTCATCTTTGTTCTTCAAGAAATAAGTCCAAGTCTTCCTAGAGAAATCATCAATGAAAGAACCATAGTGAAAATACCCACTCAGATAACTGGATGACATCAGACTGCATACATCGGAGTGGATAATTTCCAAAATTCTTTATGCCTTGCTTTTACTGCATGGAAATGTCTTCTTTGTGTTCTTTCCCTTTGCACAACCTTTGTAAATGCCTTCATGCTTTGTATGGATTTCAGGAATACCTTCCACTACTTTGCTTGCATTTGGTAATGCCCTATAGTGCATGTGTGCAAGCCTTCTATGCCAGATTTCACTTGGCTCTACTGAATCATGGACCATGGCTTGTTTTGGTTGGCCCTTCAATTTGTATAATCCTCCCTCTTGCTCCCCAATCACAACTGCATCATCTATAGTCTTACCCTTTGGCCACATTAGGACTTGGCCAACTACAAATGAAACCCTCATGCCTTTTGCATCCAATGCATATATGGAGAGTATATTCTTCTTGAGGCTTGGAACATAAAGTACATCTTTCATCTTCATAGACTTTCCAGAGTCTAGTTTATAGGAGGCTTCACCACTCCCTTTTGTTGGATACTGGTAGTCATCCCCAAGTTTCACGTTGTGGGCTGATTCATGTTCAGATAGGTTCCTAAAGGATTCCTTGAATCTTTTCATGTGTTTAGAAGCGCCACTGTCTATAATCCAATCATTACTTCCATGAGTAATGGTTCCAGTGAGAGCAGAAATCAAAACATATTCTTCATCACTAGAAGAATCTTCACTATCTTCTATAGCCCTATTCCTGGGAGGTTCATCATCCTCAACAGCATGAGCATGATGTATTTTCTTGTTGTTCTTCCTTTTTTTCTTGGGACAATTTCTGGAAATGTGTCCCCTTTCATCACAGGTATAGCACTGAATATGAGAAAGATCTTTCATAGATCTTCCAGAGCTTTCCTTCTGTCTGTGGTGATAGTGTTTACTTTTCTTGTGATGAGAGTGCTCCCTTTTGATATTATCTTTTCTGGTGTTTGCTGTGAGAGCTTGATCTTCATTCCCCATTTTCTCTTCTCGAGCTATAATTCGAGCTTCTTCCTGTGAGCATTCTTCCCATAGTCTACTGAATGTGATAAGCTTCTTCTTAGCACAAATTCCTTGGATGAAGGAATCCCATGCCCTAGGAAGGCCATTAAGAGTGGTCATTACCACTTCTCCATTTTCTATGTCTTCTCCCACAGCTTCAAGTTGTTCTTTTTATCTGGGAGACCCTTGAGAAATAAGACTGCATAGTCTCTGCATTCTGGATCTTGATATTCTTCAATTGATTCCTCAGGGTCATCTTCCGATTTATGTTCTTCCCTTCAAATAGCTTGGTCAGGGAATCAAACATCTCCTTTGGTGTCTTTAGGGAAGACACATGGGGTATGAGATGATCTTTGATAGAATCAGAAATGATCCTCTTTGCCTTGACCAAGTTCTTCTTGTGAAGAGCCTTATCCTCTTCTTCTTCTGGGACAGGGACCACTTCCTTTATATAAATGTCCAACTCATTTTCTTCCAGCATTAACCCAATCCTATACTTCCATGCTTGCAAGTTATCAGCCCCTTCAAGCTTATCCTCAAGCTTGATGTGGTGAGACATGTTAAAGAGTACTTCAAATGGAAATAGAAAAGTTTTAGGTCTTACCACTTGTCTTGCTGAAAACTGGATTTGGTCCCAGATTAGGATTTGTCAGAGAAACCCTAAAAAATAAAAACGTGAATTTCAAATTTATGAGAGGATAGAAATATGCGCCTTGATGAGCTGATCATCCTAGTATACTCACAATTTCAGAACTACAAAGTTTCACCCTTCAAAAATGCTTTTCAATCTCCCGGATTCACTAGGGAGGACCCTGAATTAGGGTTTGAGTTTCCCGAAGATTTACCCAACCAAAAATCTCTATCCAAAGCTCTAAACTTCGATTTTTCCAAGGAGCTTCCAGCTATGTATTCAGATTTCAGAAATTCCTATTTTTGTGGAAACCCTAATTTTTAGTGCCAAAATTGAAAGTGCTCAGAATTGAATTCTGATTGGACAGATAGATTGTACTTGATGAGTAGAGTCAATCTACCTTACTGCTTTTCCAAAATATGTGGAGAGAAACCCAATAAACAAGAAACCCTAGTTTTCGCCACTACAAAATGTCTTCTTCTCAGGGAAGCTTTGATACCATGTTAGTTTTTTAGCATTAATTCAACATACTCTAGGATCTTTACTAAGAGAATAACTTGTACATCATATCAATCATATCAAGCATGTATCAAGCATATCAAGCAATCACATAAGACAATGGACACAAAGAGTTTCACTAGGGAAAACCATAAAGGTGAAGAACCCCACAACTTCCTCAGAGATAGAGAGAGCAATGATACAACCAAAGTACTAGAGATAGATCTTCTACTAGCAGGTGATCCTCCTCCTCACATGTGCGCCACTTTCAGAGTAGTGTAGAAGTCAATACTAAGATGATCATATAGAGAGATCCCGCTCTCTATTTATACTTTTCCTAAGCTTCCTAATAAACCTATGGGGCCGACTTGTCTAACTCAGCCTAATAACCCCAGGTTACATTAATCCGGGCCGACCCCTCAATAGGTGGTCTAATAACCCATCAACAAGTTAGGACACTTGCGAGACTTGTCAATACAAATGACGACACTTCCGTATAGAGGAATAATACATCTCTATAGGAGTATGATAATACCTAGATGAAATACATTCCGTAGTTACATATACATCAACAACTGGCATCTTCTAAGCTCTTTGGACAGACACTTGAATTTTCACACATTTGTCTTTATATATTTTTTAGTACACTTGCAATATCCACCCAGTGTACACTTAATCACATGTCATAACATTTTTCAACACCTTTGAACCTTATTTCAACCTTTATCGGTAATTGGATAAGGCTTGAATGTTTTCAATTCTTTCTTGGCTTCTCATATACTGAATTCAACTGAGCTTTGTCATGATGCTGACACCCTTTGCCTCGGCACTAAGCTGGCTCTTGATGTTCAAAACTTAAACGCAGGCTTGGACTTTTAATTTCCTAAATATCCAACACTTAAAACAAATAATCCAAGGCTTTAAAACAAATGTGAAGTTACGTAGAGTTTGGAATAAGACAAAACCCTTTTAAAACATAACCAAACCATGATAAAAAAATAAAAAATATTATTTTAAAACTATAAAATGATTTTAAAATAATATATTTTTATAGTTATTTATATTTGCACCAAGAGTATTAAGGTGCTTACAACCCAGCATGAGGGAGATGTGTAACGTTATGTACCAAAAATAAAAAGTAATTAAATTTTTTTATGTTGGCTCATTAAATAAAAAATGAAAAACAGATAAAAATAATTAAAAAAATCCATATCTGCTCATAAAATAAAAATTTAAAACCAAATAAAAAGTCATTAAAAAAATAACACCTTAAGAATTTGGATGCCTCTCGGTGCTTGATAGATCTGCGTTTAGGATGGATCTATGCTAGTTTAAATTATTTCATTTGATTATGAAACTTGGTAAATATGAGACTCAACTATCATGAGAGATTTTGGCTTGGCATCAAGTTTAAATGCAAAGGATGGCGAGATTCATCATATGACAGGTTAATGAAGACTTTAGTAAATATTGACAATGACTTGAGGAAAGAACTTGGAGGCTTTGGAAAAAATGCTAATGGAATTTCCGGGAGAAACATTTGGGGTCCCTCTTTATATGCACACTACCTGAATCCAAAAATTTTGATGGGGCATATTTCGGTACCAACAACTGGCTCTAGATGGGGATGGATGTTGGAATATTCACACCATCATTTTTGTATTTTGCATGCCACTGCATGCATCCAGTCATCATCATGGTTGTCTCCCCAGCACCTAGAGCTTGCTTCTAGCTCTCTAGAGCCTGTCTTTAGCCCTCATTTGGCCTCCTACCTACCTAATGCGCCCTCCTTGACATATCTACTTATAAAGTGCGCCCTTCTCACCTACCACTGTCAGTTAGAGCGCTTTTCTCACCTACCACCAATTATCACTCAGTTAGGGTGCCTTATCTCACCTACCGGGAGTTATCATTCAATTAGTGCATTGATTGAGTAGTTCTTCCATTGATTGCTCATACTAACTGCTTGTAGCTTCTAGTTAGCTAGTTCTGGAGTTCCACTTGACTATTTTACAACCTCATGCGCCCTCCTTGGAGTCTCCATTCCTTGATTTATGCCTAGATGGTTCTGTTAGACTCAGTTAGACACACTTGACTGACCATTACCATTTATGACTGATACTATTGACTGGATGATGTCTTCATTGTTATCCAAGCTAGACTTTGAGTTAGACAGCCTCATGCACCCACCTTAGAGTCTCCATTCCCTAATTTATGGCTAGATGGTTCTGTTAGACTCAATTGGTCACACTCGACTGACTCTCACCAGTTGTGACTGATACTACCGACTAGATGATATCTCCATAGTTATTCATGCTAGACGTTGAGCTCAAATTCGAATGCCCTACTTGGCTAATTCGAATCCTATATGATGCATCATCATTGATTATTGTAACACATTCTCTACATTCATTATTCATTGTATGATATTGACATTGTCCATTATTCTGTGTTTATGAGTGATTATTGAATGCATGCTTCTTCTTCTTTGCAAATAATCCCGAGAGTTAGAATGTGAGTTTGTTACAGTTGCTAGGTCCCTGCAGATTATCACAACAGAGTCCTCCCTGCGAGGCTCCAAGAAAATGTGGACCAAGTTCCTTCTCTAGAATTGTCTCTTATATCTGCAAACCAAAGCTGCAATCTATCCTGCTCATTAAACTCTTAAATGAACCTACACTGCAAATCAATATTTCCTTGCAACTGAGAGTGAGAAGCACCAGTACTGTATCTCCATTGGGTTGGAGTTTTTATTCATGTTGATCTAATGCAAAAAAACACACTAAATAACACTCTGCAAACTAAACTCAAACTAAAACCATTCATGCTCGAAAGGTAAGCTTATTTATATACATCTACTAACCTAACCAACTCAACTCTTGATCAAGTGGAAACAAATTTCCAGTTCAACCATTTAAGCAGTTGACTGACAAAACAGATTCCTTGAACATGATTTATCATAGTATAATTTTTAAAATAAAATAGCAATTGATCATAAAATTGCACTTTACATTTGCAACGATACCAAAGCAGAAGATTGGAATTGATGAAATCCTCTAAATATGCAACGACGAGATCATAGGATTCGTGACAAATTACCTATTCTTTCCACTTGAAATGGATAGATTGTCCGTGAGAATCCTCTTCTCCATGAATGAAACCAAGTTTCTTCTCATGAGATGATCAAGAGGAGAAAAAGGAAATCTTAAATCTTAAACTCTACTGAGCTCATCCTATTTGATATATTCTACAAACCCAACATAGCTATTTTCTGAAGAGTATTGCTCGACTGATGAGGGCTGGATGAACTAGTATAGTAAATATTTATTTTCTTTGTCACTACCTTCCTCAAAACCTCATCCATTGTTGTCAAAGGATGGATCATTGTAACTTTCAAACCACAATAAAAGTTGATGTAGAAATATGCTCGTACGAAGTATCCTCATACTCATCATAAACGTGTTCTTTACTGCAGGTTAATGTACAAATATGCACTTCCTCATCCGAGTATTCATCAAATAAAAGATGACCTTCATAAAAAATTGGGACAGTATTTACATTTGAGTTAGTATCAAATGAATTCATATCTTCTTTATCATCATTACTACTATTAAAATCAACATAAGCATATTCCTCTCGTCTGAAAGAATCAAAAAGAGAGTGAGAGAAGGGGTTATTAAGGATTAGGGAGGGGAGGGGAGAGAGAGTGGGGGTTGGGGTTAGGTGGAGGTGGAAGAGTATGGGAGTTAGAGAGAGTGGGAGAGGGGATCAATATGAGTTAATGGGATATGGGTTTGGGGAGAGAGAGAGAGAGAGAGGAGGGGGGAGAGAGAGAGAGAGAGAGAGAGGAGGGGCGTGTTGGTGGCAGGGGGAGATATAGGGATGTGTGTGTGTGTGTGTGTGTGTGTGAGAGAGAGAGAGAGAGAGAGAACCAATGGGGAGGTAGTGTGTTAGGTGGTTGGGGAAGATATAGGGGGGTGGGGTTATGTGTAGGTGGATGAGTAGGGGAGTGAGAGAGAGTGAGATAGGGGGTTAGCAATAGTTAGGGGGAAGAGAGAGAGAGAGAGAGAGAGAGAGAGAGAGAGAGAGAGAGAGATTGGGGGATGGAAAGGGGAGGGGGGATAGAGAGAGAGAGAGAGGGTTAGTGGTTTGGCGAGGATATTTTTTATTAGAGAGAAAGGGGGGTATAGGTGAGGAGCATGAGTTTTTGGGTTAGAGAGAGAAAGGTAAATGGAGAGACTTTAGGGGGTGTTAATAGGTTAGAGGTAGAGACGGAGGGGGCTTACCACCTCCTCTCCCTGCAGGGGGGGAAGAGAGTCAGAGAAGGGGCCATTAAGGGTTAGGGAGAGGAAGGGGGACAAAGATAGAGGTGAGATTGGGGTTAGGTGTAGGTGGAGGAGTAGGGGAGTGAGAGAGAGAATGGGAGAGGGGGTTAGTATGAGTTAGGGGGAGATGGGGGGGGGGGGGGAGAGAGAGAGGGGAGGGGGGTGTTAGTGGTAGGGGGTGACATACAGATATGTGTGTGTGAGATAGATAGATAGATAGAGAGAGAGAGAGAGAGAGAGAGAGAGAGAGAGAGAGAGAGAACCAATGGGGCGATGGTGTGTTAGGTGGTTGGGGGAAAGATAGGGGGTGGGGGTTAGGTGTAGATGGATGAGTAGGGGAGTGAGAGAGGGGGATAGAAAGAGTTAGTGGGAAGGTGGGGAGAGAGAGAGAGAGAGAGAGAGAGAGAGAGAGAGAGAGATATTGGGGTATGATAAGGGGTAGACAGAGAGGGGGGGTTTGGGGAGGAGAGGGGTGATTAGGGATAAAGGGGGGTATAGGTGTGGAGCATGAGTGTTTGTGTTAGAGAAAGAGAGGTAAAGGGAGAGACTTAAGTGGGTGTTAAAGGGTTAGAGGTAGAGCTGGAGGGGGATTGTTAAAAGGGGTTAGAGGTAGAGATAGAGGGGGGTGTTAGGAGATCGGGGGTGAGTGGATCAAGGGAGAAAGAGTGAGAGAAGGGGTTAGTAAGGTTTAGGGAGTGGAGAGGAGAGAGAGAGATAGAGAGGAGTGGGGTTAGTGGTAGGGTGAGGCATATGGATGCACGTGTGTGTGAGTGAGAGATAAGTGGGTGTTTGTGGGTTCGGTGGGTGTCCTAGATTAATGTAGGGGTATTTGGGAGTTGTAGGGGGTGAATTATAGGTTCTAGGGGGTTAGGAGGGTAGGTAACCATAACGCGCATGTGTTTTTTTAACTAAAATGTGTACATGATATTTAACATTACAATTTTATCGTGATATTTAGCATTACAAACATTACAATTTTATCGTGATATTTAGCATTACAAACATTACAATTTTATCGTGATATTTAGAATTACAAACATTACAATTTTATCGCGATATTTAACATTACAACTATATTGTTTGGTTTGGTCAGAAAGACATTAAAATGAATTGGGGGGTGTTAATTGTTAGAGGTATAACGAGAGGGGGTTTGTTAAAGGGTTAGAGGTAGAGACATAGGGGTGTTAGTAAGAGTTAGAGAGAGGTGTTAGAGGATAGGGGTTAGTAAGTGATAGAGATAAAGGGGGAGTGTTAAGGGGTTATAGGATAGGGGTTAGTAAGGGTTACAGAGAGGAGGGGGAGAGAGAGAGAAGGGGGGGGGGGTTAGGTTGTATTTTAAAAATCGTTTCCTGCCCTTATCCCGTTTCATGTATTTTTGCGACAATGTTGTTTGGAGGGAGTTATCCCGCCCTTCAACTGATAAATTATGCAACCATTTTTCATTGGATTGTGTGCATCAAATTAGAAAAAATACAACATTTCAAAGCATGGGAAATAAAAGGAATATTGGCTTTCGGAGGAAATAGCTCCGGAATATCTACTACATCAAGGTTTCTTCGAAAGAATGGAACCAAATCATTAATTGAATACATCAAACCCCCTGCACAAGGTTGTAATGTAAGGTAATATTTAGAAAGGTTTGAAAATACCATAGTAGTCCAGGGATTCCTTTCCATTAACTTGTCCTCCTTACTTGTGGATGCAGGCAGGAAAAACTTTAGAGAGCCTCGTTCCCAGCTGATATTCCAAAATTCAGCTACGAGGAGAATAAATTCCTATGTAGATGGTAGAATTTGATACACTTGCCAAATTTGTGTTTTTGGAAGAGCTTACATACTTCAACAAATGATCGTTTTGCAGGTGACTTGAAAGTCCCTTCTAATTTTCAGCAAAGAAACAAAGAAGTTCAAAGTATATTCGTTCACGTGAGCCTTTCAACCAATCAAATGACCGAATATAGGGAGAATACCAATTGTTAGACACATTAACCATGCCCCAAAAAATCAAGCTGTTATAAAACTCTTGTTACCTGTATTTTAAATGGAAATCCAATTACCATTTTTGTGGGAAGAAAAACATAGATTTCTCTTGGTTGCCATATTTCCTCATATAAGTCGTTGTCCCAATGGAAAAGCTAATGTAATATTAGCCCATTTTTCGACATCTTTCCTCTTCTCAACCCTACACTCGTCTTCTAGGGGAAATCGCTGCCTCCACATGTAATAACTACATTTTTTCGTTGAAAATTGATCTTCTTCTGCTAACAAATGCAGAATGAAGGATTCATTATCATTGCTCCGAGAATTTCTAAGGTCAGTTTCTCATAAAACAGAGATTGTATAAATCCTATTAAGATCCATATGTTCTAGTTCACGAACTGAGAGCTTCTTTATCTTAGACATAAACAAAAGAACTTCAAGATGAATACTAGAGAGTTGTTTCTTTACAACTTCAACCTTCTCAGTACGTAGGGGTAGAACTATAATAGTATTGGGAAGCTGGAATCCATAAATTTCTTCAAGTTGTGTTGTGCATGGCCTATCTTCTATCCATTCAGGAATAATATATCCAATCTTAACATCGGGGGGGTGGGGCATTTCATTGAATATTATCCTATATCCATTTCTGAAAATGCAAGGTTGGCTTGCGACTAAGAAAATGCTCTTAAATCCAATACCTGTAATGAAAACAATAATTTTCCATTCAAAACAGGAAATAAATCTAGAGGGTTATATATTTGCACTAATATCTAATTTATAAAAAAAGTTCGATGTATATATTATTTCAAGAATAAAGAATCTAAAACAGTCATATTTTATGCCTTTTTCTCCAATATAACCACCTTCCCTTCTATTCTTTTTGGTGGATTGTCCCACACTGCATATAGAATCATGATCATATTTCTGAAATCCCTTCTAGTTGTTAAAATCCAACAAGATAGCAGGAGCACCTATGCCAGCTACATATTTTGTTGTAATGATGAAATTCAACGAAGGTTCCACATCCCAGGAATAGTCATTGTCCTCCGCATGGAGCCCATATCCCCTCTTGGAGGCCATAGATTCCACCAAAGGCTTGAACACCCATACTTGGTATTGAAAACCTCCCAATGGCACCAATATGCATTTATTAATATTGATAACATACATATTGTTTTGGTTGTATTTTAAAATTTGTTTCCCACCCTTATCCCATTTTGTGGATTTGAGCCGACGACATTGTTTGGAGGGATTTATCCCACCCTTCCGGTGATAAATTATGCAGCCTTTTTCCGTTGGATTGTGTGCAACAAATTAGAAAAATTACAACATTTATATCCCAATGGTTATCCCCTTGAAGTCCTATATTGGTGACATTTGAATCCGTGGATACCCTAGATAATACTAGTGCAGGAAGAGGTAGGGGGGTGATAGAAACTCTACAATACAAGCCTATCTCTATATATCTCTCCCATCCCCCTTACCCCTAACCCCCTAACAACCCCCTCTCTCCCTACCGTAAAACCCCCCCTCTCTATATCTCTCCTATGCCCCCTCTCTCACACACACACTCTTTGTCTCTCTCTAACACCTCCACCTCCACCTTACCCCCACCCATCTCTCACTCCCCCAACCTCATAACCCCCCCCTATATATCTACCTCTAACCCATTAATACCCACATATCTCTCTACCTCTAACCCATTACCACCCACCAATGTCTCTCCCTTTACCTCTCTCTCTCTCTCTACCTCTATCCTCTTAACACCCTCTCTCTCTCTACCTCTAACCCCTTAACACACCCATATCTCTATGCCTCTAACCCATTAAAAATCTCCAATGTATTTCTGTCTCTCTCTCTCTCTAACCCCTTAAAACCCCCCTCTCCCTCTACCTCTAACCCCTTACCACCCATCAATCTCTCTCTCTCTCTAACCCATTAACACCCCCCCCTTTCTCTACCTCTAACCCTTTACCACCCCCCTCCCCCCCTTCTCTACCTCTAACCCCTTACCATCGAGAATTATTTTTAATGTTATAATCGACAAAGACTAAAATTATAGGGTTACAAATTGTGTGTGTGTTTTGTAAAGATAAAACGTACACGCGTTTTTTTTTGTGGGCTTTAAAATTTGAATTTAAACAGAACACGTACACGTTACTTAGCACTATGCCCAATCCTCCCTACGAGCTAGCGTGGAATTCCTATGCCTATGTGTCTGCTTCGGACTTTGCTTCGGATTTACCATGCATGTGCCTTGGAGTATGATAAACCATGGCTAATTGAGCATTATATATAATTTTTTCAATATGCCTGTGTTTAGCCACTCATTACAGTATGCTACACACCATCATTTTTTATGAAATTTTAGACATAGATAGCATTTTTTTTGCAGATTCCCAATATGCAATATGCACCTACACTTGGCATACTGTTTTTGAGGTTCGATCACTTAAATAATTACAAAAAAAATTCTTGGAAAAATAGTAGTGCACTAGTACTTGTTGTTCTCTATATGTCTACCAATTTTCGTAAGTTGATTCCATCATTTAGGCACTCAAAGGATGTAACCACAAAAGCATATACCTTATAATTTGTCAAAAAAAAGTTCCTATTAAAAAAGATAAAAATTCAGATAGTTAAGAACATTTTCAATAGAAAAAAAACTATATATTCGGAAACATCATTCAATTTCATACGTTTCATCTTTTTTACTCATCACAAGATTCATTGTGTATATGTCTCAAAATATCCATGTAAATTTATGGATATCTATTTGTTTAGTTTTCTATTGCATATAACGTGTCAAAATAGATCATCATTAGCTTGCACACACCCTTATTCCCACTGTGTATTTTTAGTTATGCATCTGCACACACATTCTACATGTTATGACATTTATAACATTTATAATATTGTTATGGAGTGAAATTTAAAAACCTATAGTTCGTTCATGTCCCCTTCAGTTACTTAGATTAATGAATGGTGATGTGACATATATTGATGAATAGTGATGTGATATAGCATAGAGAAGGCTACATGATTCAATAGTGGTGGAGAAAGCATGTAATGAGGATCATATGATGCTTATTGATTCTTTATACTATGTGAAGTCTTTTGCTTTTCAGAATTTTCATGTAAAAAACATCTATCACCCACATCTTAAACATATAACATCTAATTGTTTAAACAATCGTTCTTTATTATGAAATGTATTGAAAGACAAGATGTTAAAGTCTAAAGAAATCATAATAAATTCATTCAAATTACTTTCACGTGAGTTTTATCCATTTACATTATTATGCTAAGTTTTAAACCTTTTAACCATTCATATTATTATGCAAAGTTTTAAATTATTACGCTAAATTGTAAACCTCGTAAAATGGACCAATTCCTAAAGGAAACATATGATACCTACAATCATGGTTACTGAAATAAATAACCAACCAACCTTATTATTAACCAATGAAATCAATATTGATTTTAATAAAAAAATATTATTTAAAAAAAAAAATATTATTTAAAAAAAAAATATTATTTTTAAAATGTAATTTAATTTTTTGATTTGATATTATTAAAATCATAGATTTAGGGTTACTTTTTAATTTTTGGTGTTAGTATTAAACGGTTTTTCCATGGTTAATGTGGTTGCAGAAAGAATAAACTTTTGAATCCTAAATCACAAGCTAGAGGAGGTCTTTATCAAGGACATATAAATATGAGCATATAAATTAACTTGACAATTTCTAATGAAGAAAGATAAAATTCAAGTCTTTTTGCAATATCTTACCAACGACCCACTATGGAGGTAAATTCATTTATTCTTAAAGCTTTGCACCATAGCTTACTTGTTAATGGAGTATTTTTACCATTTCTTCTAACTAGCTCATAAATGTGATGTCTTACCAACGACCCACTATGGAGGTAAATTCATTTATTCTTAAAGATTTGCACTAGCTTACTTGTTAATGAAGTATTTTTACCATTTCTTCTAACTAGCTCATAAATTTGGGGTTTTGAGGTGGTCCTAAATTTTATATCTTACCAGCGACCCACTATGGAGGTAAATTCATTTATTCTTAAAGATTTGCACTAGCTTACTTGTTAATGAAGTATTTTTACCATTTCTTCTAACTAGCTCATAAATTTGGGGTTTTGAGGTGGTCCTTTGGGCATTTAGTTTGAGAAAATATTTGTTCAGACATAATTGAGTTGACCGTATGGATTTATGGCACTCATTTAAGAGTAAAAGGAAAAGAAGATTAAAAGTTGAATTGTGATGATAAATTATCTTACTAAATTTTATCATGGAACTAAAAATAAAAATAAAAATTATGGAAAATGATTATGTGAAAAACAAATATATAACATTGAAATCTAACTTATTCAAATTGTTAATAAATAATGTTATGATTATAAATATACTTGTTAATTCATATCAAACTTTAACAAAGACCAATAAACTCTATATCATCCCTAATATAATTAAACATGCATATTTAATTAAATATAGAATAAGAAATCATGGATAGTCATATGTCATTCAAATAAATCCTATTTAAACTGATAATCAATGCAGGTTGACATAATAGGTTATGGGAAATAGGGTTTTCATTGCAAGGTTCAATATTGTATGAAGATGAGGTTATAATGTTTGATGATGACTTTAATACTAATTAAAGAATGTGAAAACAAATATTTAATGTATTTGGTTATTGATAATAGAATAAATAAAGTAAATACATACTTGACTCATTAATATTATGTTTTAATTACATAAAGACAATGATGAATTACATGAATCAATTCTATCTTTTATCATAACATTATTTATTGTATCTTGTATTTAATGGATTATAATTTATAGTAATAAATTTTATTTGTATTTATTGTTATGTATTTAGTGACTATGATTGATTGATTGACTGATTATTGATAAATGGATGTGTTTCATTCCTTCTTGTTTTTGGGAAGTTGAATTTTAGGAGATTTGTTTGGAAAATGTGGTTGAAAATATTTTTTTGTGTTTTTACATAGAAATTTGAGTCTACATTCTAAAGATTGATTCAAAACAAAACTTGTTTATTACCTACTGACAAATCCATAGTGATTCAAGGAAAAAATTAAGGGGAGAAATTTAGGCCATGAGCTAATTTTTGAGGTTTTTTTCCAAAAAAAGATTTGCCAATATCCATTTTTTCCTAAACTGATTTTCCCAAATTCGATAGAATAAATTTTTTTACTCTCAACATCGCCAAAATTATAGAAAAACTATATAATATCCTTAGAAATTTAATATTTTTATAACAATATCACCAAACATTCTATGGTTGGAAAATTAATAATCAATAAAACTCACCAAGGTTTCTACCCATTAAGAAAAATATGGATCCTTAAAAATTTTCATGTTTACAATGCCATCATTTAAATTATTATTCCATATTTTATGGATTTGGAATTAGAATATTTTTTTTATGTCAGAATTCTATGAACTTAATGGAAGCAAGAATTCCACAAGCTAAGGATCTAAGCAATAATGTAATCTTCACTAGATATTTCAACAACGATTTGCTGGTAATTCGACAAGTAGATTAACCAAAAACACATAAGAAAAGAACTTGGTTTGAAAAAACTGCATCATCTCATTAATGAACAATATGAGTATATTAAATAATACATCTCATAAGAGAAATTCGAATGCCTTGGAGGGAATTCGGAAATGCTCACATCTAGCAGGCTTAGATTTAGTAAAATTATCCCATCTAGGAAAAGAAGATTCTAAATCAAGGCAAGAGGTCATGAATTGGATAATAAAGCTTAGGTAGGCCATGAGTGACCAAAAGGAAGCAAGCTAGAGGCTTTTCAGGAGAAAAGGCAGGAAGGTGATGAGGCGACAAAGAAGAAACTTTCCCAATGTATCCTAGCGCCCTAGCTTTATCCTTATCCATCAGAAAACAGACAAAAGTTGGCTTTATATTAGTAAATCAGAATAAAGCAGGATAAAAGATATCATAGCGCACTTGCTCATAATAACTACTTTAAAAGTAGAAAGAGGGAGTATTAATGGATCAACTAATACTAGGTGGTCCAAGCAAGCACTTAGGAACCACATGACTTAGTCTAACACCTAGGAACACAACTTAATGTTAAAATAAATTATAACTTAAGGTCTATATGGGGTCATTTATTCTAACACCCCCCCTTAAGCCTAACTTGGTATGAGTAAAATATTATCAGGGTCCAAGAAACAAAGTCTTGTGGTCACCTATTTACATTTATTATCCATGTAACCTGAGGTATGAAGGAAAACCCTATGGGAACAAACCCCACCCCACCTCAAACTAAACATGCAGTGTATCAAAAAAATTTACTTCAGACCGCAACATGAACATAATAGTCCAAAGATGACCAGTGAGGCCAATGATTGGCAACTCAGATATTAGGAGGTTCTTTCCTCTTTGCAAGAAGAGTTATCTTCTCCCAAATGTGCCAATGAAGATCTTGGAACTTACAACTTGAACCATGAGCATCTCCAAGAATGTGTTCCAACATGATGCCAATGTCATGAGGATCCTTGAAACTTGAACCATCATAGGTGAGTGTAGATCCAAATGTTCCATAACATGATGGTGGTGGGTTGGACTTCAAATCAGCTCCAAGTGTGAGGAGCAAGTGTCCAAGTGAATGCAGAGTGTCTCCAACTTCTTTAGCACCTTGAGGAAGTGTGTATGTGACCATTCTGGAATATGAAGGAAGCACGGGACCAAGGAGAGAGAATGAAACAGCTCCAAAGACTGATCTAGCTTCCAAAATATCCTTTGAAACACAAACTTGCACATCAGCAAACTCTTTGGAAGAAGGAGCATATTCCATAGCACTAACTGATATAGTATCCTCACTAGTAGAATTATGATAGGAGATCAGCTGTAGGTGCTCATTAGACTTACAATTCCTAAGATCAGGTCCAAATGAATCATGATCAACTTAAAACTTGAACTTCAGATCAGAAGAACTTAATTTAGTTCCAATAAAAAATTGGTGTCCTCCATCTTCTGTGTAACTCTAAGAACATGTGCCAATGATCAAGTAGGAGTACATAGGAAGCATATGATCATGTAGAGTGAATGCAACAGCTCCAAATTATGATCTAACCTCCAAAACCTTCAATAGATCATCATTCTACACACCAGTAGACTCATATGAAAGAGAGGACTCGAATTCCTCTTCATTTTCTTGAGCAATCACTAGCTTATCTTGCTCATAATTTGAAATAGAAGACTCATAGGAGAACATGAGAGAGAGATGAAGGTCTTTATCTTCAACAACTGTAGTTCCACTAGTTAAACCTTCTTCATCATCAACAACATAGGAAGAGGATTCAGGGTCTTCTTCATCTTCTATAGCCACAGGAGAAGTCTCTTCAATATCTACTTCTTGACAAGAAGAGGAAGCATTTGAATCAAAGAGATCTACAATAGGAACTGTATGTGTTGAAGAAATTTCTACAATTTCTTCTTCTTCTCTTTGAACAACTTCTTCGGATAGGGTTGAGGCTAAGACTTCGGGAGGAAGAACACTTAAGGAGGTGCTAGATTCGCTCTCCAAATGATTTCCACCAATCTCTTCATTCGACTTTCCAAATGCTTTGTCCAATCTGGACCATATCTCACTTGGGTATTCAACAATGTCAATGAGATAGCACATTCTAGGAGAATGGATAGACACATGGATCCAAATTCTCTTTCACAATCATTCAACTAGTAATCTTTCTCTTCAAAGGACTCTGGTTCACTCATAGCACCAATTGACACATCAAAGAGACATTGTCTCTTGAGTTATTTACACATCTTTATCTTCCACTCATCATAATGGAATGGAGTAAGAGGAGGAATTGATTACGAATCCATGAAGTTGTACATGCACAAAAGACCCGCGAAAAAAAACTATGAAGATCTATATGGAATATTAATTGAAATCTAATGAGCTCTACTTGGACATTAGTCACTTTCAGGAGTTGTTGTTTAGGATTTCTACCTTATAGTGAGGATATGGACACTACCAACTGGTCGGGGTTGACAGGTAAATACGTTATTTGCATTACAACTAGTTCTTACAAATGAAATAGATCAACGGACAGAAAGAGGCACCTTATTACTGACGGCTGGTCCTAGATTTCGCTTGGTCTTTCACTTGATCCTTTGCTTGATGAACCTGTAACACAAAGAAATAACTTCCTCAGCGTATCTTGACTATATATAAATATGATGCAATCAGACAGTAATCTAACATCAAATATAATCAGATATTAACCAAATGAACATACAATCCATTAGACATTCGATTTGGGACAGGAAGGGTATTTAGACCTTTTTATTATCAAAGAAGCATGAAATCAGTACAAGTATACCTGACATGTCAAGATTCTTCTGCAACCAGACTTTGGGCTCCTGCTCTTCACAATGACCTGGGAATTCCTCCAGCGTAACAGTCCTCCAAGTATTCTCTCAAGATTTTATGATCATTATGAGTAACCCCTCTCATGGATCCTCCTTGTATTTATGGGACAAGGTAGGCAGTTTAGATCGAGAGGTGGTTGGATTGGGAGGTTGGGGAAGTTGTAGAACCAACTTCAACTAATCCCAATTCATCAAATTAATATATTTTTGATTTCATCTTAATATGTACGCAGGTTTCATACAACAAGAGTAGCGTTCAGGAAGCAACTTTTATGCTTTACAACATGCGCTTACAACTTTTTGGGAGGTGTACATTGGTTTCCATTGAGGAGAGTAGGGTACAATACGTTGGTCTTGTATGCAGAGATGGGTGTACATGTGTCAAAATCAGGAGAAACTACTAAAATCTCAACTGAAGAGTGTATTTATGGCAGCAAGTCATCTAAGTCAATCAAGCTCTTCAATCCTTTGTGTCCTTTTGTGTGATCTACAAGGCAAGGTGACCACGGGACGGAGAAGTGCAGATTTGAACTATAACAGATGCCCCCTAATGTGTGAGGTCAGAGGGAAATGATGGCCAAAATACATTATAAGTCCAAGTCAAAGGAGGAGCAAGAAATCGCAGAACCAAGTCACAAAAACACCTGAAACAACAATCAAGGTTAGCGAGCAATTACAATCTTGACATCATATAGATGTGTAACATGATCTCTGATACATAACTAGGAGATGTATATATAGAGCATGGCCACTGAAATACAAGCGTGGATCCATGTCAATAGAGAGATCATAGCCATAACAACAAGCTGGATCTATGTCTCATAAAGAGCCAAAATGAGTAAGGCTCAGTCTTGCGCAGCTTGGGGGATAACATAAATATGGTGATGCTATCAGAGTCCGAAGGTCTTCATCCAAAACAACCCAAGGTACATACCCTAACCATGTGAATAAATGAGCTGAAGTCAAACATGGGGGGTATCGTTTGATTACCGGTCATTGATGTATACCGTTAACAAACGCGAGGACTTCCATCGATAGTGATAATGGGGTCCAAGGTACCTAGTACGATCCTAACAAGTGTGAATAAGTGGACTTGAAGTTGAACACTTGAGGAACTTGTCGAATAAAAGACATTGATGTATTCCCATTTATTCAACAACGAGGGAAACTGCCACTGATGACTGCAATCCCCAATGTACTAACCAAAACTCTAAACTTCATTCCCAGAGCATAATGAGCTAAGGTCGATGGGAAGAAGTCCGCTGGAAGGGAGGCCTTAATGCATCCTCTATCATCCAACATGAGGAACACTCACAGGTATGAGCTGATGTGGAGTAGGACGAGTAACAAGATGAAACAAACTAACACTAGGATGGCCGACACATGAAGTCAAGGTAAACTGTAGAATGGCCGACACAGGTTGTATCCTTGAACAGTGAGCCTGACACAAAGTGACTTAGGCAGTTTTCAACATAACGGGGAATGCTATAAGTCTGCGATGTAGGAGACATAATAGACCCTCCATATGGTTGGAAGAATAACCAACCGGGGGATTAAAAACTTAGAGATCAGGTTCACCAAAAGGTCAAAAACTAAAACCCGACTGACATGAAGACTCAAGTATGTGTTGTGTTCAAGGATATGACTGACTTAACTACCTTTGAAACTGAAAGAGATGCGATACAACCTTCTTATCCCTTATTCTTTTTGTTAAAAGAATGTTCTTCTTGTTTATTTAATAAGTCCAAGAAAAATAGAAAACTCAATCAGTCCAACCATGTAGAAAATTTAACGAGCACATGGGAGGAAGACTTAGGACCTTCTTCATTTTTTACAGAGTTTGAAGAAGAGATAGAAGAATACTCGATAATACTGATCTCTGGATTTTAATATCGAGCCGAGATCTGTTCTTGCTCGCCGGTGTTTTCAATTTTAAGGAGTTTGAAAAACTTAAGCAATAACTCCATACACCTACTCGTGGATTTTAATATTGAGCCCAAGTAGGTTAATGCTCGCCAGTTTTTTCCTATTTATAGAGTCTGAAAAACTTAAACAATCCTCTATTTACCCTCTCGTGGATTTCACATCGACCCCGAGTAGGTGAATGCTCGCTTGGTGTTTTCATGTTTAGAGATCCTGAAAACCCTAAAGAGAGGCTCCAAAAGGCCTTTTTCATATGGTTAGTCCCCTTACCCGAAAAAGTATACAACAATGGGAGGAGAACTCTTCTAGCCACGTATGACTAGAGTATTCATTTTTCATAAGTAATCCGCAAAGGTCCGGAAAAGGGTTAGTCCCCTCCCCCGAAAAAGTATACAACAATGAGAGGAGAACTCTTCAAATCCTTTAACGAGTCTGAAATGACAACTATACTTGGCAATCTTGTCATATTTAAAGAGTCAAACAAGAGCATGAAAGAAATCTATAATAGTCTTTTTGGTAAAGTTTTAACGAGCCCGAAAAAGTAAACTCGTGACCTCCTTACTGTTTTTAACGAGCTCAAAGGAGATAGAAAAATGCTCACAACTTCCTTACTGTTTTTAACGAGCTCGAAGTGAAGGTGGAAGAAATGCTCGTAACTTCCTTACTGTTTTTAACGAGCTCGAAGTGAAGGTGGAAGAAATTCTCATAGCCTCCTTACTGTTTTTAACGAGCTTGAAGTGAAGGTGGAAGAAATGCTCGTAGCCTCCTTACTGTTTTTAACGAGCTCGAAGAAAAGGTGGAAGAATGCTCGTTTGTGGATCAATGTCCAAATGAATGGCAGACTGCATTATAGACTCTAGGAAAACTTCATCAGAAGGAAGTATATTATCCCAGATGGAACACATATCTAAACATTCAGATGGAGTCATCACCTGGTCAATTGCCAGGATCCAGTCCCGAGAAGGCAAGCATGAATTCAAAGGCTTCTTCTCAGTAGCAATTGGAATCAAGGAACAATATGCCACATAATTTGATTGTGACATGGTAGTGCCTATTGACGAGGGACATACTTGGTCTATAGTTGGGTAATAAGAGGGGTCAACAAATGTAAGTTGATCGATAGTGACAATGCTTTCATTGTGAGGAAAATGCATCACACGAAAGAGGGTAGACACCACAGCCTGCATAGCATATACATAATCACGCCCTAGGATCATATCAAAGTCCATAGGGTCCTTTAAAACCATAAAATCAACTAAGACTGTTTTTCCACTCAAAGTAACAGGTACCTGAGGGAGGAATCCCAACGGTTCACTAGGTCTTCTGTCGAAGGTCAACGGCCAATTAACAGCTGTAACAAGGTTAGGGAATCCTAAATATCTCCAAGCATAAGGGAATAAGATACTAACATAGGCTCCTTCATCTACAATACATCAGTGAACCACTTGGTTGTCGATATCAAACTTTATCTGTAAAGGTGAAGAAGAAGGAAGGCAAGGCCCAGTTAGACTATTCCAATCAAAGGAAATGATCCCAGAGCTTGGTAGAGGTTTACTCAGCACAAATGAAATGCCCCCCATTTAAAAAATATCCGAACTGGTAATGCAAAAGACTTCAGAGACATGTGCATCAGTCTCCAAAGGACTGATGGGATCGGTCGAAGATTGCATCGATTCGATTGCTTCACTCTCCAAAGGAAGAGTGGGGTTGACCAAAGATTGCATTGGCTCAACTGCTTCATCAACCAAAGGTTGATCAGGATATTGGGAATCTATAGACAATTCAGGAGTAGAGGATCCGTCAGACATGGACCACACTCTCAGCACCTCTGGAATAGCAGGGCACAGGTGAGTAAGGTGATCTCCCTTACAAAGTTAATAAGGGAAATTTGGCTTGCGTCCTATACGCTTAGACTCTGTAACAACAACAGTACTCTTATCATGACTAGTATTGACTGACAGCTTGCCCCCAGCATGACTTGCATTGGCTGGTTGTTCAGAAGCAGAAGACTTTTGAACTATGGACCACACTCTTTGCACTTCTGGAAGTACAGGGCACAAATAGGTCAGGTGGTCCCCCTCGCAAAACTTACAAGGGAACTTAAGCTTCTGTTTATCAGGTTTGTCGACAATATCAACTTTCTTAGCATGACTTGCAGTGGTTGATTTAGTGTCTCCAGTATGACTCACAAGAACTGGTGACTTGTCATTAATATGACCAATAGTGATCAATGATGTGTCCTTAACATGAGAAACAGTGGTTGAAGACATACTTTCAGTATGATTTGCAGTGACTGAAATTTTCCTCCCAGCATGACCTCCAGAGGCTGGGTAGGTGCCCCCAGCATGACCTTCAGAGGTTGGGTGGTTTCCCCCATTATGACCTTCAGAGGCTGGGTGGGTGGGTTCAGTATGATTTACAGTGACTGAATGATTTCTCCCAACATGACCATCAGAGGTTGGGTAGGTTCCCCCAGCATGACCTTTAGAGGCTAGGTGGCGAGGTTCAGTATGATTTCTAGTGACTGAAATTTTTCTCCCAACATGACCTCCAGAGGTTGGGTGGGTGCCCCCAGCATGACTTCCAGAGGCTAGGTGGGTGCCCCCAGCATGACTTCCAGAGGCTAGGTGGGTGCCCCCAGCATGACTTCCAAAGGCTAGGTGGCTACCCCCTTGCTTTGGCATCTCTTCCTATTCTTCCTCCGTCTATTCCTTTTAGACTGCTGGTTACTAGTATTACTACTTTCAACACATGAGGTAGGAGGAGGAGAAGTTTCTACTAGCGAAGCAGGTATAGGGTTCTGCTGCTCTTGATGTGAAGTGCTTACTTGAGAATCATCAGGATCATGCAAGGCATTCAGAGTGGAAAACAACCAAACCGGTAGCCCTATAGTGAATCTCGAAAGATTCAAGGTAGCCATTAAGGGAGGACCAATGTTCCCAATGAATGGAAAAGCACAAGGAGCCCCTTGAACAAGGGTCCCTTGATTGGTGCTCAGCGGGATGCTATCCATATTTTCCGACTTAACAAGTCAGAAATCTCTAAGGCCAACTAAAAACAAGCAGCACAAAGAGAACACGACAAAGAGCACATGCACTGTACTCAGGTTGTTGAAAATCAACAGGTACCAGTAATCAAACAACATACCACTATAAAATTTCCTAAGTATTCAAACCAATCAAATAGATAGCAAATACTCTTGGAAGCAAGTATGGGATGATCAGGGCCCAAAACAGACTAACAAAGTATTGACGGTCAGTTACGTGGCGTCCTCCGGAGGTCCACTGGGCGCAGGTGCTTGAATCACCAAACCGCCTTCCTGGGATTAATGCCAGAGGGTTACCTTCCACGTCTATCCGAGGTGAAGTGGGAATAACCACCCACTCTACCTGTGTAGAATCCTAAAGGTCTGATACTAAGGCTACCATCAATACAAAATAACCTGGGGGGACAGTCGTCAACCTAGTCGAAACGCATGGATAGGTTAGCAAATCCCAAAGTCAGAAAGGACCCCCATACACGAGTTGACTCTGGTTTATGGTCAAAAGGAAAGTGAGGGGATATTCTCAACAATTCCAGTCTCCCACGGCCTCGTTCTTAGCTATAGTGTAAGTAGAGTTTCCCAGGACTATTTGATAGAGATGGATTTACCTAAAAGAAAGTCACACTATGATTGTTGAGTAATGAATCCAGTTTCGAGTAGTTTAAGGTGATTTAAGCTCGAAACTCTAGCCTAAGCTAGTTGATGTCATGTATACCTAAAAATAAAAATGTAGCTAAATTTTTTTATTAAAGATTCTTTTTAAGGGCTACTTGTTACTCAAAGTTTGTAGTGCGGTGTGTGGAATGGTTTGTATAAAAAGTACAGTACATGTAAAGTAACGCTTTCAAATTCACAAAACTTTTTCTCTTTGTTTATGATTCTTTCAAAACTTGAAATCTAGGAAATCCTAAATCAAAATCTTTTTGTATTTTATTTTCATATTTCGAAGCAAACTACGCTACTTCAAAACAATGTTAGACCTTACTACTAAGCTACTTAAAATAATTTTTTGCTTTTTCCGATAATTATGCAAGAAAAATAACTTGTAAAAGTGCAAGTAAGACCTAAATGCAAAAGTGTGGGTAAGACTAACAGCTAAATGGCTCACACAAACAAATCAAATGGAGTCTAAGGAAGACTTGACTTACCAAGTTTTTGCAAAAGAAAAAATTGAAACTTGGGAACAAAGCGCAAAAGAAACAAGGAAAAGAGATGTTCTTAAGCGGAAAGGCAGACCTCAAAGGATGCTCCTAAGCATCAAAACCCTAAGAAAACACTAGGCCAAGTAAAGAGTAAGAAAGCGAATCAATAAGGGAACTTACTAGGCACACAAACAAAGCAAACTAGAGGGATTTTACTCACTTGAACTCAAACTGAAAAACAATCAGGAAGTGAATAGACCAAGCAACTCTCCAAGGCGACCCTAAGGACTTCAAACTAGGTCAAACCCTAAGAAAAGGATAAGAGACTATGGAAGTGTTCTAACATTTCCACAAACAACTAACGTTTAAGAAACACAGGTTTGCATGATTGCAACCAACAACTAGGATCAAAATGTGCAGCTAGACCAACAAATGAGGAGTGCACAAACTTCGAAAAGGCTAGAAGGCAGTGAAGACACTTCAAAAAGCACTCAAGCGAGCAAAAACAAGCTAAAAGGGATTGGAGAGGCAAGCAAGACTCAAAGGAGACATCAAAGGTCTCAGGGGTCCATAAAGAAGGAAAAGCAATAGGCTGGAACAACAACCAAAAGCTTGGAAACTAAACTCTAACAGAAAACTGGACACTACAGGATTATACACCACTATGCAGTGTTGAAACCAGCGTACATCAGGAGGTGTACGCTACTGTTCAGGGTAGGGAGGCACGTACATTAGCTAGAAAACACTACTGTATGTAGGGGAGATCATCGTACATGCCTAAGCAGGGTACAAACAGGATTTGCAACAAACTACTGAGATGAGTCAAGCAAGAAGGAACAAAGAACACAGACGTACAAGACCTCTTAGACAATCAAAAACTGAAACAAGGGCTGAAAGGAACACCTAACTAGGTCTCCTAGAGCAGAAAGAAATACACGGTTACTCCCTAGCGGAGTCGCCAGTCTGTTGTTCAGGATTTCTACCTTATAGTGAGGAGATGGACACTACCAACTAGGAGGGGTTGACAGGTAAATACATTATTTTCATTACAACTAGTTCTTACAAATGAAAGAGATTAAGGGACAAAAAGAGGCACGTTATTACCGATGGGTTGTCCTAGATTTCGCTTGGTCTTTCGCTTGATCCTTCGCTTGATGAACCTGTAACACAAAGCAATACCTTCCTCAGCGTATCTTGACTATATATTTAAATATGATGCAATTAGACAATAATCTAACATCAAATATAATTAGATAGTAACCAAATGAACATACAATCCATTAGACATTCGATTTGGGACAGGAAGGGTATTTCGACCTTTTTATTGTCAAAGAAGCATGAAATCAGTACAAGTATACCTGACGTGTCAAGATGCTTCTGCAACTGGACTCTGGGCTCCTACTCTTCACAATGACTTGGGAATTCCTCCAACGTAACAGTCCTCCAAGTATTCTCTCAAGATTTTATGAGCATTATGAGTAACCCCTCTCATGGATCCTCCTTGTATTTATGGGACAAGGTAGGTAGTTTAAATCGAGAGGTGGTTGGATTGGGAGGTTGGGGAAGTTACAGAACCAACTTCAACTAATCCCAATTCGTCAAATTAATATATTTTTGATTTCATCTTAAGATGTACGCGGGTTTCATACAACAAGAGTAGCGTTCAGGAAGCAACTTTTATGCTTTACAACATGCGTTTACAACTTTTTGGGAGGTGTACACTGGTTTCCCTTTAGGAGAGTAGGGTACAGTACATTGGTCTTGTATGCAGAGAGGGGCGTACATGTGTCAAAATCAGGAGAACCTGCTAAAATCTCAACTGAAGAGTGTATTTCTGGAAGTCATCTAAGTCAATCAAGCTCTTCAATCTTTTGTGTCATTTTGTGTGATCTACAAGGAAAGGTGATCACAGAACGGAGAAGTGCAGATTTGACCTATAATAGGAGTGCTTCACACCTAGGTAGACATCAAAGGATTTCTCCAATGGATTCAAGGCAATTTCCCCATGATTTCTATGGAACCTCCACTACTTCTAGTGCACTATATAAAATAGCTATGTTCCCTAGGATTGCTAATATTTGATACCATGTCATAATTCTAGGACCTTAATGGAAGAAATAATTCCACAAGCTAAGGATCTAAGCAATAATGTAATCTTCTCTAGATATTACAACAGAGATTTGTTGAGAATTAGACAAGATAATTAAGCAAAAACACATAAGAAAATATCTCAGTTTGATAAAAATACATCATCTCATTTATGAACAATATGAGCAAATTAAATAATACATCTCAAAAGAGAAATTTGAATTCCTTGGAGGCAATTTGAAAATGCTCACAATTAGCAGGCTTAGATTTAGTAAAAATATCCCATCTAGGAAAATGCAGATTCCAAATGAAGGCAAGAGGTCAGAATTGGCTAATAAATATTAGGTAGGCCATCAGTAACCAAAAGGAAGCAAGATGGAGGATTTTCAGGAGAAAAGGTAGGAAGGTGATGAGGCAACAAATGAAAAACTTTCCCAATGTATCCTAGCACCCTAGCTTTATTCTTATCCATCAGAAAAGTAGACAAAAGTTGGATTTATCTTAGTAAATTAGAATAAAGCAGGATAAAAGCTATCATAACACACTTTCTCATAATAACTGCTTTAAAAGTAGAAAGAGGGTGCAGTAATGGATCAACTAACACTAGGTGGTCCAAGCAAGCACTTAGGAACCACATGACTTAGTCTAACACCTAGGAACACAACTTTATTAAAATATGGTCTAAATTCTTGCCTCATTCCCTTTTTGGAAAAAAACAAAACTACACCACAAATTCTCATCCACAAAATATCTTGTTTATCACTTGGTGATAAATCCAAGGCCAAATCCTTTGACTACTTACGCAATTATGTAAAGTATTATTTCATATTTTTTGGATTTGAATTTTTTTAGGAATTTCATTATAAATTTCATGCATTTATTACATAAATATAATACTACACTATAAATATTTAATGATAAAATAGATTTTTTATGTCACATACCCGGTTTCCTCTGTCATCCATAGAGACTAAAAAATACTCTACTCAATCTTATCCAATTCCTATGATACTTCTCTATAGTTATCATCTGAATTTTCCATGGAATTTAAAAGAACTTACACATTGGAATTTATATACATATTATGACCTCATCCAAATACACATAATTTGATACAAAATATTACAGGGAATTTATGCAACATTTGTAGTCAACCATGCCAAGCAATTACATGCACACACATTCATTTAAACGTAAATTTGAGCAGTATACAAAGCATAAGTTAACCATATCATTTCATTAACAATTAAACACTTATCTTCAAATATTGTTCTGACTAGCTACAGGTGAATTGCATTCCTCCCATCTGTAGATCCTTTCAAGCCATATATTTCTTTGGGAGAGCCACCCTTGAGCTAGGGATATTAAACTACAAGGGATAAGTTTTCTTTCCAACTATACACCATTCAAACCTCTGCACAACTCAACTCTCAAGGTAACCCCTGGTGCATAAACCATTCCTCAACTATCACAATCCTCACTTCTCCTTCCCCATCATCCTACACAATTCCAAGAGCAGTCCCTCTTCTTTGAGATAACAGTTTGTTGGGTAGCCTCCAGTTTCCTATTGGTGCTCTAGTACAGGTTGGACATGAAGTCTCTGATTTGGGACTTAGGATCCTTTCATGCACCAGTTTCTTAAAGGGTTAAGGAATTGACTATTTGCATATGGTATCTCTGGTCTTCCAATAATTCCTGATGAAGCTAACCCACTCTTTATGGAAGGCATGCATGCTTGAATGAATCAGAGGAAACCCTCACCAACTAAGCGCTCACTCTTTTATGTGCAACATAATTACAGTATTTTGGTCACCCTAACCATTTGTTCTTGGTTTCTAACCTTTACCTCATATATATATATATATATATAGTTTACAATTAAGGGGTCAAACCGAGGGTATTAAATCCCTCCCCTTATTTTATGCAATGTCTTAGACGTCTACTAGTACTATATAGAGTAAAAATATTCAACAAAACTTCAAAATAACTGTGGATATGCCTCCTACAATGCATCCTCTAGCTCCCGTGTCACTTCTTCAAGACTATAGTGGGTTCATTGGACCTTCACCTATTCGATGGCCTTATTCCTTAGCAACATGAATTTCCAATCAAGTATGTGCAATGCTTGCACCGAAATATCTCCTTTCGGTTCTACTTGGATCACATCCCAATCAATTATGTGGTTCAAATTAGGAACATATTTGATTAATAAAGACACATGAAATACATTATGCACATGTAGACAAGCAATACATTCTAATGCATAAGCTATAGATCCTATCTTATCCAAAATTTCAAATGGCCCACATAATCAAGTTGTAAGTTTTGGACAAATTCCCAATTTCAGGGAAATTTTCTTTGGATTGAATTTCAAATATACATGATCCATGACTTTGAATTGTTTTAACATTCTTCTTACGTATGCATAACTCTTAGGTCTATCCTATGTTATTTTCAAATTCTACGTAATTTTCACCATATGCTCTTTCATTTCCCTGAGTAACTCTGGCCCAATTATTATTCTGCTAAATTCGTCATCCCAGCTAATTGGAGTATTACACTTCCTTCCATATAAGGCTTCAAATGGACTTATCTTCAAATAAGCATGATATCCATAATTATTATATGTAAACTCTACCAACTATAGTTAGTCTTCCCATTTTGATAGTTGATCCATCACATACATCTGTAGCATATCTTCAATAACTTGATTAAATCTCTCAGTTTTCTCATCTATCTATGGATGATATGTTGTTCTTAAATTCTGATTTGTTCCAAATCCCTTGAATAGGCCCTTCCAAAATTTTGAATTAAACTTTGGATCTCTATATGAAACTAGTTCGTTAGGTATCCCATGTAACTTGGCAATCTCTTTTATATAAATATATGTTATATTAGATTCCTTGTGAGTTGACTTGACTGGTACAAAGTGCGCAAATTTTGTTAACTTATCCACCACCACCATGATGGAATTATGTTGCTTTCTTGTCTTAGTCAACCTGGTGATGAATTCAATGCTCACCAAATCCCATTTCTACTTACGTATTGGCAATGGTTAGAGCAGTTATTTTGGATGTCTATTCTTAACTTTTATTCTTTGACATTCCATCCACATTGTTATATATTTGGAAAAATCCTTCTTCATTCCTAGCCAAAAGTATTTCATTCTTACTACTACAATTGTCATTTGGTATCTAGGATGTCATGCATATATATGGAGTGTTAAGCACATCCTTCATTTTCCTGAATTAGGAACATAAAATATGTTTCTATACATAAGCATTCGATCATTTTCCAACCTATAGCCTTCATACTTCTGTTGTACAACTTCCTTTTGTAATTCATGTTTTACTTGAAGGTAATGTTCATCTGAAATGACATCATCTACAATTCAGGATTTTAGATCTAAATTACACATACTAATGGCTAAAACATGCATGTCATGAACTCTTCTATTGAGTGCATGTTGGGCCTAGCCCAAGTAAGGCATTTTTTATGCAAGACAGTTTTGGAGCTGCTAAGTTACAGCACAGCTCAGATGAAGGTAGTTTTGGCAAGACAGTTTTGAGGAGTTGCGAAGTTGAGTGCAATGCAATATTGGTAAGATGGCAACCGCGCAGTTGAGCGCTAGTTCTGTGAAGTGGTAGCACCGTGAGGTGCCAGCAGGGCACCTATTTTGGGTAATGAATGAAGGGAAGGTCGAGCTGAGAAAGCAACCTGTTTCTGTTGAAGTACTCCATGATTCCCAATAGGAGGGTAAGGAGTGGTGTGAAAGGAAAGCAATTGGTCACACAAGCAGAGGAAGCATGACATGATCCGGCCTCACAAAGTTGTTAGAGAAGGAACGGTAGGGTGGAAGAGACCGATGGCATGCGGTCGACAAGGCAGGATGAAAGCAACGTGACCACGCGCAGAGGATGTCCACAATGGAGAAGTCGCTATCAGAGCCTAGCAGTCCTGGTTAGCGGAATAACCATGACGGTTTTGGGTAACCTTAGGGTTTTTGATCCTTTGCATTGTAAAGACGTGACCTAAGGGCACAATCTATAAAATGGCACATTTTATAAGGGAAAGGGTTAATCTCAATTCTTCATTGGAAAATCTTGTTGGAGAGTTGGTTTGAATCTTCATTAGTCTCATTTTGAATACTGTAGAAGAGTGATATCTGTTGAGAGAAGATTGTAAAGGCTTTGTAGCTCCATGCGCAACGGCATATTGAGAGAGAGAAGAGAGTCTGTAGCTGAGTGCACAGACTGGAACTATTGTACCCTTCCCAAAGATAATACAACAACAGTTCCTGTGGATGTAGCCCCCATCCTGGGGGTGAACCAAGTTAAATTTTTTGTTATGCGATTGATTATGCGTCTGCTTGTGTGTATTTGCTTATGATAAATGGTTAATGGTTAAGGTTTTGCTTATGAATGTATGTGTCTTGCTTTTATATGTATTCTCCATAAGGATAAGATGGGAATAATATGTTAAGTAATCACATGTATCAATGAATGTCGGATGCACCAGTACTTCGTAGTTAGATGAATGCATGAACTAGTCGGATAAACACTAAGTGCAACACCGGAAGTGCACAGTGATATCGTTGTTGTTAGAGTGTATAAGGTTGCAAGATTTTTTCTATTACGCTTATTGAATGCATCTTTTTGCATTAAGTAAGATCCATTAAAGTGGTTAAGTACCAAAGAGGAAGTGCAGTCTCTATGGTGCTCACCTGTCGACGAAGACCCGTCACGCATCGCGCAGTCCTTGGATGCGCGATGGTCTAAGTATTAGCCATGAAGAAGTGGAACTTTGCACAGTTTGAAGTCTGTAGCATGAGTCCTATAGCGCATTGCTCGCCAATATGTTTAAACACTCATCACCTAGTTGTGGAAACCTGATTCCGCAACACCCCATTACTTCGCCTCGGGTGAGACCTCAGTCTGTTCGCATATTGTTGCTGAAAGGGCTGGTGAAAAGGGGTTTTGTTGGTTCCTCGAACCGCGCAGAACCTGGGTCTTTATAGAAAACCTCAAGAACAGTTAGATAGCCAACAAATGGTTCCATTTCCGCGCTTGAACGGGTGATGAGTACTGGCACTGAAAATTGGCATCCATACAAGAAAGAAATATGGGATTGGAGTGACAATACAGAAAGAGATTTTGCTAGAAAGGATAAAAGACATCTGTATCTCTTCAACGTAGATTGGTTAAATAAATACCTGTGGAAGGATATTCACAAAATTTTCTGGGCAAGTTTTGGAAACGAGTTGCATGAGTGGATATCAAGACTCGTAGAGTGAAAGAACTGTTTTCAACCAAAAGGAGTACCTACCAAGTGGACTCCAAAGCTCATTTAGAGGCTCAAAGCAATAGATAGTCCACTATCGCGAGCAGTTGACTTTTGGGTTGACAGCATACTAGAAGGCTTCGTGACAGAGTTCGCTGTAGACATGCTAAAGTCCTACAGTGCAGCAGAAGCTGAATTTTTCAAAGGGTTCAGAGGTAAGTACCTCAACAATCTGATTTTATATATTAAAATTATTTTAGCTAAGAAAGGCATTTTAAAAATGCAATAAAACTGCTAGAATATTTTGAATCTGTAATGGTCAATAGAATATATAGTGATTCTGACGAAGAGACACACAATTTGAGAAGTGGGAAAAGATATAAGTATACTACTAAGAAGACTTCCATTGAACATGGACTCAACGTAGATATTGATTTACAAGCCGAGCCTGATAGCTAGACCTCACCTCCATCAACCACCTATCAGCCTATTACTTCGCAGAACCCACCAGTCGTAAATACTGCACCTCTTATTGCACAAAATCCACTAGTTCAGAACCCTCCAGTTGTTAATATTCCTAATCCATAGAGTGGAAATACCAATAACACTGTGGGAGTAAGTACTCATACCATCCCAACTCAGACCATTCCGACTCAGAATATCCTGATTCGAAACATTCCACGCAGTACCATCCCTAACACCACTCAGAACACTCCGCAGAACCCTGTACCACCAAGAAGAATGACCGATGACATTAAGTTGTCGATATTCAAAGGGACGGGTCTAGAAGACCCTAAGAAACATTGGTTTCTATATGAATCCGTATGGAGTGTCAAGAAAGTTCAGGATGATGTTGTGAAGCGAGCGCATCTCATCACCACATTTAGAGAGAGAGCCTTGAACTAGTTCATGAAGTATTCTCAAGGACATAATAGAACCTTAGTGGAGATTAAGGCTACACTATTGAGTGAGTTCAAGAAGCCAAAGTCAGAATCCCAATGTATAACAGAATTGAAGGAGATTAAGCAAAAACCTAATGAGACAGTTTGGGAATTTGACCAAAAGTTTAATACATTGTTAGACCAGGTTAGTTTTGTCATAGCACCACAACAGCACGAGGAGTGGTTCATGTTAACACCCAAAAAGTGCTCACCATCTCATCTCCCTCATTACATGAGTCATTTGTCTATATTTCCTCCCATATTTGCCTCCAAAACCTTTAAAAACCATTAAAAAGCCTCCAAAAGGCCAAAAACCCTCTTTTTTCCCCCAAAATAATTTAAATTTCCTCCAAAAATAGCAAAAACCCTCTAAAAGGGCCCTAAATTCCCAAAAATCAAATAAAAGGGAATAAAAAATATAAAAAGCGGAAAAAGAGGAAAAAAAGAAGCAAAAACCCTATAGAATTGACCTAAACCATATGGTGCCAAAAACCATGGGTCAATACTCTACCACTAAAAACCTATAAATAGGCGATGGAGGCTCCCCATTTCATATCCACAATCTTTCCTATCCTCACTCTGTCAAAATCACTCTTGAAACCCTAGCTTACCATTTGAGCTAGTTTTTCCCATTTTGGCCCATTATTCAAACACCTTGGAGAAGGAGAAGGAACCCATTGGAGCACAGAAGCAGCCCTCATGGACTACTGCAAGAGCTCCACCAACCTCAACACTTGAGGTAAATGTAATCTTGATCATATCATAATACAAAAAGAAATTTTCTCTTATATTGTTATTGTTTTTTTATTTTTCTGTTGATGCACATGTTAGCTTAGATTTTACTGTTTTATTGTTTAAATTTACTATTTATTGAACTGCTACTAAGGAGGCCCTTCTCCTTAGTAGGTGCTCATTTGCACAAGCTAGGGTGAAAACCCTAGCTACAGTTCATATACGCGTTGTTTCCCCATATCAGACTGTCGTTGATGCAGCAGAAAGTGGCTTCGCAGGAAGAATCCTTGGAGATCACGATGAAGTTAGAAGCTTCACCTATAGGAGAGACTAGCACTGGAATGTCTCAAATCTAGACCTAGCTAGCTACCTTGATGTTACAGTTGTAGGACATGAAGAAGGGGAAAGAACAAAGATAAGAAATCTAGTGGACAGGATGCAAGGGAGAAGGACACACTAGGGAGAACTGTCCTTTGTTTCAAGAATACCTTAATAGTGGAGCACCAAATCCACTGAATCAAAACCAAGGGCCATGGTGTGATATCTATAGAACTAGAGGACACTGGCCAAAAGTGTTGATGTATATGTAACTTCGGAATGTATTTCATATATATTTATTATACCCTTATAAGAGATGTGTTATTCCTCTATAAGGAAGTGTCGTCATGTGGATTGACAAGTGTCACAAGTGTGTGTACTTTCCAATGGGTTATTAGACCACCATGTGTGGGGTCGACCCTGAAATATATATTATATTGTGAATGTATCTAGATAGACAAGTCTGCCCCATAGTGTAACTAGGCAAACAGGTTAAGTATAAATAGAGATCAGGAGATCTCTATTTGGATCATTTGGAAAGACACACTTCTCTCACTCAGAAAGTGGCGCACTAGTGAGGAGGAGGATCATCTGCTCTAGGAGACTATCTCAAGTGTATTTTGGTTGTACTTTGGTTGAGCCATTGCTCTCTCTATCTCTGAGGAAGTTGTGGGGTTTTCCCCACGGAAACTATGTGTTTCTTGTCTCTCATGCTTTTGATTCTCGTGATGCTTGTCATGCTTATTGTGATTGTTATGAATTGCTATACTGCATATGTTATTCTCTCAGTAAAGATCCAAGAGTATTGTGAATTAATGCTCAAAATTTAACATGGTATCAGAGCTAACCTGAGAAGAAGACATTTTGCAGTGATAGAAACTTGAGTTTCTTGTTTATTGGGTTTCTCTCCACATTTTTTGGAAAAGCAGTATAGTAGATTGACTCTACTCATCAAGGAGAATCTATTTGTCCAATCAGAATTCAATTATGAGCATTTTCAGATTTGGCCCTAACAATTAGGGTTTCCACAAAAATAGGAATTTCTGAAATCTTAAGCCATAGCTAGAAGCTCCTTGCAAAAATCGAAGTTTAGAGCTTTGGATCGAGATTTTTGGCTGGGTAGATTTTCGGGAAACTCAAACCCTAATTCAGGGCTCTCCCTAGTGAACCTGAGAGGACAAAAAGGAAAATCTGAAGGGTAAATCTTTGCTGATCTCAAATTCTGAATACACCAGGCTAATCAACTCATCAAGGCGCATCTTTCTATCCTTCCAGAAAGTTGAAATTCACATTTTGAATTTTTAGGGTTTTTTCGACAAACCCTAATCCGGGACCAGATCCAGTTTTCAGCATTTCAAGCGGTAAGACCTAAATCTTTTCTATTTCCATTTGAAGTACTCTTTAAGATGTCTCACCACACCAAGCTTGAGGATAAGCTTGAAGGGGCTGATAACTTCCGAGCTTGGAAGTATAGGATTGAGTTAATCCTAGAAGAGAATGAGTTGGACTCATATATAAAAGAAGACATCCCTATCCCAGAGGATGAAGAGGCTAAGGTATTGCATAAGAAGAACTTGGTCAAGGCAAAGAGAATCATTGTTGATTCTATCAAAGACCATCTCATACCCCATGTGTCTTCTCTAAAGACACCCAAGGCTATGTTTGACTCTTTGACCAAGCTATTTGAAGGAAAGAACATAAATCGGAAGATGACCCTGCGGAATCAATTGAAAAGGGTCAAGATGTCGAATGGAGAAACCATTCAATCCTATTTCTCCAAGGTCTCTCGGATCAAGGAACAACTTGAAGCTATAGATGAAATGGTGGAGAATGGTGAAATTGTTATGACTAATTTGAATGGCCTACCTAGGTCATGGGACTCTTTTATCCAGGGGATCTGTGCCAGAAAGAAGTTAATCTCCTTCACCAAATTATGGGAGGAATGTTCTCAAGAAGAAGCAAGGCTTGTGGCAAGAGAAGAGAAGATGGGAAATGAAGATCAAGCTCTCACAGCTCACACTAAGAAGGGAAAGTTCAAGAGGGAGCCATCCCATCACAAGAAGAAATCTTCTCATCATTTTCACAAAGACAAGAAAGATCTAAGGTGTTTCACTTGTAATGAGAAGGGTCACTTTGCTTCAGAATGTCCCAAGAACAAAAGGGACAACCACAACAACTCCAGCAAGAAGAAGAAGGGTAACAAAAGAAGGTACCATGCTCATGCTGTCGAAGATGATGAACCTCCAAAGAAGAAGGCTAGGGAAGAAAGTGATGATAGTAATGATGACTCATCAAGTGAAGAAGAGTATGTTCTAATCTCTGCTCTCATAGGTACTATCTCCCATGGTTGTAATGATTGGTTGATTGACAGTGGGGCTTCCAAACACATGACTGGGTTTAATGAATCTTTTGTAAACCTATCTGAACATGAATCACCTCATAAGGTGAAACTTGGGGATGATTATCAATACCCAATCAAAGGAAGTGGTGAAGCCTCCTACAACTTAGATTCTGGAAAATATTTGAAGATGAAAGAAGTCCTTTATGTACCTGGGCTCAAGAAGAACTTACTCTCCATCTCTGCATTGGATGCAAAAGGTATGAGGGTTGCATTTGTGGATGGCCAAGTCCTAATGTGGCCAAAGGGAAAGACCATAGATGATGCAGTAGTGATTGGAGAGCAAGAGGGAGGTTTGTATAAATTAAAAGGACAACCTGAACATGCCATGGTGCATGAATCCATGGAGCCAAGTGAAATTTGGCATAGAAGACTTGCTCATATGCACTATAGGGCACTTCCAATTGCAAGCAAGGTTGTAGAGGGTCTTCCTGAAATCAAGACCAAACATGAAGGTGTTTGCAAAGGATGTGCAAAAGGTAAGAATATTAAGAAGGCTTTCCCAAGTAGTGAAAGCAAGGCAAAAGATATCCTGGAAATCATCCACTCAGATGTATGTGGTCCTATGTCATCCAGTTCTCTAAGTGGGTATGTTTACTATGTCTCATTTATTGATGACTTCTCTAGGAAGACTTGGGTATACTTCTTGAAGAACAAAGATGAGGTGTTTGATAAGTTCAAGGAATTCAAAACCTTGATGGAGAATCAAACTGACAAGAAGATCAAAACATTCAGATCCGACAATGGTGGAGAATTCACCTCAGGTGACTTCAAGAAGCTTTGTAGTGATTCAAGGATTAAGAGGGAGTTGACTGCTCCTTATAATCCTCAACAGAATGGAGTTGCAGAAAGGAAGAACAGAACAATCATGGAAGCAGCAAGGGCAATGTTGCATGACCAAGATCTACCTATGCATCTATGGGCAGAAGCAGCTAGAACAGCTGTATATGTGCATAACAGAACACCCCACAAGATATTGGACAACAAGACACCAGAAGAGGTCTTTTCTGGTAGGAAACCTGAAGTCAGCCATCTCAGAATATTTGGTTGTCCAGTATACACTCATGTCCCAAAGGAAAAGAGGACCAACCTAGATCCTTCAAGAAAGAAGAGTATCTTTGTGGGTTACAGTGAAAGCTCGAAGGCTTATAGAATATACTTTCTAGGGTTCAAGAAGATTGATGTCAGCAGGGATGCAACATTTGATGAAAACTCAGCATTCATCAAATCAAGGAAGGCACCTATCAAAGTTTATGAAGAACCTAAGAAAACTAGATTTCAAGACACTACCATGACTGAAGCAATTCCAGAAGTTGTTCGTGAGTTTGAAGATCCGCAAGAACCTGTAGATCCACCTCGTGAGGATAACTCTCACAAGAGGAAACCTGCATGGGATAGAGAGCTCATTCAAGATGCAGAAAGATTTGGCATTCCAAAAGAAGAACATAGAGCAAAGAAGAGAACCAGATCACATACCAGCTATGTTGCTTTACTCTATGACATTATGAACAAAGACCTTCCATTTATGAAGAAGCAGCAGAAAAGAAAGAATGGAAGGATGCCATGATTGAGGAATACCAATCAATAATGAAGAATGATGTTTGTGATGTTGTTCCAAGACCTAAAGAGAATTCTGTTGTGACTTCTAAATGGATCTACAAAATCAAACATCCTGCAGATGGCAGTGTAGAGAAATACAAAGCAAGATTTGTAGCTCGTGGCTTCTCTCAGAAAGAGGGAATAGATTATGAAGAAACTTTTGCACCTGTAGCCAGGTATACTTCCATTAGAACAGTACTTTCCCTGGCTGCAGTAATGAAATGGAAAATACACCAGATGGATGTCAAGACTGCTTTCTTGAATGGTGTAGTTGAAGAGGAAGTATATGTGGAGCAGCCACTCGGTTTTGAAATACATGACAGGGAGTCATATGTGTGCAGATTGAAGAAAGCTTTGTATGGCTTGAAACAAGCTCCTAGAACCTGGTATGGTAGGATGGACAGTTTCCTATCTAGCTTGGGCTTTACCAAGAGTAAAGCGGATTCCAACCTCTACTACAAGGTTGAGGAAGGGAATCCTGTGATTCTACTCTTGTATGTGGATGACTTATTTGTAACAGGAGATGACAGATTGATTGCAGATACTAAGAGGAAGCTTGCTGCTGAGTTCGATATGAAATATTTGGGAATGATGCATTATTTCCTAGGTATGGAGGTGTGGCAGAATTCAGGTGGGATCTTCCTTGATCAAGGGAAGTACATAGTAGATATCCTGAAGAGATATGGGATGATGTATTGCAAGGCTATGGCCACAACCATGGCATCGAATCTAAAGCTTCTATGTGATGCTTCATCTGAGCCGGTTGATGTCTCTATGTATCGTCAGATGATTGGGTCCTTGATGTACCTGACGAACACGAGACTAGATATTTGCTTTGCAGTGAACACATTGAGCCAGTTCCTGACGGATCCGAGGAGTGTTCACCTGGTTACTGTAAAGCATGTCCTGAGGTACTTGAAGGGTACAGTGGATTATGGGATCAAGTATGAAGCGAATCAAAAGTTTAACCTACAGGGTTATGTTGATTCAGATTGGGCTAGCAGTGTTGCGGATAGGAAGAGCACATCTGGGTACTGCTTCAATATGGGATCAGGTGTGATCTCTTGTTTCAGCAGGAAGCAGTCCTGCGTAGCACTGAGTACAGCTGAGGCAGAGTATGTTGCAGCTTGTTCAGCTAGTTGTGAGGCAGTATGGCTATAGAAGCTACCGTCTGAGTTATTTGATCTCCCGTTGGATGCTACTGGTATATTCTGCAATAACCAGAGTTGTGTGAAGCTGTTCGAGAACCCAATGTTTCATGACAAGTCGAAACACATAGAGATCAAATATCACTATATCAGGGATATGGTGCAGAGAGGAGCTGTGAAGCTCCTATATGTTGCGACGGACGAGCAGATTGCAGATGTGTTGACGAAGCCACTAGCCAAGGTGAAGTTCGAGTACTTCAGGGAGAGGTTGGGTGTTCTTCAGATCGAGGACACTTTGAGGAAGAAGTGATGGACACATTTGCTGAAGCCATTCCAAGCATGTTGGAAGGAGGATCCTTCACATGGCTGTGGATGTAAGCGTTGGATGATGAGCATCAGGAGGATGTTCTGGTTTCTGCTTTGTATGATCAGTTGGATCATTTATATATGTATGTATGCATCATGTTGGATGCTGGGTATGATCAGTTGGATCATTATGTATGCATCATGTTGGATGCTGGATATGATTAGTTGGATCATTTATATGTATATGTATGTACGCATCATGTTGGATGCTGGATATGATCAGTTGGATCATTTATATGTATATCGCATCATGTTGGATGCTGGATATGATCAGTTGGATCATTTGTATGTATTTTGTATATGCATCATGTTGGATGCTTGGACCATGTATCTATATATGTATCAAGTGGATACATTGTATGATCAGGTAGATCATGTATGTTGATATGTATCAGGTATGATCAGGTAGATCATGTATGTTGATGGATACATTGTGTGGATCATGTATCTATGTATCAGGTGGATACACTGTGTATGGTGATATGTATCAAGTAGATACTTGGTATGCATCAAGTGGATGCATTGTATGCTCAGGTTGATCATGATGACGAGCTTCAGGATGTTGCTGTAGATGATATGTACTAGTATGGTACAAGCAATGATGATCAGTATGATCATGGGCATCAGGATGATGCCTCGTGTGATGATGATCGGTTGGATCATGAGTATCAGGTTGATACTTGGAGGTCAGAGATGATATGTGGCAGGTTGTGCAAATAACATGTAATCAATCTTGGGAGATCTTGTTGGTCGTGCTGCGGCACATAAATGTTCCTAGGGTACTCTTTCCGGTATTGCTATGTAGTATGTAATCAGTCCTTAGATATTCGATAGGTTGAGCTATGTGCTCGTAATCAGTCCTGGGATGAGATATTACTACGGAGACATGTAATTAGTCTTGGAGATCTAATAGGTTGAGCTGTGTGCTCGTAATTAGTCCTGGGATGCTCTTTAGAGATATTGTTGGTCGTGCTATGGCACATAAATGTTCCTGGGATTCTCTTTAAAGGTTTTGTCTATCCACATGTAATCAATCCTAGAGATCCGAGAGGTTGAGCTATGTGCTCGTAATAAGTCCTGACATGCTCTTTAGAGATCTTGTCGGTCGTGCTGCGGCACATAAATGTTCCTGGGATGCTCTTTAAAGGTATTGTGGAGGAGATGCCTGTAATCAGTCCTAGAAGATCTTGACGGTTTTGATTAGGCACATAAATGTTCCTGGGATACTCTTTCTGGTATTGCATCCACACATAAAATTAGCCCTGAGAGGCCACCTCTATTAGACCATTCGCACAGATGATGAAGACCTGCAGGTGGTGGGACTACATCCAGTATGAAAAAGGACTGGCTCTGTAGAACTTCCTATGACGAGTAGAGTTAGAGATTGGTTGAGATAGTAGCAGTAGTGACGATGATGATGACGATGCATTGATGACGATGATCCCGAGAAGAAGACTTGTCTAGCAGAACTGTGTCGAGAAATACCTTCCTAGTTATGAGGGAGTGTTGATTTATATGTAACTTAGGAATGTATTTCATCTATGTATTTCATATATATTTATTGTACCCTTATAAGAGATGTGTTATTCCTCTATAAGGAAGTGTCGTCATGTGGATTGACAAGTGTCGCAAGTGTGTGTACTTGTCGATGAGTTATTAGACCACCATGTGTGGGGTCGGCCCTAAAATATATATTATATTGTGGATGTATCTAGATAGACAAGTCGGCCCCATAGTGTAACTGGGCAAACAGGTTAAGTATAAATAGAGATCAGGAGATCTCTATTTGGATCGTTCAGAAAGACACACTTCTCTCACTCAGAAAGTGGCGCACTAGTGAGGAGGAGGATCATCTGCTCTAGGAGACTATCTTAAGTGTATTTTGGTTGTACTTTGGTTGAGCCATTGCTCTCTCTATCTCTAAGGAAGTTGTGGGGTTTTTCACCTTAGGGTTTTCCCCACGGAAACTCTGTGTCTCTTGTCTCTCATGATTTTGATTCTTGTTATGCTTGTCATGCTTATTGTGATTGTTATGCATTGATATACTGTATATGTTATTCTCTCAGTAAAGATCAAAGAGTATTGTGAATTAATGCTCAAAATTTAACAAAAATATTGTTACTTAATCCAGAAATATGTACAAACACCTACAAATTTGTATTGCAATTTATGTAAATCAGTTGGAAATGATGATTCCAACTGTCGCGCATATGAGCTCATGCTGGAAAGAAAGAAAGATATAGAGCATATGCATGGTGGAGTATACAAAGTCCAAGAAGAAATTCCACAGAACAAGGATAACGCGCAGTATGATCAAGGCGCACACAGGGGCCATAGAGGATACAACGGAAGAGGAAGAAATATTGGTCTAGGACAAGGAAGAGGAAGAGGCAAGATGATCAGTTATAACTGTGGCTATCCAAGTCACTTAACTAGATATTGTACCAATCCATGTACTACCTGTAATTATTGTAAATCTTTTGATCATGTTATTGAAGCATGCCCAGTGTTAGCAGCAGAAAAGAAAGCAAGACGTACCTAACCCGAATATTCAGTTGATCGCAACAGAGAAAATGACTGCATATCCAAGTATTAATGTTGTAATGTGAAGTGGCGCTGCAATAGGAAGAGATAGACAAGCAGAAGCTTCAACTTCTGGAGACTTTGAAACTAAGTAGACCCCTCTTGAAACGATCTGGATTAGAAAAGCTAGTGGGAAAACACCTACTTTCAACCTGGAGAAAAACAAAGAAGTCTTTCAAGAAGAAAGGGATATCTTCAAAGAGCCAGCACCTACGACACCAAGAATCCCGTTGAGAAGTGAAATACCGCATATGCAAGATATGCCAACAGCTTATGACAAAACGTGCACTGCAACAGAGACAAGCACTTCTATTGCGTAGTTCCTATGGAGCTGCATGAAACTATTGAAGAGCGCTGATGCTATAGTGGAATTATAAAAAATGTTAAACCAGTATGAACCACACAGTGAGAGGAATACTACCCAGAGTGCATTTCATCACATCAAGAGCCATAAAAGAACGGGAAGAGAAATGAGGCTCAGTGCGCAGATAGGAGATTATGAAATGGATGAAATCATCCTTGACTTAGGATCAGAGGTAAATGTCTTGACTAAGAAGACATGGCAGCAGATGGGGAGACCAAAGTTGCTATGGTCACCTATACAGTTGAGATTGGCCAACCAACATAAAGTCATACCTTTTGGGAGATTAGCTAATAATATTGTTGACATCGATGGAGTGCGAAGTCATGCAGACTTCGAGGTTATTAAAATTGTGGATGATAGTCATCCTTAGCCAACACTATTGGGTATTGAATGGGTGATGGACAACCTCACCATCATAAACCTAAAGCATAACAAGATGATCTTCGAAGGACAGGATATTAGGGTCATAGCGCCATTGGACCCTTCACAAGGAGAAAGATACAGTGAGCCGATTCAGGAAGAATCTAGAGCACGGGATCTTGATTGCATTTACAAGATGACTGCGAATCAAGATGACTACATTAATCCTATTACAGATGGCGCACTTAGTTAGCGATGTGACAGTTCTTACATCTCAGACTCTGACGTAGGACTGGAGAACTGGAAAAGTTGTATGCATGAGGTATCTGCAAGAAGATGCACATATATCACAAAGTCACTGCGCTGGATTGGAACCGAGGTAAGTCCAATCCCCACTTATGATGGTTCAACTAATGTTTATTCATTTATTCAAGAATATATTGTATAAGTTGCAGCTGAACATCGTATACCAGCATTAAATATAGCACTGCGCGAGACACCTGCTAGATGGTGGGCCACGCGTAAGCAGAATTTGACTACATGGGATCAGTGCAGACACATGATGCAAATCAGATTCGCAGAGAAAGTTGCACTGACATTTGGAAAGTATAATGGACAGACGGATCCTAAGGATCACATTGAAATTTGTTCACAAGCATGGATAAAGAGACCACATACGTAATGGGTTCATCTGTTTGTGCACACATTGGAGGAGCAGACTCCAAAGAATTGGTACCTGTATACGGAGTTGCGCAGAGGAGCTAGAAATTGACTTACCTTAATTGCAAACTTTCGAAGAACTTTTAGCTTTGAAGATGAAAGTCCAAGCATAAACGAAGCTCTGCAGATTATCAAAGACTGAATATTTAGAGAGGAATTCCCAAGTATAAACGAGGCATTCAAGGTCCTCAAAGAGAAGATATTTGAAGATGTAAAGGTACCTGTGAACCTACAACTAGAATGGGAAATGCAGATAGAACATGACTTTGAATTCTATAACCTCACTGAAAATGAAGAAGAACAAGAAGAGAGCAATGAGGAGGATCCGCGCAACATCAATATACCTGAGTCAGAAGGAGTGCGTGATATAGACGGAACTCCCCTTGAAATTCCATATATGAGTGGATCTGTTAAGACAAGAAAAGTGAACATTTGCACAAGTGAAGAGCCGAAGTTTGCATCCATTGGAGACTACTGGGATGATGCGACGGTCGCGTAGATCACCGACCTCCTACATGAATATCAGGATTTATTTTTGATGAAGTTTACCGAAATGAAAGGAATTTTGGGCGACTTGGGAGTTATGAAGATACCTCTCAAGCTAGGCGTGAAGCCTGTTAAGAAAAGGCCTTATAGATTGAACCCCAGGTACAAAGAAAGAGTTAAGGCCATAACTGATAAGATGCTTGATGCGGGAATCATCGAGCCCATTGAAGAATCAGAGTGGATAAGCCCAATGGTTATCAAAGATCAAAAGACTAAAGGTGAAATCAGGATCTACGTAGATCTTAAGAAGCTGAATGATGCTTCGTTGCATGACCCATTTCCTACTTCGTTTACAGATGAAGTATTGGGCAATGTTGGAGGAAATGAGGCCTACTCATTTACTGACATATTTTTTGGTTACCATCAGATCAGGATTGATCCAACAGACAAGCATAAGACAACATTTTCCACTGAATGGGGATCATACTAGTATACCATTATACCATTTGGGTTGAAGAATGCACCTGCCATATTTTCGAGAGTTGTTGTGGCTGCATTCAAGGACTTTATCCATAAGTTCTTAGAGGTTTATTTTGATGATTGGACTGTCTTTGGTTTGTTGAAGAACCATTTTGAAAACTTGAGAATGATGTTAGTTAAGTGCAGACAACATCAAATTTCATTTAACTTAAAGAAATGCATCTTTTGTGTTCCCTATGGAATTCTATTGGGACACACAATCTGTAAACAACGTTTGATGGTTGACCTTGCGAAGATCGCAGTAATTGTAAATTTGCCTGCACCAAATTCAGTGAAGCAGCTTCACACCATGTTGGTCCATATCGGATACTATAAAAAATTCATCAAGGGTTATGCACAGATAACCGCTCCAATGGAAAAACTGCTGGAGAAAAAAGCACAGTTCATATGGAATGTAGAATGTGAACAAGGACTGGACACACTAAAGGAGAAGATGGTAACTGCGCCTATCCTAGTTTTTCCAGATTGGGATAAGCCGTTCCATGTACATGTTGATGCTTTGTCCATTGCACTTGGATTATTGCTAGCACAACCAGGAGAGGGAGGCATTGACCATCCCATTGCATTCTCGAGTAGGAAGCTTTCATCAAATGAAAAGAACTATACGACCACTAAAAGAGAAGGTCTAGCTATGGTGTATGCACTGCATAAATTCAGGCACTATTTGTTGGGTGCACACTTCTCCATGTACACTGACCATTCAACTTTGAAATACTTGGTCAATAAGCCAGTGTTAGGGGGGGGAATTTGCAGATGGTTGTTTCTCTTTCAGGAGTATGATTTTGAAATTGTGGTTAAGCCATACAAACTGAACCTAAGACCTGACCATCTCTCAAGGATTGAGTCAAGTGAGGAGCCCACCAATCTTGAAGACAATCTACCTGTCGCACAGTTATTTGCTATACAGATCGCAAATGACTATTATAAAGATATTGTACTTTTTTTTACTATAGGATCGACACCCACAGAGTTCACTACGTAGCAGAAGAAGTAGCCGGTAGTCAGAGCAGCAGAATTCACTATAATCGCAGGTCATTTATACAAGTTGGGACCAGACGAAGTGTTGCGCATATGTGTGTTGGAGCAAGAGAAGCCATTCATATAGGCCGATGCACATTCAGGTGTATCTGGAGGTCACTATGCAGGAAGAGCTACTGTGCAGAAGATATTGCGAGTAGGGCTATGGTGGCCTCCAATTCACAAAGACTCAAAGGAACGTTGCCAGAGCTACGATGTCTGTCAGAGGACAGGAAGGCCATTGCAAAGAGATGAAATGCCATTGAATCCACAGTTGACACTTCAGGGATTCGAGAAATGGGCTATTGATATCGTGGGACCTATTAACCCACCAGGAAAGAGGACTGGTGAGAGATACATTATCACTACAACTAATTATCTCACCAAATGGGCGGAGGCTAAACCAGTGAAGGACTATAACGTAGTTACTGCGTAGTTCATTTTTTAGAACATCCTTACTAGATTTGGATGCCCGAAGATTTTGATGAGTGATCAAGGGACCCATTTTTTGAATAGAACTATTGAATCCCTTACTGAAGAGTTCCACATTTATCATCAGAGGAGTACACTGTACCATCCTCAAGAAAATGGAACTGTTGAAGCTTTCAACAAGGTATTGGAGAATGCGCTGACAAAGGTATGCAATGTAAACAGGGATGACTGGGATCTGCACACTCCAGCTCTGTTATGGGCATACAGGACCACTCGTAAGAAGTTGACTGGCCATACACCTTTCAGATTGGCCTATGGACAGGAAATTGTCATGCCTATGGAGTATATTGTACCTAGCTTAAGAATACCTGCATTTATTGGCATGGAAGATCAAGAGGCAATAGAAGAAAGTATTCTACACTTGGTTGGGTTGGAGGAAGATCGCTTCATCGTAGGATTTCACCAACAAGTGCGGAAATACAGAGAAAAAGCATGGCATGATCGACATATCAATAACAAGTCCTTTCAGGTAGGTGACCTAGTCCTCCTATATGATAACAAGTTTTGAAATTTCCTAGCAAGTTTAAGATGCATTGGCTTGGCCCATATACTGTTATGCATGTTACTAATGGTGGTGCAGTTCATTTAGCCACATTAGATAGAGACAATCTACCCGGATTGGTTAATGGAAGTAGGCTAAAACCCTATTGGGATAGTCCTACTTCACAGCACCCTTAATAGAATGAAGCCAAGAAAAAAAAAATATAAGGAAAGAAGAACCGCGCAGCACGAAGATCACAATGTAGCTGTGTAGATCCAATGAAGAAGAGAAGATGCAAAGTTCAGAAGGAAGAAGAAAGACTCTGCGTAGTAACTGTGTCGGATTAGTGATGACCCGACACGTAGATCGACGCAATGCTCCAAGAAACTAGCTGTTACAATGTCGATTGGAAAACTAGTCGTTATGCAGTGATTTTGCCGACGACCGCTTGAGCATTTAACATAGAAATAACCGTTTTGAAGGAATTAATGAAGGAAAGGACCCGAATCCTCAGTAGATTTGGCCAATGGACAAGCCATTTAATTCTTTTCTAGTCGTTGATGGGTGTGGCTAAGGCTCAACTATGCCTATAAATACCGATGTATTTGGACTCGTGGGTGTTATCGTAACTCTGGAATTTTTCTGCTAGCCATAGACTAACTCTGTTTTCCGAGAGCGCTAAGTTATCCTGTGAATCAGCAGAAGAAAGTCTAGTCTATGTCTGAAATCTCTACGATTGATCAAGAGTTCACAGTCACACAGGTTGTGAGGCTGTTTAAGCACAGAGAGATTGAAGGGTTGATGAGAACCCCCGCTAAGAAGGTTGTTACATAACAAGGTCAAGGTTCACGTTGATCGCCACGACATTCCACAGTTATGCAAGCCAAGAGAAAGGAACCAGCAGTGGAGACGACAAAGCCAAAGAAGATGAGCTCCACACTACAAGAAGTACCACTTAGCGATAAAGAAATCCCACTTACTCTGACACCTCAATATATCTCCCCACGTGCACAAGATGCACTGGCCGTTAAGTTGTCCATGAACGTGAAGTATGAGATACCGCTTCCACCAATATCCAAGCATGTGAAACTAGACAAAAATCTATTGGGTAAAATCACAGAATGGAAGTTCGAGGACCACGACCTACTCCAAATGCAAAAGGACCCAGCCGAGCCGAGGTACCAACAATTTCAACCAAATCAGTATATGTGCTAGAAAAATGATGTGAAGGGAAATTATGTGCTAGTCGCGCATAATTGGTTATCTGAAGTAGTGGAGTTAGGATTGTTGAACCTATTGAGGCTCTCGCACTTCGATCGGAGCCCAAACCTAAATGTAGTAGTGCGTACACTCATCTCGCGCACACACCAAGGTTATCTTTGGTTGGATAGGAACATCAACCTAAATATCGACTTGATCCATCGCATCACAGGGTTAAGCAAGCGAGGCGAGGACCCTATGAAATTATTTCAAGGCAAGAGCAGGGACAAGGAGGTTTCCACGTAGATGAAGTCAACACATAGTGTCCCAAAAGGAAAAAGAGGATTCATCATGGACGATATAGCCAATGATACTACGCGATTTGTAACACAACTTCCAGCAGGTCAAATTTTGCGGAAGGAAAGACCTATTGAAGTACCACTCGAAGCAGTGCTCCTTGGGGTGAAGGCCGCGACGGACGAAAGATTTAACTGGTGCCAATACCTGTTGAATGAATTTCTAGAAGATGTGCGCGACATGTAGTTGCACAGCAACAACTTCCACTATACCTGGTTGATGGTCTTGATCGCGTTAGTGGGATGGAAGGACCCCAAATACTATGTTGGCCTCAGCACTGCTAGCAAGGACTATATAGGAGCCATATATGCGAATCTCTGGGTAAATTTGATGCCAAAGAGATAGCACGAGTCGAATGAAGTATTCCACACATACTATGAGCAACTGCACGACATCATTATTCACACACCGTGCATAGCCAAGCAGGTAACATTTAATATATTTGCACCTTAAATTTCTACGTTGACTTGCATTCCCTCTATATTTCAGCAAAGGCACATAAAAAGAACCCATAATGGTTCCAAGGGAACTATCATATGGATGAACCAGATATCGATCTCATCATGAAAGAATGGATATATGAATGGAAGGTCGAAGGACCTATGATCATCGACAGTGACTTCGAAGAAAGTAATCCCATTCCAACACCAATTGTTGAAGAGTCATCGTCAAAAAAAAGGAAGGAGCCAGGAAGCTCAGCACCAGAAAAAGTCTGGAAAAAGAAGTAGAAGGTTGTAAAGGGCTAGTAAGAAGCGAAGCTCCATGATGATGATTATGATATGATCGCATCCACGGTCACTGCGCATCTAGAAGATGCGTTGAACCTCAAAGATAGTAAGGATGAGGCAATCCAGGCGAGCTTACAGAAGAATCTCACCATGCTGCAAGGCATAACATAGAAGTTTGAGAAAGTCCAGCGCAACTTTCCCTTGCCGCGAGATTCAGAATCAGAAGGACGGTCACGAGACACTTCGCAGGAAAAGAAAACACCTCTAGCCCTGACCTTGCCACCGAAATCACGCATAGTCCAACTTAACCCGCTAAGCGTAAGGTTACCGCGTGAACAGTTAACTTTGGGCGCGAAGGACATAGAGCATATGGACATCGACATCACAATATTGCCACTAGAGGGCCTACACAATCTGCACTTGTAGGTTGTCGAAGAGATCCATGATAGAAGTGTGGTCTCTTTGACCCAACACCATCAACTGCAAGAAAATTATAAGCAGCTACAGGAAGCAACTTTAAAGAAAACCATGGCACTTGAAGATGACCAGGATCGGTGAAGAAGAATAGAGCATAGTGTTGCTTCGGTCTACGTAGAGATACCAGAATGCAAAGAGCAGCCAGAGCTCGCGGATACTATTCTTAAGATCGGCTCGGTGGTCAGTGATATTAGGACTGAAATGAAAGACATGGAGACTGATTACCAGGCGAAGATTGCTTACTTGGAAGCACAGAATTAGCCAAAGATGCCACCAAACCAGGCAGAGCTCAGAGTAGCAGAAGTAAAATCAGCCGCGGAAACAATAGCTAGTGAAGTAGAAAAGTGTCAAGACTTGCTAAACGAAGCTACGAGAGTATTCACTACGCTACAAGAGGACCCTGAGCTGCTGCAGGTCCAGACAACTTTGAAGGAAAAGGAAGCAGCGTTAGACACACTGAACACGGAGATAAAGACCTTGCCACCAAGAGACAAACTCCACAGATTTCCATAATTCAGAGAATCAAAGAGAAAACTTGTAGCTTTAAATGAACAGGAGGCTAATTCGGAGACAAATCGCAACCACTGCAGGAGGAATCCCATGAACTAATGCAAAATATAGAAGAAAAACTATAGGAACTCCATGACGCGCAGGTTTCAGTAGAAGAGCAATCGTAGGATGACTTAACAGAGGATGTGTTGGAAACCATCAAGGCCATTGAAGAAGATTGCAAGGATATAGTTGCTAAGCTGAGCACAACGTATCAAGAGCTCGCTGATAAGACAGCTCAGCAAGAGGAAGAGCATCTCATGGAACCAGAAGTAGAAAGTGGCTCGGGGACAAGCCACATGTAAGTGTTAGGGGCCTCTTGGGCCTAGCCTAAGTAAGGCATTTTTTATGCAAGACAGTTTTGGAGCTGCTAAGTTACAGCGCAGCTTAGATGAAGGTAGTTTTGGCAAGACAGTTTTGAGGAGCTGCGAAGTTGAGCACAACACAGTATCGACATGATGGGAACTGTGCAGCTGAGTGCTAGTTCCGCGAAGTGGTAGCACCGCGAGGTGCCAACAAGGCACCTATTTTTGGTAAAGAATGAAGGGAAGGTTGAGCTGAGAAAGAGACCTGTTTCAGTTGAAGTACTCTATGATTCCCAGCAGGCAGGTTAGGAGTGGTGTGGAAGGAAAGCGACCGGTCACACGAGCAGAGGAAGCACGACGTGAACCGGCTGCATGAAGCCATTAGAGAAGGAACAATAGGGTGAAAGCAACTGCCGGCATGTGGTCGATAGGGTAGGCTGAAAGCAACGTGACCACACATAGAGGATGGCCACGATGAAGAAGTCATTGTCAGAGCCTAGCAGCCCTGGTTAGCAGAATAACCATGATGGTTTTGGGTAACCTTAGAGTTTTTGAGCCTATGCATTGTAAAGATGTGACCTAAGGGTACGATCTATAAAAGGGCACATTTTGTAAGGGAAAGGGTTAATCTCGAATATTCAATGTAAAATCTATGTTGGAGATTTGGGTTGAATCTTCATTAGTCTCATTTTGAATACCGTAGAAGAGTGATCTCTATTGAGAGAAGATTGTAAAGGCTCTACAGCTGTGTGCATAGAGACCTATTGAGAGAGAGAAGAGAGTATGTAGTTGAGTGCATAGACTGGAACTGTTGTACCCTTCCCAAAGATAATACAATAACAGTTCTTGTGGACGTAGCTCCCATCCTGAGGGTGAACCACGTTAAATTATGTGTTATGCAGTTGATTATGCATCTGTTTATGTGTATTTGCTTATGATAAATGGTTAATGGTTAAGGTTCTACTTATGAATGTATGTGTATTTCTTTTATATGTATTCCCCATAAGGATAAGATGGGAATAATATGTTAAGTAATCGCATGTTTCAATGAATTTCAGATGCACCAGTACTTCACAGTTAGATGAATGCATGAACTAGTCAGATAAGCACTAAGCGCAGCACCGCAACTACACAGTGATATTGTTGTTGTTAGAGTGTATAAGGTTGCAAGATTCTATCTATTACGCTTGTTGAATGCGTCTTTTTCATTAAGTAAGATCCATTAAAGTGGTTAAGTACCAAAGAGGAAGCACAGGCTCTGTGCCGTTGTCCTGTCGGCGAAGACCCGTCCCGCATCACGCAGTCCTTGGATGCACAATGGCCTAAGTATTAGCCGTGAATAAGTGGAACTTCGCACAGTCTGAAGTCCGTAGCGCGAGTCCTACAGCGCATTGCTCGCCAATCTGTTTAAACACTCATCACCTGGTTGTGGAAACCTGATTCCGCAACCCCCCCATTACTTCAGCTCGAGTGGGACCTCATTCTATTCGCAGATTATTGCTGAAAGGGCTGGTGAAAAGGGGTTTTTTTGGTTCCTCGAACCACGCAGAACCTGGGTCTTTATAGAAAACCTCAAGAACAATTAGACATCCAACAATGCATCAATAACCATGTTCTCTTTTCCTTTAATATGTTTGATATCAAAATCAAACTCACATAGAAGTTCTAGTCATATTGTTTTTCTTGCATTCATATTTTTCTTTTCAAACCAATATTTTATCCCACTATGATTTGTTCTCAATTCAAATTTGTTTCCCATGAGATAATTCCTCCACATCTTTAATTGATGCACAATAGCAACAATTTCTATGTCATGCATGATATACTTCTTCTCATTCTCTTTAATCTTTCTAGATTCATAAGAGATCACATTCCTATTCTACATAAGGAATCTACCAATTCCTTCTTGACAAGCATTTATACATACTACCAAATTTTCATTTGGATCAACAATTCGGAGAATTGGTGTACTAGTTAGTAACCTCTTTAAGTTCTAAAAAATTTCTTCAAACTATGGTGTCCACTAAAACTTAATTCATTTCTTCTACAATGATGTAATTGGAAGTGCTACCTTTGAAAATCGTTTAATGAATCTCCTATAATACTCAACCAATCCCATAAAGGATCTAATTTTGGATACATCTGGGTGTAGGCCATACCGTGATAGCTTCTATCTTATCTAGATATATTTTTTTCCTTACTTGGAGATGATATAAACTAAGTACTGATTTTTCCTCTAATAGAAAGAATATTTACTCATCTTAGCATAAAGATAATGTTCTCTTAACATTTGTAATACCAACCTTAGGTGTTCATCATGTTATTCTTCTAACTTTGAATAAATAAAAATTTCATCCAAAAATACAATGACAAACTTATCTATATACTCTTTGAATATCCCATTCATCAAGCACATAAATGTAGTTGGTACATTTTTTAACCCAATTGGAATCACCATAAACTCATAATGACCATACATGGTCATGCATGATGTCTTTCTAATGTCTTATTTTATCCTCACCTGATGGTAACCAGATCTCAAATCTATCTTTGAGAAAATATTTGCTCCTCCTAGTTGATCGAATAAGTCATCAATTCTAGGAAGAGGGTACTTATTCCTCATAGTAACCTTGTTCAATAGTTTTAATTCAATACACAACCTTAAATTTCCATCCTTTTCTTTACAAACAAAATTGGTGCTCCCAAAGGAGACACACTTGGGAATATATACCATTTCTTCAACGGTTCTTCTAGCTTCATTTGTAACTCTATTAACTCAGGTGTACTCATTCTATATGGAACTTTAAAAAACAAGAGCAACCCCAAGAATTAAATAAATAGATAAATAAATAACTCCTTTTGGTTGTAATCCTGGTAATCCTTCAAACAAATATGCAAAATCTTGAAATACTGGAAATTCATCTAAATTTGGGATTCTACATTTCTCTTGTTCTTGCACATAAGTTGCATACATCTGGAATCCTTTGTTGAAGCATCTCTTCAATTGCAAGGATCCAATCTATCTTATAGAAATAGAACTTGGAATTCCTTTCACTATCTTTTGATTCCCTTCTTCATCAAGACAAGTAAATGCCTTTCTATTAAAATCTAATGTAATGTCTCTACTAAGAGAGCCACATACCTACCATAAATGTTTTTTGTTATCTATTTATTCTTCGCTTACTTCAATTATTATTATCCAAATTACTCAATTATTAATACTGTAATTACTAATTTAATGAACATTTTTTGTTGATTGCAGGTTCAAGATTGATTTTTGTAAATTTGAGTAGGAGACTCATTGAGGTCCCTAGTGACACTTGACGTCTAGGTTACTACTTATTCATGTCTTCAGTTCATTACTCTATGTAATTAAAATTATCGACAAGATCCCATGATTTAAGGGAATCGTCTTTTATTGACCTCCATGAATTTGTACAACATATGTTATGTGTTTGACATACATTTTTGAGATTCTTACCATTTTTAATTTCCTTTTTTGTTTAATACTTGATATACATGTAATACTATTTCTTTTCTTAACACTTGAATTACATTTTTCTCAATCATAAATTATATGATTATATCTGCATATAAATTCATAACATTTGTTGGATGGTTGGCTCAAGACTAGAGTTTGGTATAAGTTACCAAAAATATGTGAAAATGCTCACAGCAGATCTAAGAGATGATGTATACATCACAAGAGAATGATTATGATTAAGCAAGAAAATAGAAGAAGAGTGGTCAATATAGTATAATGAGCAACATAATAATATGGTATAGTAGAACTCGGATAGAAGCAATAATACTTCACACACACTAATTAAATAATCACAATATGGACAATAAGTAGTGCAATGCATGAGGATTCGAATGCCTAAGGTGGCAATTCGAATTAGCCTTCATGGAGTGATCAAAGGATCACTAGAGTGTCATCGGAGCACAACTAGTAGTCTATCTCATCATTAGTGGAGTCATCAGTGCACAAGTAACTGTCAACCATCAATCAAACTGAGTCTAACTGAGTGTGGTAGGTGTAACTGAGTGTAACTGGAACTAACTAAATGAAGGAGACTCAGTGGAGGGCGCATGAGGAGCTAACTAGAGTTAGAACAGGTAGTCATGTCTCATCGTAGGTCAATCGGAGTGATAACAGTAGTGAGGAGTCAGTCATGCCTCAAATCAAGGAAAGACTGGTGGATAACTGAAGTAAACTGGACTGGTGGGTGAGAGAGGACGAGTGGCTTCCTTAAATCAAGGAGGAAGGGTGCACTAAGCTCTAGGAGGGCTCAAACTGATCTGAGAGAAGTTCTCGGGGGTTGGCTAACTGAGGGCTAGGTGCTGGACTGATGACTGGAATGCATGCAAATGTATGCAAACCCTAAAAGTGCATGCATGACTGAAAATGTAAATGATCAAAATACTGGTGGGACTAGGATGTAGTATAGGAATATCCTAACACCCCCCCTTAATCCATCCTGGGCCCTGGTAACTAAGACCAAAGGTCACCCAATACAATGAATAATAACAGTCAATAATCCAAGGAAGTGGGGAAAATTTCATGGGAAAAATACCCCCCCCCTCAAAACAGACTGTAAGGCACACATAAAAAATAAATGCTCCAAACTCAAGCAGGTGTGATGCTTGGTCATTTGTCTGGAGGTATCTTCTTCTTGGGAAGAAGTGGATCATGCTCAAAAAGCATGTGCTTGTACTTTCTCTTCAGATCGAATGTGATGAGAACAAATCCAAAAGTATGAGGATGATCCTTGAACCTGTGATTTGAATCAGTTGAGGTAGGATCAAAACCATGAATATGCAGATAGTCTTTTGTCTTCTCCTTCGAACCATCATAGGTGAGATTATGCCAAAAAGAACCATCAAATATCAATAATTGCTTGGAATCCAAATAAGATCCAAGACTTGAATCATGGTTTCTTAAGATCTCCTTTGAACCATTTGAGGTAAGATCTAAACCAGTAAGTGCATGAGAAATTTTCCCAAGTGAATGACAATGGCCATTATCTTCAATAAACTTCTGAGGGCATGAAAGAATGATCTTACAGTAGTAAATGAGAGATGATTTCTTGGAATCCAAATCAGATCCAAGACTTGAATCATGGTTTCTTGAGATCTCCTTTGAACCATAAGAGGTGAGATCAAAACCAGTAGATGCATGAGAAATTATCACAAGCGGATGGCAATGGTTTCTTGAGATCTCCTTTGAACCAGTAGGGGTGAGATCAAAACCATGATGTGCATGAGAAATTATCCCAAGCGAATGGCAATGGCCATATTCTTCAATAACCTTCTGAAAGCATGGAATAATGATCATATAGTAGTAAATAAGAGGTGATTTCTTGAGGAGAGTGAATGAATTACCTCCAATAGCTGATTTTACCTCTGAAATAATCATGTGATCATGATGCAAAACAATAGACTCTAGTGCAAGAGAGGATTTAGGACCTTCTGCAATATCTAGAGTGTGAGCTGGCACAAAAAGAGAAGAAATTTGGAGCATGAGTGTAGAATCTACAAGTTCTTCTTCTTTGTGGACAACTTCAATGTGAGATGTGTTTGATACTGGTTCATGATCAATGAGATCATCAAGGAGGGTGAATGCATCACTTTGCTTGTTCTCGAAAGGGTTTGGACCAATTCCTTCATTCTGTCTGCCAAATCTTTCATCCAGGTGAGCCCATAGCTCTTTTGGAGTTTCAATATCAATAATTATTGGGTACAATATGTAATCAGGCATAGAAAGCATCATTCTTCCAAGGGCCATGTCACCTTTATTCAACCAGTCAATCTTCTCTTCAGAGGATTCGAACTCTCTTTCAAAATAACAATCAAAGAGACCATTTCTCTTTAAATGTGCTATCATATTTGGTTTCCATTCATCATAGTTGAATAAAGAAAGAGGAGGGATTTCTTCTGAATACATTGAAGCTGTAGAAGACCTGCAAAAACAATAGAGAATATCTGCAACTTCTACTGCTACAAAAATGCAGAAACTGCTGCACTCGAAATCTTGATAATAACCTGCAAAAAACTCTCAGGAATGGAGATAAAAAAATACTCTCAGCATGCTCTGATACCATGTGAAAATCCTCATAGCATATCTAAGAGATGATGTATACCTCACAAGAGAATGATTATGATTAAGCAAGAAAATAGAAGAAGAGTGGTCAATACAGTATAATGAGCAACAAAATAATATGGTACAGTAGAACTCGGATAGAAGCAATAATACTTCTCACACACTAATTAATTAATCACAATATGGACAATAAGTAGTACAATGCATGAGGATTCGAATGCCTAAGGTGGAAATTTGAATTAGACTTCATGGATTGATCAAAGGATCACTAGAGTGTCATCAGAGCACAACTAGTAGTCTATCTCATCATCAGTGGAGTCATCAGTGCACAAGTAACTGTCAACCATCAGTAAAACTGAGGCTAACTAAGTGTGGTAGGTGTAACTGAGTGTAACTGGCACTAACTGAATGAAGGAGACTCAGTGGAGGGCACATGAGGAGCTAATTGGAGTCAGAACATGTAGTCATGTCTCATCGGAGGTCAATCAGAGTGATAACAGCAGTGAGGAGTCAGTTAGGCCTCAAATCAAGCAAAGAATGGTGGATAACTGAAGTAAATTGGACTGGTAGGTGAGAGAGGATGAGTGGCTTCCTTAAATCAAGGAGGAAGGGAACACCAAGCTCTAGGAGGGATCAAACTAATCTGAGAGAAGCTATCGGGGGCTGGCTAACTAAGGGCTAGGTGCTAGACTGATGACTGGAATGCATGCAAACCCTAAATAATGCATGCAAACCCTAAAAGTGCATGCATGACTAAAAATGTAAATGATCAAAATACTGGTGGGACTATGATGGAGTATAGGAATATCCTAACAAAATATCCTACAAGAGACAACATTTTCAATACTCTATAAGCATAGTAAGGTCTCATCCGAGATGCGTGCATTAAATTACATAGAGACCTGAATCGGGAATGCACAGGGTAGGATGAATTATCTTCCTTCAACATTGTATTCATTACTTACTTAATCATGACAGTTAACCATTAACAAGATAATATGCATCCATTAAACTACTAACCATTCATCACACAATCATTCATCCATAAACTTTGCAAAATAAATCTAGGACAACAACTATATTATATTATTGGAAAAAAATGACTACCATCCATTACTACAGACCCATATCAACAGCTTAATAATCCTTCATCAATATATTATGGCATGGAAAAACATCATAGCATGGGAGACACAAAATACATCACAAGACTCGACCTCAACCAACATTACAACAACAACTACAAAAAAACCCAACCCCACCCTTTACAAAATAAGCCTTTATATAGGCTGAGGTTTCAAAACTATAAACTATTGGTGGCACGCAGTTCTAACTAAACTTGGTGTGCAGTGTAATTGAAATCGACATGCAGTGTAACTGTCTTCATGGGAATGCAACTACTTTCAATCGATCCAAAACTTGGGCACCAACAAGCCCCCAACACTATGTCGTGGCTTGTCTCGAGCCACTATTCAATCCTTAGAGATAACCTATTGGACTGAACTTGCAACATTACGATAATATGTCCAGTGAATTCATAGACCTCGGTCTCTAGCTCTCCTACTTCCTTTATCAGACGTTCGAAATCAACATTGAACTTGGCATTTTTCTCCAATGTCGTAGACTGTGGATGCATTCACTTGGACTCTCCAAGTTTAATATCCTTCTTATAATTTTCATGTACTTTGGTGACCTTTTGGTACTCTATGTTGGCCTGTTACAGAGAAAAACTTCCTATGGATTGGGGTAGACCACAACAAACAGATGACTACCAGAAATCAACTCACTTCCCAATGCAATGCTATATTAATGTAAATGCTAAGATGTGGATAAATGACCAACCTTCAACCGGATGTTCGAAGTGGATCCCCGTTGAGCTTTCCAATTTCTACACTTGAACCTGCAGCTTAGTCTCAACAAAAAATACAAGCAAGTGCATATAATATATGAAATATATTAGCATAAACAATAGCATGGTCCATGATATTATAAGCAAATGTACCCAATCTCAATTAACCATTCACAACATCATTTGGACGAGAAAATGAGTATTTCTATTAATGAAACAAGAAGTACATGATACAACCTCTTGCCGGAAACTCGTTTGAAACTAAGAACTAGGTCCCTCCACTTGTGTCTCCACCACTTCAATCCCCCATGCAATGGAAAACTCAAACTAAGAAGGAGTTTGGTAGGTGAACATAAGAGGTTCACAACAACAAGGATTAACAGATGTAGACTCAAGCTATGGAAAAATCCAATAGAGTTTCGATGTTCTCTCTTTCTCCTCCTTCGATGTACCGTAAGAAATCAATATATAGCCTTCCAAAGGTAGGTGAAAGGTCGAATTGAGTTGTTTCGGGATACATGGAGGGACAAAGGTCACCCTATGACCACTTTTTGGAGTAAAAAGTGAGTTTTTTACTGTAAATTACCATTTAACTCGATGTATGCGGGGTGTAGTGGGACAACCCGTGCATGTGCGAGTTGCAATAAAGCACCTCGCGTACATGAACAAAAATAGGGAAAACTGGCTTCCTGGAGGGAAAAAAGTGGTTCTGGGTCAATGAAATGAATATCAGAGGCCAAATAGTATAAATTCTCACAGGGTGGAAAAATACGCTGTAACATGTCCTTTTCCTGAAGGTTCATGATCTATGCAATGAATTTTTGTTGCTCGGTGCAGTTGGAAGCTATTTGCTTGGTTAGAGTCAAGAGCTCCTTCATCACCTCCATGCAATTAGGAAAAAGTAGACTAATCAATGATTTATTTTTGGTTTTCACCTAGTGTTCAAGAGTTCTAATGTGGTCCTCATTATGGGGTGACCTCTCGAGGCTCTTGCATGTATGTCCACAAGTTAAAGCTAGTGTCAGTCAACTTCATCATCCCTTGGACTTGGTCCTTGGATTTCTGAAATGTCTCATCATCCCATGCAATATTCTTTTTCAACTCATCTTCCTATGGATTCTCCTTGGTCTCCAACCATTCTTTCAAGGTGTTTTGGGTGTGCAGTCCTATTTTCAACATCTTATTTTCCTCCACTTATTATTCAATGGATTTTGGCACAACTAGCACCTATGCTTCCCCCCGCACATTCAGATACAAGTTTTCTACTATGGTTTCCATAGATGCATGTGCCACCACCACTGTTGCATGCTTCTAATGGATGATGATATATTCTTTTCTTAGTTTCAATTCATGTGCACCCATATCCTGAGTTAGTACAAGCATGTAATCCTAAAGGTAATAAAATGATACCTACGATAGACTTACCTGGAAGCTAGTACATGTGGGTGTTATCGATGTTGCAGCTTCAACTTCATTGATTGTCACTACATGAGGGTCTATACAAATCACCCTATGTTCTTCTAGGTCCATCCTTTGTTGTTGAGTGTCCACTGTAGCTTTGCACTTAGTGTCTTCAACTTACATACTAGAGCCTCCTTGGCTTCGATTAGCAAATTTTAATATACTTTTCAACTTGGTGAGTTAATTGGATGAATCTAGGTGAAGTACCTGATCTGAATCCAGGTTCACTTCAATGATACTTATTATTTTTTGAAGTGCAAATATTGTTTGGAATCCCCTTTATTCTCAGTGAAAGATGGTGTATGTTCTCTTTGGCGACAGAGTGCAGTATGGCGACCTGCCTCCAACTATTTCATACTCTTGATACTAGACTCGTTGTTCTTTCTCTTCTTGATCCTCTTGCTCCTCTTCTTCCTTAGTGTTCATGGTGAGGATGAGTGTACACCTTTGCTTCTTCTTTTGGGCCCTGTTGGTTCCTTGGGTTCTCTCTTGTTCTTTCTTTTTCCTCTTCTCTTGTATTCGAGTTGAACCATGCACCATAGCACTCTTTCAGTTAGTTTTATTCTTCTTTTTCTCCCCCTTAGGGGTATCTAGCATTTTGACATCCAAGTCTAGTACAAGTTGGTACTCTAGCATCCAATATTCCACTAGGTCCTTTATGTATTCTTTAGTAATACATAAGGACATAATATTATTCCTATCATGCAACTTCTTGCGTAGTGATATAAAGACATTGTGTGCATCCATGGGAAAGCGTACTGCAGACTCATACTTTTCTATCAATTATGGGAAATCCGGTATGATTTAGCTCTAATTTGAACCATTTATGTATACCATGTTTGGGATGTTATGGATGTTGAGGTTTGTACTTCTCTATTGTTGTTAGTCTTCCAAACACTAAACTTTGGCACCAAAAAATCCTCAAACACCTCTGTGTTGAACTTGTCCCACTCAAGTGGATTCCAGATGATCATTGTACTAATTAGTGAGACCAAGATAAAGTGGAAGTCCTTGTTGAGTTCCTCCACCTCCAATAAATCCTATATAAACTCCTACAATAGGTACTTAACCTAGTTCATCTTGATGTTGTGGGTGCATTGGTTAGTGGTGAACAACACCCCCACTAGACATTCATCTTTGCGGCACTTGCGCACCACCTTCCCCACAAGTATCTGCGTCACAAAATTAATTTCATGTTTCTTGATGGTGGGGATGATCACACCTGTAGTACCTTTGTGTGTACCATATTTCTGGTAGGCCTCCATTTCTCAGAGGTCATGTGCTTTTATATATTTTATAAGGTCTTCTCCTTCATTTGGAAGGCCACTTACTTTGTGGTTCATGGTTTCATCGATTACATGAGGTTGGTCCAACCACAAGAAAATTCCATGCAACATGCTCATCAAAAACCTTATACACCTTGCAATACTTTGTCCATGCCCAAAATGCCACACTTCCAACAATGACATGATGTCGAAGCGCTTCTTTTCCCATTTATGCACTATGAACGACTATGTACCCTCAGAATCCTGGTGGACCACCACATGCTTAGACAACCATAAGTTGGGAAACATTGTATCATCTTGCAAATTGAAATCATTGAAGTTAATAACTAGCACTTTGCCCAGCAGCTGCCCTTGGATGTCTACTATGTTGTCCACTTCTACAACAGACATCTTTGTTGGCTTTATCGCCCTAGTCTTGGTTCGTGTTTTGGGTGTAGTAGAAGTTGACATGTTTATCAAGTTTGAAACCTATCTGTGCTCATATTTTCAACTCATCTGCATGCATCTCTACTATTTATTTGTACACATCTATGCAAATCCTTCACTCACTTCTCTATCACTTCTCATGCACTGTTCCACAATTTCTTCACTCACTGCTCTATCACTTCTCACGCATTGTTCTACAACTCGTTCACTCACTTCTCTATCACTTCTCACGTCAATTCTCTCATGAAAATTCCTATCACTGCTATCTCTCTTGGAAAAAAATTCCATTCCTCTGTTGGTGCTCCTATATTGATCGCTAACACGATTTTATGGTGACATATTCTCTCATAACTATCGATGTGTACTCTGCAATCTAGGGAATCCACCTCTTTGGAATGAAATCCATACTTGTTGTGATGAGTGATTACTTGACATGGATGTGCACCACTCTTTTGCGAATTATTACATTCCTCTTCATGAATGCGGCAAGCCACTTTCATTTACTCTCTTGTTTTCTTTCCACTTTTTTCAAATTTTCAAATTTACCTACCCACCCGACTCATCAATTCGACCAAGAATAGAAATAAATGGCTCTATAACCTATCAAATTTGAAAACTAATGCACCTTATACCTAATATGACTAATGTTCTCTTGCATTAACTATGATGATATCCCCCCCCCTGACTCTAGTTGTGATGCTAATCCCCATTAGATGGACATTTATTCTAAAAACCTAAATAGACACTTGCTAACTTTTTTTGCTAGCTTTACTTGGATAGAATTATTTATGACTCTACTGTGACAACTAAGTGACTTTACTTCGCTCACCATTGACACCAACTCCTAAACTCTATCCTACATTAACTTCTTTGATGACTCGGACTTACAAACTTTGTTTCCCCTGTGCGCCATAGTATGACTTAACGTGACTCCTGTTCATGAGCCCCTTCATAGGTTGCCCTACTAGGGAGGAAAGCTTAGTTGTGCCTACTCCTATAATGACCAATATTTGAAATAGACCCAACCATCTCATTTGAAGTTTTCTTGGGTTGTTGAGAAACTTACTAGTGCACCTGGTTCCAAGGTCTTTCTCTTGATGCCCCTGTCATGCCAATATTTTTGTCTCTTATTCTCAACCACTTGGTTGAACCCTGTAATGAACCGGTATTCTTCTAGTTCCAACAACTCCTCCAACCTGTTTGCAAGCGATTCATCATTTATCATTTTTGTAGCTAGAGCAATGTGCAAGTTGGGGACAACAAATTATATTGGAATCACTACTTCCTTCCCAAAAACCAACCAGGATGGACTGTGCTTTGTGATCCTGTTTCACGTTGTTTTGTATTCCCATAGTATTGATGGAATGTATTGATCCCAGTCATCATGTTGTACATTACAGACCTGTGTGAACATTTTCTCCAAAATATTATTGAATGCTTCCACAACACCATTGGCCTGGGGATTATATGGGGTACTCTTCTAGTGGTCTATCATGAACTATTATGTTATTGCACGAATGGTGGAATTTAGGAAATGGGTTCCTTGATCACTCATCAACACCTTTGGGCATCCATACATAGTGATGATATGCTCGAATATGCACTGTACGAGAGTCTCTGAGGTACAATCCTTCACTAGCATAGCCTCTAACCATCTTGTTAGGTACTCTGTCACAGTAATGATGTACTGAATTCCATTCCTACATGCTGGTAGGTTTATTGACCCACAAAATCAATTTCCCATTTCTCGAAAGGCTCTAGCGCAGTGACATGGAAGAGAGGAATCTCATCCCTGCTCGACTATATTCCAACTCATTGGAAAACATCACACTATTTGGAATATATATTGGCTTCTTAAAAAATTGAAGGCCACCATAGTCCTGTGTGCATCACCTTGCACGTAGTATTCTTCCTTTCATAATGTCCTCCGACAATGCCTTCATGTGATTCCCACAAGAGAAGAAATCGTTCATGTTCCAACACACACCTGTGTAGTATTCAATCAAATCCAAGCTTGTAGAGTTTTCCTAAGATTGACTAAAAGTATGCACTACATGTTGGTTGTGGAGCCAGATCTTCTAGTCTCATTGATGATATTGTATCAGCCGTGTTTGTACCCCAGTTTTATATGATATGTAGGTGGACTGTACAGTCACCCCAGCGGGGGGGTGTGGGGGGGCATCGCCCCCCCACGAGGTTCCAGGGCCCATGGTTTTGGGTATCCCGTGGTATTTTCCCATTGTATTTCCCTTATAAAATAAAGACATTGTAATACGGCTAGGGATGATGATGTATTAGGTTTTATGCATTGTAAAGATCTTTGAGATCAGGAGAGAGACTGTGAAACAGAGAAGAGGAATTGCAGCGGTTGTGCTGCAGGTTGTATCCCTTCACCTTGCTAGACGGTAATAATAATAAGGACTGGCAAATTCAATGTGGACGTAGCCCAAGTTGGGTGAACCACGATATATCTGTGTTTCTATTGTAATGTGTATGTGTGATTATATTTGCATTTCTGTTTATTGTCATTGCTCTGTGATCATGTTTTTCTAACAATTGGTATCAGAGCCAAAGGTCTATTTGGAAGTTAAACCCGCAGGAAGCTAGGGTTTTTGGTTCGAGTGGGAGCAATGGAAGAAGAAGGAAAGTTTAAGGTCGAGAAGTTTAATGGCCAAAACTTCGGGTTATGGAAGATGCAAATGGAGGACTATCTGTACCAAAAGGATCTATTCCTACCATTGGGAGGAAAAACCAAGCAGCCGACGGCTATGAAGGACAAAGAATGGGAGGTTCTTGACAGAAAGGCTCTGGGAACAATACGGTTGAGCCTGGCTTCGTCGGTGGCTTTCAATATCTCAAAAGAAACGACAACAGAGGGTTTGATGAGCGCATTGGGTAAGCTGTATGAAAAACCCTCGGCCTCCAACAAGGTATTTCTAATGAAGCGTTTATTTAATATGAAGATGTATGAAGGTGGATCTGTTACTGATCATTTAAATGAGTTTAATACGGTTACAAATCAGCTAAGTTCTGTAAGTGTGAACTTTGATGATGAGGTTAGGGCTCTTCTAATCTTGTGTTCATTGCCAGAAAGTTGGAATAGCTTGGTAATGGTTGTAAGTAACTTTGTCTCTGGTTCAAACACCTTGAAATTTGATGATGTTATTGGTGTTATTCTTAGCGAGGAAATGTGAAGAAAAAGCACAGGTGAGACATCAGGTAATGCGTTGACCATGGAGAGCAGGGGAAGAAAAAAGGAGAGAGGAAAGAGCCAAGGTAATCGTGGAAAGTCTAAAACGGGCAGATCCAAGTCCAGACTGGGAAAGATAGAGTGTTGAAACTGTGGAAAGAAAGGACATCTGAAGAAAGACTGCAAATCTCTAAAGAAGAAAGGAGATGCACAAAAGGAAACTACCTAGGAAGCAAATGTAGCAGGTGATGTGTTACAAGATTCTTTGATTCTTGCATTAGATAATGCTAGTGATTATTGGGTAGTAGATTCAGGAGCTTTATGTCATGCTACACCCCATAGGAAATACTTTCATGAGTATGTTATTGGCGACTTTGGACATGTTTTATTGGGTGATGATGAGCCATGTAAAATTGTTGGAATGGGTAAGGTATGGATAAAAGTTAAGAATGGAACTGATTGGTTGTTGAAAGAAGTTAGGCATATTCCTGCTATGAAAAGAAATATGATCTTAACAGGGTAGTTGGGAGATGGCGGCTGTCTATCTACGTTCGGAGAAAAGTGGTGGAAGATCACTAAAAGATCAATGGTGATAGAAAAAGGAGACAGAGTAGGTACGTTGTATTTATGTCCTCATAATACTGACCATTCTATCTCTTTAGCTTCCACAGGAACAGATACAGCATTGTGGCATCATAGGCTTGGCCACATGAGTGAAAAGGGGATGCAGATTCTCCACTCAAGGAAGTTGCTGCCGGATTTGAAGCAAGTAAGTTTGGAATTCTGTGAAAACTATGTTTATGGAAAACAAAAGAGAGTCAGATTTCTCAGGGTTGGGAAACAGAAGAAGAATGAAAAATTAGAGCTTGTGCATATAGATGTATGGGGACCAGCTCAGGTACAATCTCTTGGTGGCTCTCATTATTATGTTACATTTATTGATGATGCAACTAGAAAAACTTGGGTTTATTGCATTAGACAGAAATCTGATGTGTTTGCTACTTTTAAGAAGTGGAAAGCTTTGGTTGAGAATGAGACAGGAAAAATATTGAAGTGTCTCAGATTTGATAATGGAGGTGAGTACTGCGGCAAGGAATTTGATAGTTACTGTTCATACCATGGGATTCGTAGAGAGAAGACAGTCCCAGGAACACCACAGAAAAATGGTGTGTCAGAAAGGATGAACAGAACGATCATGGAGCGTGCAAGGTGTATGAGACTGCATGCAGGGTTGCCCTTACAGTTTTGGGTGGATGCTGTAAATACTGCTGTTTATTTAATAAACAGAGGACCTTCAAGTGCTTTGGATGGTGGTATTCCAGAGGAAGTATGGACAGATAAAAAGGTAAACTACTCATTTCTAAGATAGTTTGGTTGTGAAGCATTTGTCCATATTGATAAAGAAAATAGAACAAAGCTTGAAGCTAAATCCAAGAAATGTACCTTTATTAGATATGGGGTTGATGAATTTGGTTATCATTTATGGGATTATGAAAATAACAAAATCATCAGGAGTAGAGATGTGATATTCAATGAAAAGGTCATGTATAAAGATCAGTTGCAGAGAAAGAAACAGGAAAAGGAAAACACAGAGTACATAGTGCTTGATGAAATTAAAGAAAATGAAGTTCCGAAGGTGCCAGAAAATCAAGAGCAACAGCAAGTACCTGAAACTCCTGCAACTGTAAGAAGATCTACTAGGTTAAGTAGACTCCCTGAACGATACTCTCCTTTAATGTATTATTTATTGATGACTGATTCTGGTGAACCAGAATGTTATGAAGAAGCAATGTAGGTCGAAACTAGAAAGAAGTGGGAGCAAGGCATGAATGAGGAGATGGACTCATTGGTAGGAAACCAGACTTGGGATTTGGTTCAATTGCCTGCTGGTAAAAGAGCATTGCAAAACAAATGGATATATAGGTTGAAGGAAGAAGAAGGAGGTAAGAAGCGGTACAAGGCCAGACTTGTTGTAAAGGGGTTTGCATAGAAGAAAGGTATAGATTTTGATGAAATATTTTCTCCTGTTGTTAAGATGAATTCAATTAGGACTATCTTAAGTCTAGTGGCGGTAGAAGATTTGCATCTTGAACAGTTAGATGTAAAAACAGCCTTCCTCCATGGGGATTTGGAGGAAGAAATATATATGCAGCAGCCACAAGGGTATGAGGTCAAAGGTAAGGAGGATCTGGTATGCAGGTTGAAAAAGAGCTTGTATGGCTTGAAGCAAGCTCCAAGGCAGTGGTATCAAAATTTTGATAGGTTTAGGACAGAACAAGGTTATAGTAGATGTCATTCTGACCACCGTGTTTATTTCAAGAAGTTAGACAATGGAAGATATATTATCTTGTTATTGTATGTGGATGACATGCTTGTTGCAGGGTCTGACATGCAGGATATAAATGTACTCAAAAGGAAGCTAGCTAATTCATTTGCGATGAAGGATTTGGGTACTGCAAAGCAAATCCTTGGTATAAGAATAACGAGAGACAGGAAAAATCGCAAATTGACATTGTCTCAAAGTGAGTACATACAAAAGGTGTTGGAGAGGTTCAGAATGCAAAATGCAAAACCTGTAAGTACACCTTTGGCTATCCATTTCAGTCTAAGTAAGGAAATGTGTCCCAAGACACAAGAAGAGACAGATTACATGTCCAAGATTCCCTATCAATCAACAGTTGGCAGCTTGATGTATGCCATGGTGTGCACAAGACCAGATATTGCACATGCAGTGGGAGTTGTGAGCAAATATATGAACAATCTAGGTAAAGAACATTGGAAGGCAGTACAGTGGATTCTTAGGTATTTGAGAGGTACTACCACTGAGGCATTATGTTTTGGAGGTTCAGACACTGTTCTACAGGGACATGTTGATGCAGATATGGCAGGTGACAAGGATAGCAGGAGGAGCACCACAGGGTATGTGTTTACTATAGGTGGAACAATAGCAAGCTGGATTTCGAAACTACAGAAGGTTGTTGCACTTTCAACAACAGAAGCAGAGTATGTTGCCATTACAGAGGCTAGTAAAGAGATGATTTGGTTGCATAGGTTTATGGAGGAAGTGGGTAAGAAGAAAAAGGATATCAGATTGTATAGTGACATCCAGAGTGCCATTCATCTTGCAAAGAACTCAGCATTCCATTCCAGGACTAAACATATACAGCTCAAGTACCATTTCATACGCTCTGTTATGGAAGATGAACTGTTGAAGCTGGAAAAGATGCATACTAGCCAGAATCCTACAGACATGTTCACAAAGGTAGTGACCAGAGAGAAACTGAGTTCGTGCTCGGTTTCAGTTGGCCTTCTAGCATGAAGGTGAAGAGGAGAAATTTGCCAAGTCCAAGTCCAGCAAGTGCAGCAGCGGTGGAGTTGCTGTGATCAGTCTCCAAGTGGGAGATTGTTGGTTGTGGAGCCAGATCTTCTAGTCTCATAGATGATATTGTATCAGTCGTGTTTGTACCCCAATTTTATATGATATGTAGGTGGGTTGTACAGTCACCCCAGCGGGGGGGTGTGGGGGGGCATCGCCCCCCCACGGGGTTCCAGGGGCCCATGGTTTTGGGTATCCCGTGGTATTTTCCCATTGTATTTCCCTTATAAAATAAAGACATTGTAATATGGCTAGGGATGATGATGTATTAGATTTTATGCATTGTAAATATCTCTGAGATCAGGAGAGAGACTGTAAAACAGAGAAGATGAAGTGCAGTGGTTGTGCTACAGGTTGTATCCCTTCACTTTGCTGGATGGTAATAATATTAAGGACTGAAAAATTCAGTGTGGACATAGCCCAAGTTGGGTGAACCACGATATATCTGTGTCTCTCTTGTAATGTGTATGTGTGATTATATTTGCATTTCTATTTATTGTTATTGCTCTACGATCCTGTTTTTCTAACACTACATGTTATTAGGTGTCTGCACTAGGAAAAAATATAATATTTTGTCACCCGACCCATACCCATAAATTCTATAAGTTCAATGAATTGATCTGGTATAGCCTCAATGTGAAAAAACTATGCATCGAGGAGATCTTCATCCAAACTTCCTCCTTCCTCACTAGATTCAATATTGGATATATGATATGGACCTACATTGTGCTTCTTTGGCTTCATAATGACCTCAAAATCAAATTCTTTAAATAGGAGCAGCAATCGTTAGTTGTCCCCCCCAACACTGGCTTCTTGACCAAGTACCTCAAGGAAGAATGATCTGTAAAGAACTTCAAGGCACTCCTAAGCAATTAGTGTCAAAATTTCTACAAATAATATACCATCGCCAAGCCTTCACGCTCAGTCATGGTATAATTCTTCTCTACTTTGGATAACTTCCTACTAGTGAAGGAAACGGTGTGATCAATGTCTCCTTCCCTGGGTTGTGCTAGGAATACTCCTAGTGCAAGTGATTATGCATCCACATGCACATGAAACATGCGCGTCAATTTTGGAAAAATTACAATCACTGCAGTAACCAATTTCTCTTTCAAGGTGTCTAGCACATGCTAGCACTCTTGTGTCCAAACATACTTAACTTTCTTCCTCAACAACTCCTCTAATGGCGCTATAATACTGGCTTAATTCCTGATAAATTTTCTATAGTAGACAGTGGGTCCCAATTTTGCATGCAATCCTTTGACATATGTGGGGGAATCATATTGGCTATGATTGCAATATTTGTTGGGTCGACAAGTAGACCTTCCTTGCACACAACATGCCCCAAGAGAATTCCAAATCGGGTGCAAAAAATGCACTTCTTCGGGTTCAAAGATATTTGCATTTGCTTACAATAATACATCAGTCTTAACACTTGCCAATGATCTTTTAGGAGACTGAACACTAAAAAATCGTCGATATATACTTCTAAAAATGTATGCATGAACTCTTTGAATGCAGCCACCACTATCTTGGAAAATATGGATGGCACATTCTTCAACCCAAATGGCATCACATTATAGTCAAAAGATCCCCACTCGATTTCAAAAGTAGTTTTCTTGCAATCATCCTATTCTATATGCACCTGATGGTATCCAAAGAATCCATTAGTAAATGAATAGGCCTCCTGTCCCCCTACATTCTCTAACACCTCATATGTGAATGGGTCATGGATACATGTTGCATTGAGGTTGTGCAAATCCATAAAAAATTGATTTCTCATGTCTTCTTGTCCCATACCACCATTGGGATGATCCAGTCTGATTCTTCAACTAGAAAGATAATCCATGCATCCAACATGTGGTCTAGTTCCTTGCACTCTTTTTCCTTGTAGCGAGGATTCAATCGATAGGGTCTTTTCTTTACTAGCTTGGCCCCCTCCTTGAGCTAATTATTCATCTCTCGGAGAGCTCTTGCAATTCCCTTCATCTCTGACAAGCTACATGGAAATAGATCTTCATACTCCTTCAATAGGTCAACTATCTAGGTGACCATATCTTGATCCCACTAGTCCCCTATGATGGCCATTTTGGCCTCCTACTTAGTTCCAATGTTATATTTCTTGAGGGGATCTATGAATTTTTACACAATACTAGTATACGTCTCATCCTATACCATGTTCTCTCCTATAGTCTCACTGATTTGCAAGTAGCATGGATCCTCTTCTTAATTGTTCTCCTTTCTATCAACTTTCCAGTAATAGATCAATTTATTCAGCCATGCCAAGTCTTGGTGGTAGGCACAGATAGCCCTCTATGTCGCATCCTGTTGTCGTCATCCTCCAAATATGAGATACTTCATTCAATGGAGAACCTTGTCCAAGTTAGGATCTGTGCTACTAAAGTGAAATGTGGCAGTAAATTTGGTAGACACCTTCTCCCATTTATTGGCCTTCCTTCTTCTTTCATGTTGAACATACCAGTTGCATGGTATGCTATCCAGTGTATGATATAATTGGTGCACCCACTGACTACATGGTACACTCTTCATCTCCCATCACTGCTAACAAAAATCAAGTTTTTCTCTAGTCTATTCATTCCCATTGCACCTATTGAGAAGCTACAAGTCTTTACCATACTAGAACCTCACCCTAACATCTCCCAATTGCTTCCCAACTGGATAACTCTTCTATGTAGGTTTTCCACCAGCACATAGGTGTCCCTTAGGTTACAGAATCCATTACTTTTATTTCCTTCTCGTCTGGGACTCGGGATTTCATTTGTTCAAGGAATGTATCCACTCTCTCAATTCCATCAAACACTTGTGGATCATGCAGTTCTAACCCAATCCAGTGCACAGACTTTGTAATGCGCGTACATCTCCTTGTAGACACCTCATAGATTTGTTTTTTCCAATGTTCCATTGCATCCATCGACTTAGTATCAAGAACAAACACCACACCAACTGAACTCTCCATCCACAGTGGGTTTTATGTAATCTTCTTTCCTTGCAATCACATTGTGTATATTCTAAATTTCCACACTATTGATACCATGCTTAACTGGCTTTGTGTATCTCTCTCCTTCCATGGCATCCAAGGGATCAACTACACGCAGTTCCTTGGACTCAAAGGACATGTGTCTCTGCTTCATTTTTAGGATAGCATTATTATCAAACACACAATAAATAAAAAACATAGCTTGGTAGGGATCAATATCACCCATGAAGCTAATGATTTCAAAATCCACCACTGTCTTAAATCCATCATTGTACACTTCACGCAAGTCAACCTTCCAATAGGTTATGCCTTGTACTTATTGGATAGACTAAGTTGTATGGGAGACCATACTAGCTTGGCATTCCCCATCAATTCCCGGTTCTTCTGAGGTAGTGTGTTCACATCTTCCCCCAAGTCGATCATTACATCCTTCATCTCAAATCATCCCAACTCAAGGGACATCATGAAATACTTTCTAGTTCTTATTTTCTTTAATTCCCACTCGGTGCACATTCCTTTTAGGAAGTGGCACAAAAATAGGTTTTTCGGCTTCATTGGACATTAGTAAATTTTCAAACATACTTGTTATTTTATTTACAACATCAGGACCATTCAATAGATGTGAACAACTTCCCAAGAAGGTATTTACTGGATCTTCTTGGTGATTTTCATATATCTTCTTGTGCTAGGATTCCTTGCACTGTACGACTTCCTTTTGCTCTTCATGTCTTTGTTCTTCATTGTGCAAAAACTATTCCTCACATAGTCTTATTCTACGATTTTCCTCTTCACACAATATATGCAACTAATCCTCCCTACAGAACCTTTCATGGTGTAGGTCCTCTTCTCATTGTGCATCTTCCTCGACCGCTTTTTGTGCATCGCAAAGGAACTATAATTGGTCCTTAGCTTCAAAATTGGGTGGTGGATGCATGGATTTGTTTATTTCCTTCTCCATTGGTATTCCAATACTACATTCTCCAATAATATATTCACCTTTCCGTGCACCTCCTCGAGTCACTATATTCACTTGCACTTGAGCTTTTCTAGCATTTTATCCCCTTGGTTCCATAGTCACCATATTGCAGTGACGTTTCTTGTCTTCCCACTTATTGAGCAAGTTTGGGAAGTATTATGTCCCATGGTATTCACTATGACAGTATGCACATAGATTACAAGGCTAGTATAGAATCTTTCCAAGTGGTCTGGATCTCCATAGTAAAATAAAACTTCTTTTCTTCCACCACCATGATATCCTCTTCCATGATCTCAAAACCCACCACATGCTACTCCTTGTTGTCCTCCTGGATTAGGTTATATGTTTTCTTCTGGTCCTTCAAACTAGTAGGCATGTGCTATGTTATCCTTCATCAATTGAATAGTGCGACAATTATTAACATCATGTCCAAATGACTTGCAAAATTCACAGAAGGGTGCATGCACAGAGCTCCAGTACTTCTGCAAGATTGGGAAATTGGGACGTGCATGGCCCCAGCTATGACAAATCTCACACCACTCAAAGTTAGGCACCATAGGAAAAGGACTAGGTACATATGTGCCCATATAATTTATCAACATTCGACACTCATTCTAGTGATGGCCCTCTATTCTACAGAAGCTACACCACACATTCTCTCTTACTTCCTTTCCAGTAGACAGTTGTTGCATTTGCACAGTCAACGCAAGAAGTTGTGTATGCACCTTTTCCATTCTTGGCGATGCCTCCTCGCTAGGATTCACTTCCAAGCTTATTGCAATTTCCATGGCATTCGATTAAGGAACCACCTTCTTTTGTGTGAGTGGAACTCTAATATGTGACAGTAGACCCACAATCAACCATTCACGATGTTGCACATCTAAGATCTAAAAAGTCAATTAGTCCAACACAATCTTGATTCACTGGTCGTAGTCCCAGACAAACTCACCAACTTTATGCTTAATATCCTTGATCTTAGTAATGCACTGAGACTTATACTTTTTCTTATAGAACTCTTTTAGAATATTGTCTTTGATCGTTACCAAAGGTCTAGTCTGACCTATGGAAACCATACTCTTATACTTCATATACCAAGTCAGAGCTTTGTATTTTAACGTGATCTCTAGCTATGAAATCTTGGAATCCTCATATGTGATGTTCTTCATAGACCATATTTCCTTATAGGTAAACTAATGTTTCTTTGCATCATTTTTCCCTGTCCCATGAAAGGTGGGAAATATCAGTGTAGAATTTGATGTAGTCACCGTTCTTGTAGGTATAGGAAAACTAATCCTTGTGCTTGAAACTAGTGGGTTGGGAAAAATACTTCCATTTCTTGGACTTAGTAGATATGGCTTATTCTACTGGGTAGGACTAACTTATGCATTAGGACTCGCTTCCCACACAAATTCAAGTAAAAATTGGTCTTCTTTATTTTATGAAGACCACTGAGGAGTTGGGACAAACCATGGGTTACCTCTTGCTGAATTTATTCTCATAGTATTTCATCTAGGGGAGCTCAAATATAATTATGGAATCTATTTTAAAATCATATAAGTGTCTCCATTAGTCTACACTTCTTCTTATTTCACATCTTCTTGATTCTTTCCTTCTCTATGCTTCAGGGGTGTGATATCATTGTTCTTGTCAGAGCTCTCACTTTATTCTATTCCATTACTCTTGGGAAGTCTCTTCTCTACTAATAATTATTCTTTCCCAACCTCTACACACCCTTCTGACACAGAGGACCCTTCTACACACTCTAGTCATGCAATTTCAGTTATTTTGTTCTTGTTTCCTCTCTAATCTCCATTATCTTTCCCCATCGACTTCTTTTCTCGTTTGTTTCTTCTAATTGACTGCATCATCTCATCTCTTCTTACATTTATTATATCCCTATGGAGTCTCTACTCTTCTATATCCATCTTTGCACCTATCTATTCTCCCACTTCTTCATACCCCACCCTCACAGCGCAGGGCTTACACTACAATGATATCAGGGTTCATTGTCATTATCCCCTTCTCAATAAAAAACATCTTTACCCATAGCGGAATCTACTCCAAGAATATGCTTATTGGGCCCTCTTCAAATCTTGCTTCTACGTTGTTGTAGGATTCACTGCAACTTATAGAAAACTCTACAATATATTCTTCTTTCACGTGCAAGAACCAAAACGCAACTGCTCTAGACCACTTAGTATCTAGATCCTTCAGTTTTTTGATCTTCTCCTCAGTTGTAATGTCCCCATTCTGGTAGTATCATGGTCAAACCACTAAAACATTCAATTTCCGTGGATCCTAGTGGAGAACTTAAATTAATTAATAAGGGAGTTAAATTTTGGCCAAAGTTACTTTATTTATCTAAATAAATTATGGTGGATCACAGCTTTTTCATAATTAATATTTCTAATAAATGTTTATGAGTTTTCAATGGCCTAGGTGGCTCAAGAGAGCTGATAGGATAAGGGTAAAGAATGTGAGTTTTCCTCCTTAAAAGAATATGGAAAGAAAGAAACAAAAAGCAGAAACAACAACCAAGAGCAGGAAAATCAACAGAAAAGAAAAGAGGACATAAGTTTCCTGATTTTGGAAGATAAGGCTCAAGGAAGATTAGTAAAAGCGGGAAAGCAATAAAAAGGCTTCAGGAAATCTATTGTGGCTAATTTTATCTAGTGAGGGTGCACTCATGGAGGCAAGTGGGTCCTAAGCCAGTTCAACTTTCCAAAGAATCCTCCTACTCATCACTAATTCAAATTTCCTAGATGGAAAGCTCTAGAAGGAAGGCAGAAAAGCTAGCAGAGGTTAATAAATGAGGATGAACACACCCATTCACATCTTTTATCATTTTGAGTATTAATCTTGAGAGATAGATCTATGCATATCAAAGGATTGGGTGGTGTGCCCCTTGTAAGCATTGCGTGATGTGCCCCTTTGCATTCATTGATCATATTAGTACTAATATTTTTCAGTCTCTAAAGCTCAGCATCTGAGTCCCAAAGGTGATCTGGTATAGTGTTATTATCCCTAAAGATCTAAATAAATAAATAATAATATGAGCGTGGGATGCAATGCGACCACGAGCTAGAGATCAAGGGCTCGATAAAGATTGTTTAGTGTCGGGAATGCTAAGCCATCAGATTAGAACATATTTGATGGTCAACAGAACGGGCACGCCTATAAAGTGCACATGAATTAAAGTGAAAAGTGAATGAGTTGATCTAGAGCAGCGTCAGTCAAATCGATGACTATGATCTAAAGCACGCTCGTAAATTGATCCCCTACAAAAAATGAGATGAAGGCACGTTTTCCTCAAAACCACTGAGGACATGTGACCTACTATGATTGATCGTTCCTCCTCAAGAGTTATTTTCCTAAATCGTCTCACCATCGAGCGTTTCCACTCTAGGAAACCAAAATTCGTATTTGCCCCTGACAAGACATAAAGTGTATCAAACTAATCCTATCCCCATCCACCATATGTCAAGTGGGTCCCGAGGCCACACCACCCTTGTGCAGTCAGTGGTGGAATCCTAAGTGGCCCATTGTACCCTCAAAAAGAGTAAAAATAAATTTTCCCCTCATTTTAAAAAATCATTCGTCTAATTAGAGTGTGCTCCCGACAACCCACTGTACTAGACTACAAGCTGCATGTAGTCAACAACTCCACATCGACATTTGAGCAGGTCTCATTTATCTCTCATCCATCATCCGAGTAATTTTATGGTTAATATTCCCCATTATTTCTAGTCTGACCATTTCATTTTACATAATTTGAAATCCCTAAACTTTTTTATGTTTACCCTAACAACCTGTGAACCTACCCAACTAAAATCCATCCAAAATGGCCGCTAAACCTAAAGTTAATCCCCCAAAGCCTCAATTCTTAGGAGATGAGAATGTCTATGACCATGAGGCTAACATCTTCAATACAATAATCACTAATTCAGATATAAATGAGACTATCAAAGAATACAAATATCTAATTACGAATGACCAGGAAAAATGCAACCTTTGGAATTCAAATTTTGCCCAAGCTGTCTTCCCTATGTCAATAGTTTTTCCTGATTTTGTAAGCTAGTGTTCAAATAATTATTCTCCCCTCAAATTAGAAATTATATCCTTAGATATGTCAAGAACCCTTTGCTACATTATTCTAGATTCCTTAAAAAAAATGTTTTGTATTCTTGAGTAATTAGCTCCTCACCCATTTAATGAAAAAGCCCTTCCAAATACCTTACAGAACCTTGATCCATTTGAACTCCATCAGTTATTTTCCAAAAAATTAGAGGCTGGTGTGGCAATACCTACCGTTCCCCATCCTTACAGTACAATTGTTTTCTTTGAGAGTTCCAGGAGAGCTATTTCACTCATTTGCACTATTATAGGACTAGAAAATGACAATTTTGTAGATGAAGTTATTTTTTGAGTATTTCTTAAGCTGACTATAGGACCTGGAAATAACCCCCCTCATTTTTATCTTTTTAGTCATATAGAAGAGGTCATACACAAACATTTGGAGGAATTTCCTACTATTGATTACTTCAGGTATCCATCCTATCTCTTCTTTATGTTCTCCTACCCGAATTATGAAAGTTTCAAGCATTTAGGGTTGAACACAACTGATAAAGAAGGAATTCAAGTACCATTTTATGAATGGTCTGTGCTAGTCTTTAGAAGGGAAGGTAGTTCCAATTTCTCTAATCTCACAAGCAAGGTGATGTGTATAGTGTACACTCTGATTTTTGGCAGTTCTCCTCCTAGGATGCTGCTAGAAAATAAGAAACATTTGCAATTTATAGTTGATATTCAGACAAGGGATTGGTTCCTCTATGAAGATCATACAGTAATAAGAGTATATGGTTTTGAAGAAGAACCATACAAGCTACCAATTTTCCTCACTCCAAGGATATTTTCCATGGAGTTTGTGAAACAAAAATTTTCTTCAGATGAGCTGCACTTTAGACACTTCCGGAAACACATATCTTTTTTTATTCCAAAAGAGATAGGGCCTCTCATAATAAGAGGTTTGAACACTTCAAAATATGTAGAGGGATACTTAAATCAATTAAAACTTAATAAGGATGAAAAGGAATCCTATGATCCTCATCAGATTATTTCAAAGAAGAGGCTAGAAAATAAGAATTCATCCTACATATGTGAGGTCAGGCCTGTTTGGGAAAAGATAGAAAATAAGGACACATGGGAAGAAGTCCAAGAAGTTTTGAAAGGAATTGAAGAGCAGGAAAAAGAAGAACAAATAGTAGGGTATAAAATAATAGTTTAAGAATCCCAAGACATGGATATTGATGAAGCTAAACAAGGTCCACATCCAAAAAGGGCCAGAATAGAAGCCGAGGAAAATGAACAAGCAATAATAGTGGAGGGAGAACATTCAATCGAGATCCCAAGGGAGATGACTGAATTGATAGAGATGCAAACATTTAAAAGAGGGCCTCCTATAAAGTATACCAGTTATCCCTCCTTCGAATTTATTGTCCCACAGAATTTACAAGGATCATCATCAACAGAGCCAGTTCCTATTAAGACTGATACGCAATCTAGTTATAGAAATATCAGGGAAAGAGGAATGAAAAAGATAAATGATATTAGAGAGGAAATCCCTGCAGAAAAAATATATTGATATCAGTTGCTAACCATCAATAAGATACTTTTAGGTTTTACATAATTGAGCCTAAGGTACCTAAGCCTATAAAATTACGTGACCGGAGAGCTGAGGAGCATATTGTGGATTTTAAGGAGTTTGGAAAGCTAGATAAGCTTGATTTTTATAAGCAATCCAGTGAGATGATATGCATTGAGGTAATCAAATCAATGAAATAAGATAATAATCTTAGAATAGCCCTAGAAATGTTTGAGAAATTGTATAAAATTGTCATGTTCCCACACCTCCCAGATGGCCATCAGAGGCCATGGGAGACCCTCTGATTTTATTTTTATTTTCAAATTCATCCCATTCCACACACAGCTGCAATGGGCTCGGGTCCGCAATCCCCCATTGCGATCCGCAATTCACCCTTTTCAATTTCCGCAATCTGCATGCGGAACTCGCAAGTCGGATTGCCAAAACAAACTTTCCTTTGAATTTGTGCTTCCAAAAGTTACTTTCTGCAACCCGCATCCTGCATTCTGCATTGCGGATGTGGAAATGTGGAGTTCCATATTCCAGTCCCAGGATATTTTACCTCCCGCAATCTACATTCTGCATTCTGCATTGCGGGTGCGGAAATGTGGAATTCCATAATCCATCTCTGGAGAATTTTACCTCCTGTAATCCGCATTCTTCATTCCACATTGCAGATGTAGAAATGCGGATTTCCATACTCCACAATGGTTCATTCCCGACCTCCGCAATCCACGATCCACATTGCGGATACGGAAGGGTTAGAACCAAAGACCCCTGCCCCAACCATATTTCCAAGGCAAACTTCTAAGGGGCATAACTTCCTCCTCCCTAGTCCAAATGGGACAAGGTTGGTACCATTGGAAAGATCTTGAAGAAATATATCCAATGGTACAAACCCCACCCCATATGAACACTCCAACCATGCTAATTTCCCAACTTAATTTCTGCTCATAACTCCACTTAAGTGCCTCTATCCTTCTGCCAGGGATTCTGCCTACTTCCTACCATGAATTCTCCCTTCACCTAACCATAGAGGGGCTTTGAAACACATCAGGGGGTTATCCCCTTTCTTCCCAAAGTCCAAGTGAAGTTAAGCCATCCCTTTGAAGGGTGAATATAATGCATAATGAACATATATCATGGACGAAACTAGCTAACCATATTAACAACCTGCAGGGGTTAGCCATGCCTATCATTCATGTAAGAAATGAAGTCTTCCAACATGCATTCAATCTTGTACATGGCTACCTAATGAGCAGTTTCATCAATTCATCCATTCATTAGTCCAAAGCATGACAGGCATAACTTAACAAATAGTTATAACACATGAGTTTGCATCATTTAACACATAGAAACACTTATCTTTGGACTAAAGTTGTCCCAAGAAACTGGCTAAGTGAGGACAATGTTCCACCCAACCATAGGTATCTTTCCAGCTTGTACTCTTTCAACTGAGAGACCACCCCCGAGATGGCTTGTGTATCCACTAAGGAGGGCTAAGGAACTCTCTCACAGTCAAGGTCTCTTCCCAATGCTAATCCAAACTATAGCTGGGTTTATCAAGCAATCTAGGGAACAAGGAGGGTATTGATAAGGTAGTGAGATCTACCATAGAGTTGCATGCATCTCAAACCACTCAAAAAGCATGTACCTACCTCACCCAACACAAGGCAGGCCCTCTTCTCTATTACACAGTCCCTCAGGGCCCCTTCCCTCTAGTGCTATTCAGGGTGGGAATAGAAAGGTTCAGCTACTGTTCTTCATGATATTACAACCTTCACTAGGTTTATCAAGCATACCCAACCCTAAGTGACCTTTGACTCTGTTATACAAGCTAATTTCTCACAAGGCTACACCATAAAATCTTCCCTGCAACTTTGGTATTCTGCAATCGATCCAAGGGATTCTTACGGGTTCTCTAGGTTGTTCAAGCTCTGCAATTTATCCCACAAACCACTCTATGGATATCCAAACCCATTTCATTCTCACACAAGGCTCTCTTTTCCCATTCGTCTCTGTACCTTCGGCTACACAGGAAATCGTGATTTTTACTTGTTCTCTCCACGGCTGGACTCTTTCGGTGCGTGAATGACTTGGGTTCTTGTTCAATCCATGGTTATCAAACATATGGGAGAATCCCCAAGAGTGGAGTGGCTTAAGGGAAAAGTGACGCACAGGGCCATACCCTGTCATATGGATCCACAGGTTGTCCATACTCCATCAAATTCATGGGTCTGGTTTCCTCAACCACCCTCTTACAGTTGCATTAATGTCAGCATGGTGAGTCAAATGGGTTAACAATTGGATGTGTGGAAACATGGGTACCAATCCCATAACCACCTCACCTTTCCCTAATGGATACACATGGACCCTTCTCATTGGTTGCCTCCTTAGCCAGCTTCTTGCGTGTTTTATTGCATTAATTTATAATTACATTATTTACGTTTCTTCATGGCTTAACAACTCATGGATAATCAAACTGTCAAATACTTTCCTATGCAATTAAGACCTCGACATCCACTAGTGGGGCCTTGGCCTTGAGCTCCATACTAGGGAAAACACACACATAACATGTATACACTATTTACATTGAGGCCAATAAACATAAGGGTCAAAATGGGGTAATACAAAAATGGAAAAATGGACAACTATATCTAAGCAAGTAAATATAAATTCATTGGAAGAGAAGTTGGTGGCATCGTCAGCTAATCCATCTGATGGAGCCCCAGTTAAATCACTCATTGAAATAAATGACATTGAAATAGATACTTTGAAGAAGAAGCTAAAAATAGCCACAACATAGCATGTTCAATCTGAAGGGATGAAACAGGTACAAGTAGAGAAAGATCATATTTATGCTACCATGATAGAGTATCAAAAGTTGTCTGAATATTGAAGAAATAAAGTTGATTATCTGCATTGGAAAATAGCCATTCTAAAGTTAGAGAAGGAAAAAATATCCACTGAAAAGGATCCCGAAGTACAAGTTCCTGTACTTCCTGCAGAAAATCAACCAACTGAATAAAATGTAGCAGAAGCAATGACTGAGCAGCCAGTTGTTACTCCATAATCAATTGACATGGATTCCATGGAGGAGGATCAAGTAGATGAAAGTTCAAGTCCTCATCCAATCCAAGAAGAAATTGACCAAGGAAAAGGGATTGAAGAGATTGAAAAATAGTTAGAAATAAAAGATAAATGGATTCTAGAGTTGGAAAGTGAAATAAGCATAAATGAGGATGAGATGACAGACTTGGAAAAAGAGATGGGTGAATTAAAAATCCAGGTAACCAAGCTACAGCTTAATGTGGAAGGAGAGAAACTGTTAAGAAGGACATCACTGGCTGTGTGGGATAAAATCACTGAATGGTTCATAAAGAAGTGGGACTACTTCGAAATTATTAAGGATGAATTGGATATGGCCACATAAGCCAATGCAGAAGTAAATTCAGTTGAGAAGTAGATAGGAAATATGCATAAACAAGAAAGTGAAGTGATTTACTACTTGAATAGCATAACTAAAAAACAACTGGTTGATCAAGGAATTGATAATAGGACATAGATTATAAAGATATCTAGATCAATGATAATGAAGCAGACCTATGTGCTTAGAATGAAGGATAACATTAAGCAATTGATAGATGAGATTAGTAGTTTCAAAGTATTGTTCAAAGATGTGATAAGTCTGGGTCTGCCTTCCCCATGGGATGGTAATGGAGATTTGTATCCCAAAGACACTTATAAGGGACATCTGGATCAGAAAAAGGAATAAATAACCCCATATCCTTTAGAAGGAGAGATTGATGGAGAACATGCTCTATAAATACTTAAAGCAATTTTGAAATTTGAATTGGGCTTAAAAATATTTCCAAGAGGATGGGATCAATTTCTTATGAAAAGACTACCAATGCATAAATATCATTGGAATCTCTAAAGTCACATGAACATCCATTGGGAAAAGAGTGGAAAATGGTAATACAATATCATAAACATATATTTCCACCTAGTGTGCCAATAGGGAAGTCTACAGGCTAGTCCTCTAGTCAACAACCTAGCAAAACAACAAGACAACCATCAGCACTAATGCCAACACAATTTGCAAATCAACCAGCTCCAATAGCTTTTATGCCACCCACAAGAGCTTCCAATATCTAGATGATGTATCAAATGAATCAGGTAGGTGTACCTCAAGAAAGACAGATGGGGAAGCCACCTAGTTAACCAAAAATTTACATGAGAGGGAAATATCTTGGATCAAGAGGAAAGAAAAAGGTCACAAGAAAAAGGAATTGAAGCTGCCAAATTGAACGAGGAAAAATCAAAGAATGTAAAATGTAAAATGTAAAAAGTGAATTAAACTTTGTTACTAATCAGTTGTCATTTGAAAATAAATTTAGTTACAAAAAAGGCCTATATAATGTAACTCGAATGAATTCATAAGGCATGGAAATTTTGAGAGGTGACTGAGGATTGTTGAGTCTATGAACCTTTTGTACATGTGATATGACTTTGTGAGATTAAATATTCAAAGTTCACACAAATATTTTTTTCTCAGTTAGTTGCTTTTTGTTGATGTATATGTAACTTCAGAATGTATTTCACATATGTATATTGTATTCCTATAGAGATGTTATTATTCCTCTATACGGAAGTGTCGTCATTTATATTGTATGTGTCGTAACTTATACTTGATGGGTTGTTAGACCACCTTGATGGGGTCGGCCCTGTATAAGTCATGTGGGTTAAAGGGTTATTAGACCACCCTAGTGGGGGTCGACCCTGTTAGCATTATGTTATGTGGTTAAGTTGAGGTTGACCTTGTAAGGTTATTAGGCAAGTCAAGTCAAGTATAAGTAGAGTGCGGGAGGCAATCTATTTGATCATTCACTTTCTCACTCATACACTCATTGGAGAGTGGTGCACTAGTGGAGGAGAAGCTGCTGCTAGGAGACTATCTCTTATGCTTGGGTTTTGTATCATTGCTCTATCTATCTCTGAGGAAGTTATTGGGGTTTTTCACCTTGTTGGTTTTCCCCAAGGAAACTCTGTGTGTCTATTGTCTCATGTGATTGCTTGTTGTGATTAATATGCTTGATATGATGTACATGTTATTCTCTCAATAAAGATCCTAGAGTATGTTGAATTAATGCTCAAAAATTAACATGGTATTAGAGCTAACCTAAGAAGAAGACACTGTGCAGTTGCGGAAGCTAGGTCTTCTTGTTTTTTGGGTTTCTCTCCACATATCTTGAAAGGAAGTAGGGTATATTGACTCTCCTCAGCAAGGCGCATCTTTCTATCCAATCAGAATTCAATTCTCAGCACTTTCATTTTTGGCCCTAAAAATTAGAGTTTCCACAAAAATAGGAATTTCTGAAATATGAGACCATGGCTAGAAACGCCTTGGAAAACTCGAAGTTTAGAGCTTTGGATCGAACGTTTTGGTTGGGTGAAGCTCCAGGAAAATAAAACCCTAGTTTGGGGTCCTCTCTAGTGAAGCCAGAAATTAGGGCTTCTACAAAAATTGGAATTTATGAAATCTAAGACTATGGCTGGAAGATCCTCTAAAAAATCAAAGTTTAGAGACCAAGATCGAACTTTTTGGATGGATGAAGCTCCGGGAAAAACAAACCCTTATTTAGGGTCCTCCCGAGTGAATCTGGAAGTTTGAAAAGCAAATTTGAGGGGTGAAACTTTGCAGTTTTCAAATTCTGAGTATACCAGCTTGATCAGCTCATCAAGGAGCATATTTCTATCCTTTCAGAATTTTGAAATTCAAAGTTTGAATTTTTAAGTTTTCTCTGACAAACCCTAATCTAGCTCCAGATCCAATTTTCTGTAAATCAAGTGGTAAGACCTAAATCTTTTCTATTTCATTTGAAGTACTCTTTAAGATGTCTCACCACACCAATCTTGAGGATAAGCTTAAAGGGGTTGATAACTTCCAAGCATGGAAGTATAGGATTGGGTTAATTCTAGAAGAGACTGAGTTCGATACCTACATAAGTGAAGAGGTTCTAGTTCCAAAGGGAGATGAGACTAAGGCTTCACACAAGAAGAAATTGGTCAAAGCCAAGAGAATCATTGCTGATTCTATTAAGGACTATCTCATACCCCACGTGTATTCCCTAAGGACACCTAAGGAGATATTTGATTCCTTGACCAATCTATTTGAAGGGAAGAATATAAATCAGAAGATGACCTTGAGGAATCAATTGAAGAATATCAAGTTCCAGAATGCGGAGACCATGCAGTCTTATTTCTCAAGGGTATCCCAGATAAAAGAACAACTTGAAGCTATGGGAGAAGTTATAGAGAATGGAGAAGTGGTAATGACCACTCTTAATGGCCTTCCTAGGTCATGGGATTCCTTCATCCAAGGAATTTGTGCTAGGAAGAAACTTATCTCTTTCAGTAAGCTATGGGAAGAATGCTCACAGGAAGAAGCTTAGATTGTAGCTAGAGAAGAGAAGATGGGGAATGAAGATCAAGCTCTCACATCACATACCAAGAAGAGGAAACTTCTCCTCGGATTGTCCTAAGAACAAAAGGAACAACAACAACAACTACTACAAGCAATCTAACAGGTATGACTTACATGTATGTTTTGAAATCTGTTCATGATTAAGTTTATAATATGATTGTCTTCATGTTATTGAGTTTAGTAACAATCTTGTTTAATTTTAGACTTGTCTTATCACCGTAGTAAAAGTATGAATGCATGATAGAAGACATTCATTGATTAGGGTTATGACACTTATGATTGTATTATGATTGTACTAATGCACTATGGTGTTGTATGAGGAGAATGTTATCCGCTAACATGAAGGTACAAATCAAGTCCTAGATCAAGACCATAGTGACATGAAGACAAAGACTCATCCATAGTCATGGATCACATAGAGGTATGTATAATTTGGTTCTACAATGTTAACTCATGAGTTATGCAGTGTTAGGATATTTAGACACTTAGGAGTTAGTTAATATCAACTTGTGTAATATATCTGTTAGGGATAGTGTGTTTCTTTAGTATGCATTTGTAAATACTTAGTCCGACGGTCACGATATGTTTCCGACATAGAGTGATCCGACGGCTCAACTTCTCTTAAATCAAACCTAACCTTGATCCGTGGCTTAGCACCCGATTGGTCCATGATCTCTATTTAAAGAGCATGGAGGGTCATTGTTTAGTTGATCGATTATGAGAAGCTCATTTGTAACTTTCTTTCTTTGCATAATAAATTGTCCCGTAGAAGCTATTTGGCCAGGGCCGTGGAGTGTTTCCCTCAAGAGGGTTTAAACCACGTCAAAAAATCGGTGTGTTGATCTGTGATCTATTTGTGTGAAGTGGTTGCTCTTGGTTTTCGATCCTTTGGTAGTACCCTGTGTACCCGAACATGGTATCAAAGCTTTTATGAAGTGCTACTTCCGGTTATGATCTAGATCTTGAACTGCTGTTGCCGAAACTCGAAAGGGTTTCTAGTTCTGGTATTTTTGTGTATTTTTGGGTTGTGGAAAGTGTTCCATTGCATCCAGAGCGTCGTTTCCATTGGGAAATAGTTTTCGTTTGATCGAAAACGGTTCCTGGTTGCTCTAGAAACGTGTATTTCATCAGATCTGAAGGTATAATGTTACAGTGACGCATTTTTTTATTTCATTTTTTAAAAAGAAAAAATCTCATATTTCATCTTTTTTTACTATTAGATTTTTTTTGGGTTCGGATTGTTGCTTTCCGGTCTGTGTATGCTCTTTGCCGTGCACCTTGAGCGATCTCGGCAAATCAAAAACAGAAAGGGAAAGGATTTTTCTTGGCTGCGTATGCTCTTTGTCGTGCACCTTGCGCGATCTCGGCAAATCAGAAACAGAGAGAAAACGTAGACTTTCCGGGAAATCTAACAAGATCTAACTCCACAAGTGTGGAAAAGTTTTTTTTGTTTCGATTTGTGGTTTGTTTTGCAGGAAAAAGGGCAAGCACGCAAACTGAGCAAGAAGAGTTAAAAAAAAAAAGAACTCCTTCCTCATTACCATATTTTATATACCTTTTAATCTAGCTCACTTGGTTCAAAGTTGCTTTATTCCTTAATAGGTCTTGAGTTCAAGTCTTAGGAAGTTACTTTTAAAAGAAAAGTGCATGCAATTTCTAATTTCAAGTTACTTTATTGTAAAAGTGTATCTCACTTAAATAATAAAAAATAAAAATACAAGTGAGTCACTTAAGTTTTTTTTATTGTTGCACTGTTTAAAAGTAATATCATTGTAAAAGTGAAATCATTTATTTTACAAAAGTGGTTCACTTAAAACAACTTTCTTGTAAAGTGATTGTCAAAGGTTCATCTTGGGAAGAGGGGGGTTCTTTTTTTTGCTGGACATTCTCTAGCTGCCACGTCACTATTGGGGACATCTTCAACAGTTTCTTTGTTCAAGCATAACTTCATCATACAGAGTCAGTTTTCAATGCAGGTTTTTTTTAAACCGCTTATTTTTTCGAGCTCTTCACATCTAGACTATTGGTTTATGCTTTTATAGCCATTAATTTACAGATATGGCCGCCCCTTGTGATATTCTACTTAACAGTTCCAACTATTTCTCATGGAAATCTCGTATGGAGGATGTTCTACGAAGTAGGGGACTTTTCATAATTACCACAGGGAAAGAAAAAGAACCCACTGATGATGATAAGAAAATAAAATGGGCAAATAGATGTGATTAAGCTCGTGGATCTATTGGGATGTCAATCTCTACTGATTTGCGATTCCACATATCTGGAATTGATGAACCTAATGCTGCTTGGGACAAGTTGGAATATGTGTTTGGTAAACACAATGAAATTAGAGGTCACCAACTCGAAAATGAGTTGATTTCTTTAAATCCAAGTGACTTTTCATGCATTTAAGATTATTTATCTAAGTACAAAACTCTTAAGCTCTTATGTGTAGAATGTAAGATTGAGAGGGAAGACAAACAATGTATTTATCATATTCTTTCCAAACTTGGGCCCTAAATATTCTGTTTTTGTATCTACATTTTACTCCATGAAAGCATCCTTGAATGCAGCTAGCTATCAAGAGCCTAGTCTTGAATCCTTTTGTGATTCCTTGATTAGGGAACAAGATAAACTCAGTCATCTTGGAATAATCAACAATGCAGATACATCTAGGAAAGCCTTATTGTCCCAACAGAAAGAAAAGTCCAAGCCTCCCAAGAAACAAAATTTTCGCAATAATAAGTCAAACAAGGGTCCAAAACCCTCTCAGTTAGCTCCTTCTTTAAAAAATGACAAAGGATCCAAGCCAAAAGAAAAAAAGACTAAGCGTCATTGCAACTATTGCGGGAAAGATAATCATGATGAATCTAAGTGTTTCAAGAAGATGGCAGCCTTGGAAGCAGCAATGAAGAAGCACCACATCAGCCTAGATTCGCCTTCAGACTCTGCCTCTCATGGACATGCACTTTGTGCTTCTGGTTATTCTTATAATGCATCTTATTCTTCTACTTCAAATGAATGGCTCATTGATTCTGGAGCATCTTATCATATGGCTAAGGATCAAGCCATCTTTTCTACTATGCATGAATGTAACACCAAACAAATATTTGTTGGTAATGATAGATCTCTAAGTGTTGTAGGAGCTGGAACAGTTCCAGTAATTAATGGTCATTTTAGTGATGTACTATGTGTTCCAAGAATTTCCTGCAATTTTTTATCAGTCTATCAGATCACTCATTCTGGTGAAGGTAAAACTGTGACCTTTACACCTCACCAAGTTGTAATCAAAGATTTTAAAGATCCTCAATAGGTCCTAGCTACCTGAATTGTTGATGATATTACCAGGTTGTACAAGTTTAACAACTTTGGGTCATCACCTTTCCCTTCAGTTTTTGTTGCTCATAGTGATAACTTGAGAAAACTTTGGCATGAGCGATTTGGTCACTTAAATTATCGCTCATTGCAACAACTATGTAAAGAAAATATGGCGACAGGTCTTCCGATGGTATCTTGCAGGGATGGTGTTTGCTCCAGTTGTGTACTCGAAAAACATCATCGGGACAGTTTTGACAAACGTGCCTCTTGGCACGCCTCGGTTCCCTTGGAGCTTGTGCATAGTGACTTGTGTGGTCCTCTTCCATCTGCTTCCTTTTCTGATTTCAAATATTTCTTAACTTGCATTGATGATTACACCAGACGCACTTGGTTTTATTTCCTAAAACTTAAGAGCGAAGTATTTAACATGTTCTTGGCCTACAAGGCCCTTGTTGAAAAACAATCTGGTCATCAAATTATTAAGTTAAGATCTGACAATGGAGGAGAATATGTTAACAAACAGTTCCCTACTTTCTGCAGTGAACAAGGCATCCAACAACAGCACACTGTTCCATATACACCACAACAAAATGGTGTAGCTGAGCGGAAGAACCGCACTTTAAAAGAAATGGCTAATTGTATGATCCAATCTAAGGGACTAAGTCTTCAATTTTGGGCTGAAGCCATAAATTGTGCAAATTACATAGTTAATCGCACCCCCACAAAAGCATTACAAGGTATAACACCGGAATAAGCATGGAGTAAAATTAAACTTGATGTAAGTCACTTTCGTGTGTTTGGTAGTGAAGCATGGGCTCACATTCCAGATGAAAAACGGAAAGCATTGCAGCCTAAAATTGAAAAGTGCATATTTGTTGGATATTCTAAAGATGTAAAAGGTTATAGACTTCTTCAACCACATTCTCATGCTATAATCATTAGAAGAGATGTTAAATTTGATGAAAATCTCTTGGCCTGTGAGCTTAACTCAGCGATTGTGCCATCTTTGGCCTGCGAGCCTGATTCGGCGTTTGTGCCTCCTTCTTCTTCTTCCAACTTCCTTAACAGGTTTCCAACTCCAGTTTCTGATGATGACAATGAGGATGAAAATACACCTCCGCCTGCTCATGTTCCTCCAGTTGCACCAGCACAAGTACTTCCTCGATGGGTCCGTTCAACATGTGAAGCAGCTGGTGATCTTGCCGGTGATCCTAGAGATCAACGTCGAACACGTTCTCAGTTTCAGCGAGCGTCTTCTCTTTTGGCTCAAGTTTCCGAGAATCATGATCCAAAAACTTTTGCAGAAGCTTCAGGGAATCCAGATTGGGATGCAGCCATGGATGAAGAATATCGTTCCTTGATGGCGAACGATACTTGGGATCTTGTACCTCTTCCAAAAGGAAGAAAACTTGTCAAATGTAAATGGGTCTACAGAACTAAGTATGCATCAAATGGAAGTGTTGAAAGACTTAAGGAAAGGTTAGTTGCCAAAGGTTTTTCCCAAGTTGAAGGGATTGACTACAATGAAACCTTGCTCCTGTCGCAAAAATGAACTCCATCCGCCTTGTTCTTTCCCTTGCAGCCTTACACAACTGGGGAGTCCATCAAATGGATGTCAAGTCTGCCTTCTTACATGGTGATTTACAAGAGGAAATTTACATGGAACAACCTCCTGGCTATGTTCAAAATAACTCTAGCCTTGTCTGCCGCCTTAAGAAATCCTTATATGGCCTTAAGCAAGCTCCTAGAGCTTGGTATGCCAAAATAGATAACTTTCTCCTTGACACTGGTTTTTCTAGATGCCATTCTGACCCCAATGTCTATACCAAGAAAGTAGGAAACCATCTCATCATACTTGTTCTATATGTTGATGACCTTATTCTTACTGGTAGTGACCCTAAGCTTATAACCCATGTGAAATCTAGTCTTAAACAAAATTTTGAAATGTCAGACTTAGGACATTTGCATTATTTTCTTGGTCTCCAAGTCCTGCAAACCAAAGAAGGAATCTTTCTTTCTCAGTCTAAGTATGCTTGTGACCTTCTTCGTCGCTTTCACATGGAATATTGTACACCAGCCCCTTCTCCCTTCCAGTCTGGAGTCAAACTTTCTGCCACTTGTACTTCACCTGAAGTCGATGCCACCTTGTATCGTCAGCTTGTTGGTAGTCTCTTATACTTGACTCATTCCCGTCCTGACCTTTCCTTAGCCATTGGTCGAGTTGCCCGTTATATGCAGACACCTCATGAAAGTCACTGGAAAGCAGCTAAAAGAATACTTCGATATATTCGAGGTACAGTTCATTTTGGGATTCATTACAGTACAGGGGGGAAACCTTTGTTGGTTGGTTTCATTGATTCAGATTGGGCCGGCGATCCTAATGATCGAAAGTCTACTGCAGGTTATGTTTTCAATCTGGGATCTGGACCTATTACTTGGTCTTGTAAGAAACAACAAGCTCTTGCTCTTTCTTCAGCAAAGGCAGAATATTGAGCAGTCGTCAATGCCAGTCAGGAAGCTTTATGGATTCAACAGATCCTTTCAGAGTTTGGATTCGAGCAGCAGCAGCCTACTCCACATTGGTGCGACAATCAAAGTGCCATCAAGCTTGCCAAATATCCAGTTCTACATCAACGCAGCAAACACATTGAGCTACATATGCACTTCATCAGAAATCTTGTTCATGATCGGGTTCTTGAAGTGCTCTTTTGCCCTACAGATGATCAAGTTGCAGACATCTTCACCAAGTCTCTTACAGAAGCGAAGTTTTCTAAACTTTGATCTATGTTAGGAGTTCAGGAACTTGTCATTAACGGGGGATAGGCTCTAATGCCTCCTTCCTTCTCCTAATAGTGTCACTTTTGTAAATCCTTCAATCATATCCCAAGTTGTTCTTAAGGGGGGATGTTAGGATATTTAGACACTTAGGAGTTAGTTAAGATCAACTTGTGTAATATATCCGTTAGGGATAGTGTGTTTCTTTAGTATGCATTAGTATGCATTTGTAAATACTTAATCCGACGGTCACGATATGTTTTCGACATAGAGTGATCCGACGGCTCAACTTCTCTTAGATCAAACCTAACCTTGATCCGTGGCTTAACACCCGATTGGTCCATGATCTCTATTTAAAGAGCATGGAGGGTCATTGTTTAGTTGATTGATTATGAGAAGCTCATTGTAACTTTCTTTCTTTGCATAATAAATTGTCCCGTAGAAGCTATTTGGCCAGGCCGTGGAGTGTTTCTCTCAAGAGGGTTTAAACCACATCAAAACATCGGTGTGTTGATCTGTGATCTATTTGTGTGAAGTGGTTGCTCTTGGTGTTCGGTCCTTTGGTAGTACCCTGTGTACCCGAACATGCAGGTCATTGAAGAGAACAAGAAAAACATTGCTAGACATAACTAGCAAATATGATGACCATGTATGTTTTTCCTATATCAAGTTAAAATCCTACCCTATGTAAGGATCTTATACTTTTGTATGATTGATAATGATTACTCATGAAGTTACAAGTTTGAGTAATCTAGGGTTTATGCATATTATGTCTCTTACCTTGATTGATGATATGACTAACCAGAAGAGTTCTATGGTTAAATATGAATATGCATGAATAAGAGAAGTCTTCCCTGAAACTTTGAATGCTAATGCTTATTGTCTGTGTTTGAAATGATCATGACTATACATGTTTAAGATTATTGTGTTTTGATAGTATTAAGATTATACTAATGAATGTATGATTATGTATGAGATCTCGAGGATAACACAATGATGATACTAGTAAGCATGCATAGTGATCGAGCATGGAAATAAGTTCAAGGACAGGTAATCTAGGAAGCAAAGATCAAGAGGGAGCACACTCCAATAGTTTCTACAAGGAAGCAAGGATTGAGAGGGAGTCCACACAACAAACAAACAAAGATAAGTATTTGAATTGTCATTTCTTGTATATCTGATTGTTTAAATAATATTGTTCAATGATGTATATACTTATGTTCCTAGACTTAGGTTGTGTATTATGCATGTTAGAATAATTGCATTAATGAACAGTATGCTACTAGTATGCATGTGATGGGTAAGTGGCCTATGGCACTGTACAACATTCAATTGCTACTTATCTAGAATGAAACCTCTTTGCTGACATGTTGGGAGTTGTGCACACTCTTAACAATTTTTGGTAGAGATTGGAAGGCATCTAGAAAGTTACGAGATATGGATAAATGTTCTATTGAAGTATTGGCTAAATTAATTGCATGACTGTATGCCATATTTCTTTATGTGTAAGAATTTGTTCTGAAAACTATGAGATGTTTCTAATCATGCAATTTAACTTGTCTTGTAGGAAAGATTGTATACCATCACCTACAAAAGAAGGACTACAACATTTACTCCAGCAACAAAGCTATCTATTGAAGAATCTGAAGTTCCCAGGATCCAGGTTGAAGTAATGATCGAAGAGTGCCAGACGATCATGAAGAATGATGTTTGGGATGTGGTACCAAGACCTGAAGGGAAGTCTGTTGTAACTTCCAAGTGGATCTACAAGATCAAGCATGTTGCAGATGGTAGCATAGAGAAATACAAAGCGAGGTTTGTAGCTAGTGGCTTCTCCCAGAAAGAGGGTATAGACTATGAAGATACTTTTGCTCCTATAGCCAAGTACACTTCCATCAGATCAGTACTTGCTTTGGCTGAAGTGATGAAATGGAAGATACACCAAATGGATGTCAAGACAGCTTTCTTGAATGGTGTAGTCGAGGAGGAAGTGTATGTGGAGCAACCACTTGGTTTTGAGACACATGATAGAGGGTCATATGTGTGCAAGTTGGAGAAAGCCTTATATGGCTTGAAGAAAGTTCCTAGGACTTGGTATGGTAGGATAGACAACTTTCTATCCAGTTTATGATTTACCAAGAGTAAAGTGGATTCCAACCTTTACTACAAGGTTGAGGAAGGCAATCTAGTGATACTACTTTTGTATGTAGATGACATGTTTGTTACAGGTGATGATAGATTGATTGCCGACAAAAAGAGGAAGCTTGCTGTCGAGTTTGAGATGAAGGGATTGGGGATGATGCACTATTTTCTAGGCATGGAGGTGCGGTAGAGTGCAGATGGAATCTTCCTTGGACAAGGGAAGTATGCAGTAAAGATCTTGAAGAGGTTCGGGATGATGGACTGCAAGGCCATGGCCACACCTATGGCATCGAACCTGAAGCTTTTGTGTGATGCTTCATCTGATCCGGTTGATGTCACTATGTATCATCAGATGATTGGGTCCTTGAGGTACCTGATGAACAAGAGACTAGATATTTTCTTTGCGGTGAACACATTAAGCCAGTTACTGACAGATCCAAGAAGTGTTCACCTGGCTACTGTAAAGCATATTCTGAGGTACCTGAAGGGTACAATTGATTATGGGCTCAAGTATGATGTGAATCAAAAGTTTAACCTATAGGGTTATGTTAATTCGGACTAAGCAAGCAGTGCTACAGATAGGAAGAGCACTTATGGGTGTTGCTTTAGTATGGGATCAGGTGTGATATCTTGGTTTAGCAGGAAGCAGCATAGCACTGAGTACAGCCGAAGCAGTGTATGTTGCAGCTTGTTCGGCTAGTTGTGAGGCAGCATGGCTTAGCAAGCTATTGTCTGAGTTATTTGATCTCCCGTTGGATGCTTGGTATGATCAGTTGGATCATGTATATGTATATGCATCGGTTGGATGCTTGGTATGATCAGTTGGATCATGTATATGTATATGCATCGGTTGGATGCTTGGTATGATCAGTTGGATCATGTATATGTATATGTATCAGGTAGATACTTGGTATGCATCATGGTGGATACATTGTATGATCAGTTGGATCATGTTTTTGTATATGTATCAGGTGGATACATTGTATGATCAGGTGGATCATGTATTTATATGTATCAGGTGGATACATTGTATGATCAGTTGGATCATGTTTTTGTATATGTATCAGGTGGATACATTGTATGATCAGTTGGATCATGTTTTTGTATATGTATCAGGTGGATCATGTATTTATATGTATTAGGTGGATACATTGTATGATCAGTTGGATCATGTTTTTTTGATATGTATCAGGTAGATACATGATATGCATCAGGTGGATGCATTGATGATTAGGATGATCATACTATGATGACATGCATCAGGAGGGATGCTTTGACATGATCAGGTGGATCATGAGTGATGAGTCCGAAGACACAGATGCACAGAGCCTTTCCGACATGGTGGTAGATGTGTTCTCCCATGTGCATTGATGTAAGTGCAGAGCCTTTCCGACATGGTGGTAGATGTGTTCTCCCATGTGTGTTGATGTAAGTGAAGAGCCTTTCCGAAATGGTGGTAGATGTGTTCTCTCATGTGCGTTGATGTAAGTGCAGAGCCTTTCTAACATGGTGGTAGATGTTTTCTCCCATGTGCGTTGATGCAAGTGCAGAGCCTTTCCCACATGGTGGTAGATGTGTTCTCCCATGTGCATTGATGTAAGTGAAGAGCCTTTCCGACATGGTGGTAGATGTGTTCTCCCATGTGCGTTGATGTAAGTGAAGAGCCTTTCCGACATGGTGGTAGATGTGTTCTCCCATGTGTGTTGATGTAAGTGCAGAGCCTTTCCGACATGGTGGTAGATGTGTTCTCCCATGTGTGTCGATGTGAGTGCTAATCCTTTCACAGATGGTTGAAGTGTGTCTTCCCATGCCAGTGAGTGTAAGTGCTATATTGTGTGCATCTGGACTATGCTTCGTAGATGATGAGATGATTTGTATGATCATGAGTATCAGGATGATACTCCGTGGCCGTGGATAGGTTGTATAGTTACATCTAAAAGATCCTAGGAGATCCGATAGGTTGATCAGTATGCTCATAATCAGTCTTGGGATGCTCTTTCGAGGTTTTGCTTAACGCATGTATTAATCCTGGGATCCACAGTATGACCACTGATGATAAAGACCTACAGGTGGTGGGCCTACATCCAGCATGAAAAAGGGTTGGCTCTATAGAAATTCCTATGACGAGTAGAGTGGAGATTGATTGAGATAGCAGCAGCAACAACGATGACGATGATCCAGAGAAGAAGACTTGTGCTAGCAGATCTGTGTCAAGAAATGCCTTCCTATTTAAGAGGGAGTGTTGATGTATATGTAACTTCGGAATGTATTTCACATATGTATATTGTATTCCTATAGAGATGTTATTATTCCTCTATACGGAAGTGTCATCATTTATATTGTAAGTGTCTGAACTTATACTTGATGAGTTATTAGACCACCTTGATGGGGTCAGCCCTATATAAGTCATGTGGGTTAAAGGGTTATTAGACCACCCTAGTGGGGGTCGGCCCTGTCGGCATTATGTTATGTGGTTAAGTTGAGGCCAACCTTGTAAGGTTATTAGGAAAGTCAAGTCAAGTATAAAGAGAGTGCGGGAGGCACTCTATTTGATCATTCACTTTCTCACTCATACACTCATTGGAGAGTGGCGCACTATTGGAGGAGGAGAGGCTGCTGCTAGGAGACTATCTCTTATGCTTGGGTTTTGTATCATTGCTCTATCTATCTATGAGGAATTTTTGGGGTTTTTCACCTTCTTGGTTTTCCCCAAGGAAACTCTGTGTGTCTATTGTCTCATGTGATTGCTTGTTGTGATTAATATGCTTGATATGATGTACATGTTATTCTCTCAATAAAGATCCTAGAGTATGTTGAATTAATGCTCAAAAATTAACATTTTTCTATATGTTTTCCATATCTAATCCATTCTCAATGAAATTTTCATGAGATCAATAAAGCTTGAGCAACATTTTGGCCTATATGTGTTATAGATATTGTTGAATGAAATGATAGCAGAGATTTCAAATGTTACTTGACCTCTGGTCCAATTTCCAGACTTATATGTGAACAATTATTGTGAAGTTTTTGTCAATTTTGCTTATGTGTATGTCATGTTACCATATCTAATTTTCAGTCATGAAATGTTTATTGTTTGTATAACTACTGAATTCTTTAAATCTCATTACATTTTCTATCATTGAATTCTAGAAATTTGTCTGTGTGCACTTATGGTATTCTAAATTTTTATCCATCTTCTAGTCGCATCCTTTCATTATCCTTTATATAACACTGTTTCACTCTACAAATTTCCTTACAGATGAAATTGTTTTTTTAAATCTCATTCATTATTCTATGAGAAAAATTTATTCAAGAAACCATTTATACATCATGTACCTTCCATTTATCTCTAATATCGTTAAAGTTTGAGTTCTTCTTAGGCCTTGGCTAGTACAGTTATCAGTCCTGTAGTAATCAAGGACTAATAGATCCAGCTGAGAGATTGATAGATCCTTCTATTGTAGTTTGAGGAAGAGTACATCCAGTCCTTTTCACAGAGATTCAAAGAAGCCAGTAAAGTATTACATAGATCCGATATGAGCTTTAACATGGTGTGGTCGAGTTCCAATTTGATGAGGCATTATACCAGTAGGAATAGCATTCCAAGTGTAGTGATTTTTAGCTAGTATTGAGGGTTTGTTCCCCTTATAATATATATATAAATTGTTTATGTGCTTCTAGTGAGACATATTATGATGCTCTCCTACTCATGGCTCTGATCCAATAATAACAAATCATTCTCTTATTCTTAGATACTCTATATCTTCTCTATGTTGTGAAATTCCAAGTATAATAGATGTTCTATTAGTTTGTCCCCAATAGGTTGTTGATTGTATATCTAACACTATGATTAAATATTGTATCTGTTCAATAGCATGTATTTTTCTTCATCTGTGAGGTTTATTTTAGAATTCATGACCACTAAGTGCTATTTGAATTGCCTTGTTTTCACTGCTTGCACAATCATTGTCAAAACTAACAATTTTTATGTTCTTAATGAGTTAACTGTTAAAGGTAATTTCTGAAATTGGTCCAAGTGTTTCTACATGTTAATTAGTAGTATTAAAACCCCTCCCAAGTTACAGTTCAGAAATTAGGAATCCCTTGATTCCATTTGAATTAGTTTGGAAATTGTATCCTTCCCTTGTCCAAGTCTCAAACTTTACACCTAATTGCCTTCTTATCAGACAAACTTTGTATATTAGGAATAATAGATTATATAGCAAGTTGGGGATATTTGTGAAAATCCTCACAGCAGATCTAAGAGATGATGTATACCTCACAAGAGTAATTATGATTAAGCAGGAAAATAGAAGAAGAGTGAACAATACAATATAATGAGCAACAGAATAATATGGTACAGTAGAACTCAGATAGAAGCAATAATACTTCACACACACTAATTAATTAATCACAGTATGGACAAATAAATAGTACAATGGTAGAGAGGATTCGAATGCCTAAGGTGGCAATTTGAATTAGCCTCTCAGAGTGATCATAAGATCAATAGAGTGTCATCGGAGCACAACTAGGTGTCCTCATGATCATCGAAGCGCAACTGGAAGTCTTCATCATCATCAGTGGAATCATCAATGCTCAAGTAACTGTCAACCATCATTCAAACTAACTCTGGTAGGTGTAACTGAGTGTAACTCAATGTAACTGAGTGTAACTGACTGTAACTGAGTGTAACTGAGCGTAACTGACTGTAACTGAGTGTAACTAAGTGTAACTGACTGTAACTGAGTGTAACTGAGTGACAACTGGAATGGTAGGTGAAGAAGGGTGAGTTGCTCCCTAAAATCAAGGAAGAAGGGTGCATTAAGCAATTGGAGGGCTAAAAATGAATAGTGAGAAGCTCATGGGGGCTGGCTAACTGAGGGCTACGTGCTGGACTGGTGACTGGGATGCATGCAAACCCTAAAAGTGCATGCATGACTGAAAATGTAAATGATCAAAATACTGGTGGGACTAGGATGGAGTATAGGAATATCCTAACAATATTTAAATCCACCTATCAATGGTTTAGTTACTTCCATATCTACACTAGAAGCAATTTTTTTATCACATAATTACTCGGGTCATTGCCTTGAAGCCTTTGGTTTATCCAACAGACTCTACCCAGGTGTGATGCACTCCCGAATGTGAAACTATTGAAGTAAGACCCTGAGTAAACCATGTTTAGTATGTTGCCAAATATTGACTCAAGGTGTTCACAGCAAATCATATATCTGGCCTAGTATTCCTTAGAAACATCAATGACCCAATAATCTTCCTGTATAGTGTCACATCTACTAACTTTGACGAAGCATTAAACAACAACTTCAAATTTGTATCCATGGGTGTGGCCATTCCAACATATCAAACCTTTTCAATATTTCTACTGCATACTTCCCTTGGTTAAGGAATATTCCTTCTGGGCTCTGCCATACTTCAAGACCTAGAAAATAATGCATCAAGCCAAGGTCTTTCATCTCAAATTGTGCAGCGAGCTTCTTCTTACACTCTGATATTTTCTTCTCATTGCTTGTCAGGAATAATTCATCCACGTATAACAATAATACGACAGGTTCATCATCCATAACCTTGAAGTAAAGGTTAGGATTAGCTTTACCTTTGGTAAAGACCAAGCTCGTCATAAAACTATTGATTCTTCCATACCAAGCTCTTGGAGCTTATACAGATCCTTCTTCAATTTGCAAACATGCATCTTTCTGTCTTCAACTTCAATTCCTTGTGGTTGTTCTATGTACACTTCTTCGTCAATGACACCATTCAGGAAAAAAAAATTCGCATCCATCTAGTGTAACTTCCACTTCATCGTGGTTGATGGTTATAATGGAAGTGTACCTTGCTACAGGAGCAAATGTCTCTTCATAATCAATTCCTTCCTTTTGAGAGAATCTACGAGCCACAAATCTAGCTTTGCAATTTCTTTCATCGGTTTTGCAAATTTGAGAGCTACATATTCTTCATATACTTCTTTAAGCTCACACATGTGGTTCTTTGTAGAGAGTACTGAATTCTGAAGGTTACTCAATATATACTTCTACTTCAATTACACCATCTATCTAGTGTAATATACACCATTGGCCACTAAATAAATTTTTTGTCATAGTCGACTCCCTCTTTCTAAGATAACCCTCACTTTGTTCATCTGTAGTATGCTTGATTTCATTCTTCTTGAATGTTATAACTAAGCCATCATCACTTGTTCTTCAAAAGAAGTCCCATCATTATTCTCTTGTAGGTGATTGTACATTATCTTTCCTACAAGTCAAATGTAATTGCATGATTAGAAACATTTCATAATTTTCAAAACCAATTCTTATACATAAAGACATAGGCCTCACAGTCATGCAACTATCTTAGCCAATGCTTCAACACAACATTCATCCATATACCCCATTCATACGGTAACTTTCTATATTCCTTCCATCTCTACCAGAACATCATTAAGAGCATGCACTATGTCAGCAAGGAGGTTTCATTCAAGATAAGTAGCAATTGAATGTTGTACGACACCATAGGACACTTACCCATCACATTAGTAGTATATTGTTCATTAATGCAACCGCTCAAACATACATAATACACTTCCTAAATCTAGGAATATAAATATGTACACAAATGAATAGTATCATTTAAACAATTAGATAAAATGATCATTCAAATACTTATCTTTGTTTGTTTGGTAGGATCCTAGTCTCCTTGCAGGGATTACTGGAATATTTGACAGTGAGCTCTACTCCATCATCTGATTCTGAGGACCTGTGGCTTTATGATCTATAATGCTTGATCAAGTTTTCTACACCATAGGTCACATATACTTGTAGTATCATGAATCAAAGTTGCTTCTAAGTGACCTTTCATTTTATATGAGCCACCTTATTATGTAATGTGCTTTGAAGAACCACCATCATAAGACATATTCTTCAATTTCTTCCTTTGCTAACTTCCTGGGAGGTTCTTTTTCTTCTTCTTCTTCTTCTTCTTCTTCTTCAGATAAATGAGCATGGTGTATTTTGTTATTCTTCTTCTTGCATTCTTCTTTGCTTACTGGAAAATCTTTGGCAATATGTCCCATCCTATCACAATGATAACATTGATAAAAAGAGAAGTCTTTCTACTTGTAATTTCCCTTCTTGTGAAAATTATTAGGAGGATGAAACTCCTTATGAGTGTCCTTCTTGAAATGATGTTTTCCTTTTCCTCTTCTAGTATGGGTAGCTAGAGATTGATCATCATATATGAGTAGTGCTTCTCGATTTTCCACTCTAGCTTCCTCTTGAACACATTATTCCCATACAATTTCAAATTTTAGACTTTCCTTTCTTGCACACATTTTCTGGATAAAATAATCCCAGGGTCTATTAATACCATTGAGAGAGGTCATCACTAATTCATCTTCATCAAGATTGTCTCCAATTGCGTCTAGTTGTTCTTTGAATTGATAAACCCTGGTGAAATATTCTTAGATAGTTTCATTCTGACTCATCTTTGTATTTTTGAGTTGGGCTCTCAAATTCATCTTCTGATTAATGTTTCTTCCTTCATACATTCTTGATAGGGAATCAAACAACTCCTTAGGTTTTTTCTTGGAGGACACTTGAGGAATCAAGTGATCCTTGATGGAATCTGCTATGATCCTCTTGGCTCTAATCATGTCCTTCTTATAATTTTCCTTTGCTTCAGCTTCTTTGGGTTCTGGCACAACTTCCTTAATAAAATTCACAAGATCATTCTCTTCTAGAATGAGTCCAATTCTATATTTCCAAGAATGAAAATTTTGTATGCCTTCCAACTTGTCATCAAGCTTAGTGCTTGGAGCCATCTTATCTCAGAGAACAAAAAAAGACAAAAAATCGAAATTTCTCAGAAATGAAAACTAAGCTTACCAAAGGATGTGCTTGAATGAGGCGAGTATGCTGGTATAGTCAGTTTATGAAGAATCCAAAATTTAACCCCTGAAACTAGACTTGCGAGATTCTTGGAATGGAGTTTCTAGTTTTCGGGTTTTTCTGGTTCCAAGTCAAACTAGGGTTTGACTTTATGGAAGTTTTGTCCACTGGAAAACTTTGATCTAGGTGCCAAAATATGCCCCTAGGAGGGGTGCACTTCCCAATGTCACTTGCAATAAAAAATTCATCTTCAGTAGGAAACCCTAATTTTCATGCCTGGAGAAAGAGAGAGAGATTTACCCTAGTGAAATCTGCTCTTTTTCAGTCTAGCTCTGATACCATGTTAAGATTATATGCTACTAAAGCCTAAATTCTAACTTCATGAGCATTTAATACATTGTCACAATAGCAGCATAAAGAGGATCTCTTAAAGATACACAATTACAAGGTACACAACAATTTATCCTGGGAAACCCTCAAGCAGAAGAAAAACCAACAAAAACTTCCTCAATATAGATTACCAAAGTACAATTCCCAAAGAATAAGTCTCATAAGAAAGAGAAACCAAACCCAAATACAAGAGATAAGAACAATTCTTGTCCTCCTTCACTAGCCTTCCTCTTCCTCTATTGCGCAATGCTTGAGTGAGTGAATGATCCAAATGAGAGAGGCACCTCACATATTTATACTCAAATTTTCACTTGAGATTTTAACCTAACTAGGCCGACCTATCAAACTGACATGGCTGACTTACCTAGGAAGAATCAAAATAATATTTATATTAAACTCTTTTTGGCACTATTGACCCGACTTACAATGGAGGATTTACCCCATGACTTTTACATGACCTTTTACATTAATGGCATCTCCTGAAGGAGGAATAGTAATAATAATGTAATGTACAGGTAGAATATTCTTCGAAGTTACAATATTTTAACACTCCCCCTTAACAATAAGGGTATTCTACTGACAACAACAATCAACACAAGTGTGGCTCTACACAACATCATCGGAAGGAGGGAGGAGGAGGCATCATCAACAACATCATTTGGAACATAGGATGGTACATCTATAAATCATTGGAATTTTTTCAACAACATCAGCATCATCATCATCGACAGCATGAAGCTGGAACATCATCATCATCATATACAACACGAAGATGGAACATCATCGTCATCATCATCTGCAGCACAGAGTTGGAACATTGTCATCAACATCTGCAACTCAAGGATGGAGCAAAATCATCTATGGAAATAGGTGCATCAACAACCAACATGATCCCTCCTTTCATAATTACGAGATCAAGTTCAACATGGGTGATCCATCCTTTCGGAATTACAGGATTTAGTCCAACACTGGTGATCCTTCCTTTTGGAATTACAAGATTCATTCCAACACTAGTGATCCTTCCTTTCAGAATTACGAGATCATGGAAAATACTTCCTTTCGGAATTACAGGATTCATTCCAACACTGGTGATCCTTCCTTTTGGAATTGTAGGATCAAGGACAATCCTTCCTTTCAGAATTATGGGATTCAATCCAACAACCACATATTAGACAATCCTTCCTTTCATAATTACGGGATCTAGTTTAAGGATCAACATTTAAGACTATCCTTACTTTTGGAATTACGGGATCAAGTCTAAGGATGATCAATCACAACTGAGCTACCCATTGTGATTAGGATACCATAGTATCATCAGCACTACTCCCCCTTTCGAGAGAAGTCCTTACAGACTACACCAAGCTTGTCACGGAAGTGCTCAAACTTCACACGAGACAGAGGCTTATTCAACACATCTGCAACCTGCTCATATGTGCTCACATATTGAAGCTTTACATCTCCTTTCTGCACCATATCACGAATGTAGAAATACGGTATTTCTATGTTGTTCGACTTATCATGGAACACAGGGTTCTCTGTCATCTTCATGTAGCTTTGGTTATCACATAAATAGTGCAAAAATGTTGTTTAAATACACAATCATAGGGCATTTAGTTTCTTTCCCTATGTCTTTTGAAGCCAATTTCAAATGCAAGATCCTGGTAAGGAAACCTGAGCCAAAGCCAGATATTGCTGAGTTATTCAAAATGGAAATGTGCATAGCTTATGCAAAAATACACAAAGATAAATCCCTTGCATAAATTACAGAGAAACTAGAAAAGCAATGTACTTTTGAAAGTCCCAATTCTTTTTGGACCAGAGAAAATTATTTTGTCTCACTGCCATTTGATCCTATGGTAAATAAAAAATCCATGAAATCCTCTGCACGACTAATGTCACCCTCTGAAAGGGAGTTCTATACAAATGAAATCAAATATTTTCTATATAAAGGGTTAATTGAGCCCTCCAAGAGTCAGTGGTCTTGCAGAGCCTTTGTGGTTAATAAACATTCAGAAATCAAAAGAGGTAAGCCAAGACTGGTTGTCAATTATAAACCTCTAAATGCAGTTCTTCAAAAAATCAGGTATCCCTTGCCTAATAAATCTATTCTTCTGCAAATGATTGTTGGATGCACAATCTTGAGCAAGTTCAATTTAAAGTCTGGGTTTTATCAGATTGGAATTGATGCCAAAGATAGATTTAAAACCAGTTTTTTTGTGCCTCGTGGTCATTACCAATGGAAGGTTCTTCCATTTGGGATCAATAATGCCCATTCTGAGTTTCAGAAAAGAATGGAGGATATATTTAGAGAAAAGGGTTGGGCATTAGTTTATATTGATGATATCCTGATATGTTCAAAAAATTTGCAAGAACATTTAAAACATCTTCAGGAATTTTATCCTCTTGTTTATAAGCATGTCCTTGTTCTGTCCAAGAGAAAGATGGAAATTGGAAAAACAAAAATCAATTTCCTCGGTTTAAAAATCAATAAAGGACAGGTAATCCTTCAAGATCATGTTTTGAAGGTATTCAAAAAATTTCTAGACCATATTTTGGAGAAGGTTCAACTCCAAAGGTTTTTGGAGAGTCTAAATTATATCCGGTCATTCTACAAAGGATAGGTTGAAGACATTCATGTTGTACAACAGAGACTCAAAAATAATCCCCCAAAATGGTCTAAAGAAATGATTGTAGTTGTTCAGAAGATTAAACGAAAAGTAAAACAACTTCCTGCTCTTTCTCTTCCCCAAGGAATAGGTGAATTGATTGTGGAAACGGATGCTTCAAGCAATGCATAGGGAGGTGTCTTGATAGAAAAGCTCAAAGAGAAGGAAGAAATCTATGGTTATGCTTCAGGGTATTTCAAAGCAGCAGAACTCAATTATCCCTCCAACCATAAATAAATTCTTGTTGCCAAAAAGACAGTAAATCATTTTATATTATTTTTAAAGCCTGTAAAGTTTTTCATTAGAACAGATTTGAAAGTAATGTCGGGAATTTTTCATAAATGAGAATTTAATGGCAGAAAATAACTCTAGTATTTTGAAATGGTTTTTATGGCTCCATAATTTTGATTTTAACATTGTATATAAACCTGCCTATCTTAGTTGTGTGGCTGACATGTTGACTAGGGAAGAGTCTAATTTACAATCTTTTCCACAGCTCAAGATGTTCAACTCAGGAGCATCTGTATACTCAAGTCATGACAAAGGAAAAGGAATAACAAGAATGGATATGTCTCCACCCAGTCTTCCCCCAGTCAGATTAATCCTTAAGCCCTAAGATGAATCTCTGACTCCGAAAGAATGACAACAATCACTTGATCACGCAAGCAAAAAGTAGGCAGACAAGTTTTTGTCCATATCCCTTGTTCAGCAAATCCAAGAATCCCCCATGAAGATCCAAATTCTTGAAAGATGGGATAAATATGCTTTTCTTAAATTATAAAAGGAAAAGCAAAAGTTAATGGAACATAGAGAAGTTTGGCTTTATTTTTCTAAAGAAGAAGGCTGTGAAGTTTGGTATGTAGATCTGGGTCAAGGAAATCTAACATGGACTACATACAATCTCATTCTTCAATTCTGCAGAGAAGAGAGAGAGATTATTATTTGTGCAGTTTTTCAAATTTGATTAACCGCCAGTGGTCCGATTGGACTGAAGTTTTCCTTGATAAATTATGAACAAGGAAATATTGGGCTCAACGGAGAGAAAATTTCATTCTCCATCTTCCAGCCGATATGCAAGTTGTTGACCAAAACCACATGTGGTTCAAGTTCAAACTCAAGCACTTAGGAGGGAGATATACACCACTTGATTACACTGTATGATACTTCTCAAAAGTTCATAAAAAGAAATCAATATGGACAAAGAATTGATAGTAAGGTTCGTATAAGACAGATTCCACTCAACTTTTGGGTTGAGTCTACCTTCAAAGGCGAATTTTGTTGTGATCCTAATTTAGTTATATTTGGGTCAGATGTAGAGAAATGTTTTTCCTATACACTCTATCCAAACACATTCCCAGATGAACCTGTTGATTCTGATGGAGATCTCTTTGACTACCTGTGTGGAGGTGTCGATCTTGGTGATGGTCATGGTTTGGTTTGTATCTGTCTACAAGGGTGGGACCCTTATGATTGAAAGGTGTGATGGACCGCCTAAATGGATCCATAGTGTACTTAATGTATTTTTATTATGTCAGGTCCTTGTGCCTTTTTTAACAATATTCCTTCACATGGCTCAAATGACTTATCTGACTAAAGGTGCGGATTGGACCACTGCCATATGAGTGAATATCGCTCTTTTTACTCATAGTTGTCAGTTTTGTGTGATCGGTGAACCGGTAAAATTTGAATAAATAAGGGGTTTGTGTTTTCATTGAGGTATTGGAGAATTTTGTAGTTTTAGTGTGTGAGAATTTTGCATGAAGTAAGTCTTGAGTTTGTAATCAAGCGAAGTATGCTCTGCAAGTGGGGTTTGTCCTAGCACATTGCATCAGAAAAGATTATATAGTTTATATTTGTATTGCATCTGTAATCAAGTGAAGTATATGCTTTTCAATTGGGGTTCGTCCTAGCACATTGCATTAGAGAATATTTATGTCTATGTATTATAAATCGGTGATGACCTTCATAGTCCGAAGAGGATCCGATAGCATGTAAAGTCTGAGTGCAATTTTAAAGGAAAGAAAGTTTGCGAGTCTTTTTTAATGCCGATTCATTCTTGAAAATTCAAAAATTTGATCTTGTTACAGTCTCATCTGGGAATGTGTCTAGGTAGAGTGTATAGAAAAACATTGCTCTACATCTTACCCAAACATAATTGAATTAGGATCACAGCAAAATTCACCTTGGAAAGTAGATTGAACCCCAAAGTTGAGTGGAATCCATCTTGTATGAACCTTACTGACAATTCTTTGTCTACCTTCCAAGACAAATTTGTAGTCTATGTCCAAAATTGTAGAATCTACACTAAAAAATAACAAAAAGAAACATGATTGTTCTAGTTTACCTTCCACCTCCTTCTATATATCCGATCCTAACATACTTCACCTTATCTCATCATGATTTACTTATGTCGTCAATCCAGACTTCAGGATTTGATAATGATTCGTTGTCCTTTCGAAACTTTGGTTGTTGATTTTCTTCATGATGGCCACACGTTTTTCCTAGCACACGTCACTTCAAGCATTCTTTTGCGCCACTTCTACTATCTCCACCAACTTTTGAATCTTGTACCTTCCCTTTGTGAGTTTCTCCTTTGCTTGAGTTTCTTGCTCTATGATTCCTTCCACTATCTACACAATGAGCGGTGTTTGCAATTGCTGCTCTATTTCAATGATTTTTTGTTTTATAACTTCCTGGACTGCAGCAACGTCTTGCGTCACATTGTATGATTCCTCCTATAGTAGCTCCAATTTTTTCTTGAAGCTCTGTTGTTCTTCCCTTAGCTGGCTAATCTCTTTCTATTGTCTCCTATTTTCAACCAATGCAACCACTTTCTCCATTATTGGTGGAGTGTTCATTGTCTCCTTTATTTTCTATGCATTTTGTTGCGCATCACGTATATTATGTTCTATTATTTGCAAATCAGTATCCTCCAGCAATTGATTTTGTATATGCGTACTTTATTTACACAATTTTGCACACTTATCTCGTAAGGTCTTTATGTTTTCTACTGCGGCAATCACACTAGCACTTTGCTCCATTTTTTGCCTTTGTTTTGGTGGTGTACTTGGTGTTTCCCTTTCTTCAAAGTCCACAATATTTGTCTAGAATCCTTTAATTGGTTCTCCTATCTTCGTGACCTTTTCTTCAACTGGGATATCTACCTCTAGCTGATCTTTTAGAATTGTGTTGTATAGTCTTTCTGGTTCTTGCTGCAACCTTTCATTTTACCAAACCGCCTCTTATTTTGTCTTTTCTACTTCTTCTTTATCCTTCTATGCTTCTTATTTCTCTTTGCACAAATTTTCATTTTCCTCTTGCAGTGTTGTCTTTGATATCATCACATCGACCTTTTCAGATAATGTCGTGGTTGCATGCAAGTGAATCTCCCTTACTACTCATGTTTACAATGTGTATAGCACTTCTTTTGGAATTTGATACAAAATCAAATTAACTGAACTTATTGTTATTGCATTTTCTTGCAGTTCTGGTGTAGGGAACTTGAGAGCTCCCTACACTATCTTCACCATTCTCTATGTTGTTGATGCAACTGATGCCTAAGGAACCATCTCCCTTGGTTTTGCACTGCCTATGCGCTCCTCCTCTGATATCCTAGATGATTTTTTTCGTCCAACTCCTATCTCAATGATGTAGTTAGATGCTCTTGCATGCTTGTCTTCATCTCCTCTTGCTTCTTCGCTACTTATTCCCATGCTCCTTCTGCCACTTCCCTAACTTATTCTCCTATTTTTTCAAAGTCATCTTTTGTGAGCGAGTGGAAAATTGGTTCTTTCACCACCTATTATTTTCCCTTTGTTTGGAAGGGCCTACCTTAGTCTATTCCTTCCTCTTTTATCCTACCTCTGGTGGAGTTTCCTACACAGTGTCACCTCCACCATTTCCTTGTTCCCATTCACTGTCTTCCTGGTCGTCTTCGCCACTATCTTTCTCTTCACTTGGTTCTTCGAACAAGTTCTCCCCCTATGCCTCATTTTGATTCCATTTCTCTTCCTTTGTGAGTGGGACTCTCCAATCAACATCCTAGTCATTCATAATTGCGTCAACATATTGCTCTGTTAGCCTAAAAAACATTGGAAACCATCTCATCTCCAGGTCCCGCCTTACTTGAATGTACATGTGATGCATCCCGGCCCTAAAACGCGCAATTCCTTATACATTTTCACTAAATACGGTTTCATGTGTGTCTTTCTCCTAATAATGTGTTGAATAACGTCTCTATAGACAAAATGAATAACACATTTTTTTCAATCTGCCTCCTCTTGAGCTTCATAAACAACAACTTAGCATATTTGGACGCTAAACATGGTTTATGCCTATTCTTGAAGAACTGTGAATCCTTTGGCTCCCTCCATGCAACTAAGGTATTCAATATCAAGAACCAGGAATAATGAAATGGTTGTGCTTTTTCATGTGCCTCCTTGCAATCTTCCGAAAATTCATTCACTAGGAACATTGATCAGTTCATTTGTACACCTTATGTGCACTTCTCTGCTGCTTCTATAACTCCCACGGCAACCTAATCCTTGCGACTCTTTATGACCAACTTAGAAGCCAATACTTGTGTCATGAATCTTATTGCATCATCTTTAATACTTGCCACATATAACCCTCATTGTGCTCTATGTGTACCATGCTTTTCCCTCATCCTCTCGATGAGTTATTTGTCCTACTTTTTATTCTTGATCAATTGTGTCAAACCTTCAACTATTGTCAGCAGTCCTAGTTTCTCTGCAATCATCTTGCTATTAATTAATACTTTTGTATCCAACCATAAGAATCCTCCGTGTACACAACTCAATATCAATTGTACACATTTATTCACTTCCATACTTCTACCAAAATGTGGTATTTTCATCAAAATTCAGCATGCCTATGTACTACAACCCCATTTCCCATTGTTTTGGCTCCAATGTGATAATTGCTTAATCTAGATTATTTATCTTCCACAAGTAGTTTTCATGTGCCAACTGTTATAACCAAAATTGGCACTTCTCCATCTATGACGACACTTGCATCTGGATGCTCTCAAGACGACACTTCATGAAGCTATTGTTGGTAACACAAAAGGACACTATGAATGGAATATCCATAATTTGATTCTTATTAATGTGGCCTTAACTTATTCATTGATTATCCAACAATTAGGGAACTTCTTACCACATTTGGAGACCCAAACACACCCGGAAAAGCCCACAAAATGGCAATTTTAGCCTATTGTTTCACCCATATGCATGTTGTACATGGATCACCTGCATGTGGTGTGCACCTTTCCCTCTTCTCACTTTCATGTGCCTTAAAAAAATGCAAAAAAATATAAAAAATTCTCGAAATTGGGGAAGTTTTGGTGGTTTTGGAAACCTCCTTCCCGTTTACAACCACCCCCTCCTCGAATATAACCATATCCTTCTCCTATAAAAGAAAGGGAGATTGACTATGAGGAGGACTCTTAGCCCAACTATTGTTATGTTGTAGAAATGATGACCCTCATTCCCTTGCCAATTATGCCCTAGTTGATATCCTTGATGTATATGAGTTGTGGTTGGGATTCTTGGAGAAGAGAAGAAGGAGATCTTGAATCAAAGGTTTTGTGAGGTGCTTGAATATAAGGAATGTAACTTTGATTTGTTTCCTTCATTAATGAAAGAATAGACATATTTCCCTTTCCTAATAGTTGTGTTCATGCTTAAGTCAAATTTGGTTACTTATTGATGTTCATTAGATTAGCTTTTATGCTCTATTTGCATTTCAATCAGTTATTTGTATCCAAATGTGTTTGAGGAAGCATTTTGAATTGGTTTTGCAGGTTCTTTGACTGGAAATCAAGAAAAAAGCTCAAGGATTCAAGGAGAAGGCTAGGATCAATCTTCAAAAATAAGGTACACGCCCTCTTAACTTTCAAACTCTGTGTTTACTTTTCTTGTTGCATAACCCAAGATGTCTTCTTTTTCAACCCTTGTATGTTGGTGACCTCATCCCTAGTAATAGGAAAAATTTGCTGACAACACCAACTCCGGAAACGGCTCTGCAATGGTGATGCCATGGTCTACATACTTCAATTTCTTACCACCCCCAATAGGGTTCCCCAAACTAGCATGCTTTCGAGAATTTCTAATGTGTCCACCAGATATTTCTATTGCTTCTACAAATCTAGTAGTTTTGCATCCATTTTTCTTGGGGTTACGTAACTCCTTTGATAATTTGCTTATGTTCAGGTTGATTCTACCTTCCCCGCTCTCAAACCTGATGTTGATGCACCAACTGCTAACTGTGACACTCTTCTTACGGGTAACTCCTCCTCTATCACCATGGATGCATTCTTTGTTCATTCCTTTCTCTGCACTTGTGCCAGTACTGGTACTTTTGGTGCCATATTTCTACCCCTCAGCAGTTGCACTTGACTCGACTTTTCTCTACTCACTTCAACTCTAACTACTTTCAACTGATCACCCGCATAACATTCTACCCATAACTAGCACGTATCCTATTTCATTAGTAACAATGCCAAGATATGTTTTTAAGATGATTTCTTTGTAAAAAGATCCTTTTTTTTATTGGTTAAAATTCTCCACATGGTTAAGGAAATAATATTTTTTATTGTGAAGATGGTGAGTGAGTCAACTAATCGCAAAAGTATGTGGCCAGAAAAATTTGAATGGGGACCATTTCTTGGAAAATAGAGACATTTTCCCGCAAATATAAGAGTTAACGCAGGTTCAACATGAGTTAGGCAGCGACGAAGGTGGGTGTAAGAGTCTTGAAACTCTAAATCGCATTCAATAACCAACGTATTCCATGAGTGAAACCTACAAGTAAAAGAGTTTTTTAATTTCTAAGTATTTAAGAAAACGGTGGCGCAATTATGTGATAGAAGTGGTGGAGCATCCATTCCTGAGCATGATCTGACTGGTAATAAACTGAGAAACTTATCCTAAATTTCAATTGGTTGAGCATTCACACCCGATCACCCATTTGGTGGGGAACCGAAAAATAATCCACGGAAGAAATTAAACCGATAATGATTTTAAAAAAATCATGGAAGAAATAATATTGAGAATGTTTTTTGAAAAACATTTTTTTTGCGGAGATATTTGGAATGGTCATGAAAGAACGAAAACATGCCATTGTATCTGTCCTTACCTTTGGCCATCAAGACGACTCACAGCAAAGACAATTCCTGAAAATTCATCGAAGCAAAAACTTCTTTTGAAAATTTCATTGGGTTGAAGGTATGTCGTGCAGGCTATAAAATTCATTAGAATTCTGAATTTAACAGTGATTATATAAAATGATTGGTTGACTCTCTAAATTTCTAGAAATGATGTTTTAATTTTTGGAAATAATGTTTTTATGAAATGCAATGACAATGGTCAAGTGTGTAAATCATCCACATGCAAGTTGATTCTTTCAGAAATTCTTTATCCCTTAGAGGAGAGAAATTTTTATCCCAAGTCTACTTGAGCCCTGTTTTTCAACAATGGCGAGCACTTTTCCTAGAAGGTGCAAAACAGGCCAAATTTCTATTTTGGGAGGAAAATATCTCCATTACCAGAGACTATTTTTCCAGAAGGAGTCAATGGTCAAGTGAATAAATCATCCACCTACAAACTTATGCTCCCCAAAAAAATTTATCCCTCAAATATGAGAAATGGCGAGCATTTTCCTAAGTCCATTTTGGCCAGTTTTAGATGTAAAAGAGGCTGAGTGGTTGTTTTGGAAGGCCAATATTATCTTCAACATAGACTTGTTTTAAAACCTGATCCAATGGGAAAGTTCATAAATCATCCACCTACAAGATGATACTTTCCTAAAAAAATTGTCCCTCACAGGTGAGAAATGGTGGGCACTTACCCAAGGCTACTTAAGCCCTTTTTTTCAACACAATCAATTTTGCCAATGGCGAGCATTTTTCTGGGAGGGTGCAAAACAACCAGAATGGCTATTTTTGCAGGAAAATATCTCCTTTACCAGAGACTTTGCTTCAAAAATAAGTCAATGATCAAGGGAATAAATCGTCCACCTACCAGCTTATTCTCTCAGAAATTATTTATCCATCAAATGTGAGAAATGGGGGGCATTTTCCTAAGGCCATTTAGGCCAGTTTTCGATGCAAAACAGGTTGAGTGGATATTTTGGAAGGCCAATATTTTCTTTACCAGAGACCCTTTTTAAAAAATGATCCAATGGTCATGTTCATAATCCATCCACCTACAATCTGATGCCTTCCTAAAAAAATTATCCCTCACAGGTGGGAAATTGTGGGCATTTACCCAAGGCTACTTAAGCCCCTTTTTTCAACACTTAACCATTTTTTCCAATGGCAAGCATTTTTCTGGGAGGGTGCAAAAAAGGATGAATGGTTTTTTTGGAAGGAAAATATTTCCATGACCAATGTCGTTTTTTTTTTAAATGAGTCAATTTTAAAATGAATAAATCATCCACCAACAAACTTATGCTCTCGGAAATTTTTTATCCCTGAAAAAGGAGAAATGGCAGAAATTTTTTTAATACCATTTAGGCCAGTTTTAGGTGCAAAACAGGATGAGTGGTTGTTTTGGAAGGCCAATATTTTGTTGACCATATACTTTGTTTCAAACCGAATCCAGTGGTCAAGTGCATAAATCATCCACCTACAATCTTATGCTTTCCTAAAAAAACTTTCCCTCACAGGTGAGAAATGGTGGGCATTTTCCCAATGATACTTAAGCCCTTTTTGTCAACACTTAACCAATTTTTCCAATGGCGATCATTTTTCTTTGAGGGTGAAAAACAAGATGAATGGTCGTTTTGGTAGGAAAATATCTCCATGACCAAATTCTTTTTTTGCAAAATGAGTCAATTTTAAACTGAATAAATCATCCACCAACAAACTTATGCTCTTGGAAATTTTTTATCCCTAAAATATGAGAAATGGCGGGCATTTTGCTAAGGCCATTTAGGCCATTTTTAGGTGCAAAACAAGTTGAGTGGCTTTTCTGGCAGGCTAATATTTTCTCAACCATGGACTTGTTTTCAAAATTAATCTAGTGGTCAAGTGCATAAATCATCTACCTGCAAGCTTATGCTTTCCCAAAAAACATTTCCATCGGAGATGAGAAATGGTGGGCATTTTCCCAATGCTACTCAAGCCATTTTTTTCAATACTTAACCAATGTTGCCAATGGCAAGCATTTTTCTTTGAGGGTGCAAAACAATATGAATGGTCATTTTGGTAGGAAAATATCTCAATTACCAGATACTTTGTTTCAAAACTCATACAATGGTAATGTGAATAAATCATCCACCTACAAACTTATGCTCTCATAAACAAATTATCCATCAAAGGTGAAAAATGGAGGGCATTTTCCTAATGCCATTTAGGCCAGTTTTAGGTGGAAAACAGGCTGACTGGTTGTTTTGGCAGGCCAATATTTTCTTGACCATAGACTTGTTTTCAAAACTGATTCAATGGTAAACTTCATAAATCATCCACCTGCAAGTTGATGCTTTCCTAAAAAACATTTCCCTCACAGATGACAAATGGTGGGAATTTTCCCAACGCTATTCAAGCCATTGTTTTCAATACTTAACCAATTTTGCCAATGGTGAGCATTTTTCTTTGAGGATGCAAAACAAGATGAATGGTCGTTTTGGCAAGAAATATCTCCTTGACCAGTGACTTTGTTTCAAAAATCAGCCAATGGTAAATTTAATAAATCATCCACCTACAAAATTGTGCTCTCATAAAAAATTTATCCCTCAAAGGTGAAAAATGGCGGGCATTTTCCTAAGGCCATTTAGGCTATTTTTAGGTTCAAAACAGGTTGAGTGTATGTTTTGGAAGGCCAATATTTTATTGACCATAGACTTTGTTTCAAAACGGATCTAGTGGTCAAGTGCATAAATCAGCCACCTGCAAGATGATGCTTTCCTAAAAAACATTTCCCTCACAGATGAGAAATGTTGGGCATTTTCCCAACGCTACTCAAGCCATTTTTTTCAATACTTAACCAATTTTTCCAATGGCAAGCATTTTTCTTCGAGGGTGCAAAACAAGATGAATGGTTGTTTTGGTTGGAAAATATCTACTTTACCAAAGACTTTGTTTCAAAAATAAGTCAATGATCAAGGGAATAAATCATCCACCTACCAGCTTATTCTCTCAGAGAGTTTTTATCCACCAAATGTGAGAAATGGCGGGCATTTTCCTAAGGCCATTTAGGCCAGTTTTAGATGCAAAATAGGCTGAGTGGTTGTTTTGGCATGCCAATATTATTTTTACCAGAGACCATTTTACAAAAATGAGCCATTAGTCATGTCCATAAGTCATCCACCTGCAATATGATGCTTTCCTAAAAACATTAGCCCTCACGGGTGGGAAATGGTGGTTATTTTTCCAAGCCTACTCAAGCCATTTTTTTCAATACTTGACAATTTTTCCAATGGCGAGCATGGTTCTTTTAGGGTGAAAAACAAGATGAATGGTTGTTTTGGCAGGAAAATATCTGCTTTACCAGAGACTTTGTTTAAAAAATAAGTCAATGATCAAGGGAATAAATCATCCACCTACAAGCTTATTCTCTCAGAAATTTTTTATCCACCAAATGTGAGAAATGGCGGGCATTTTCCTAAGGCCATTTAGGCCAGTTTTAGATGCAAAACAGGCTGAGTGGCTATTTTGGTAGGCCAATATTTTCTTTACCAAAGACCCTTTTTTACAAATGATCCAGTGGTCATGTTCATAAGTCATCCACCTGCAATCTGATGCTTTCGGAAAAAAATTATTCCTCACAGGTGGGAAATGGTGAGCATTTTCCCATGCCTACTTAAGCCCCTTTTTCAATACTTAACCAATTTTTCCAATGGCGAGCATTTTTCTGGGAGGTTGCAAAAGAGGATGAATGGTTGTTTTGGATGGAAAAATATCTCCTTGACCAAAGACTTTGTCTCAAAAAGTAGTCAATGGTAGAGTGAACTGATTTTCTGGCAGGGTGCAAAATGGCATAAATTTGAATTTTTGTTGCACAACATTACATTACTTAGAGTGTAAAATTACAAGTAAAATTTAAGTGTAAAATTACAGTGTTAAATTACAAGTTAAATCTGAGTGTAAAATTATATTTTTTTTCCTGGGAAAAAAAGTGTAATTTTATTTCATCCGATGAGAACAAAATTACATTCTATAGATACACTTTGTAAGGAGTGTATTTTTTATATTTCTTGCCTTTTGGATAGACCTATAGTCTTGTTTTATGCTTATGATGCATTTATCTTTTTACATTTTTGATATTGATCCTTGAAAACATTATCTGCTTGTTTAACAGACATAATAACATATTATGACAAAGTTGTCCTCTAAGAAGGACTTTGAGTTCTGAAAAAAGAGCCAAAAACTAGGTGAGACAAAATTCTTTGAAATAACAAAAAGGGAAAAAAAAGAAAGATCCTGAAGTTGTTGAAGAGCCTCTATCAGATCCAGTCATTCTATGAACGGTCTGTGGTAAAATTCCTGAACTTGGCCATTGATATTTTCCTTTATCTTCCATATGCCCAAAGCTCTGTCCGCCTATTAGAGTAAGATTACATTTATGATATATTTTATTTTATTTTAATTAGAGAAATTATGTCTGAAATATAATGCCAATATTGATTGTTTTTGTTTATTTTGTAGAGTATCTCACCAATGGATCATTCAAATGATCCATATCAACAAAATATTCCTCGAAAAAGAGGTCGACGTAAGGGTCTAGATTACTCAAAACTTCCAACTTTGGAACCATGTGAAATTGTCCTTCAATTCACTAGTGGTAGAGGTAAAAAGACAACGCGATGTGTTTCTCATGGACAATGTCAAGGATTTCAAGATCAGAACTCCATACCACAGAATGAGTACATGAGTCTCCCTCAAACAACAAACAATCATCCAGCCATTCTTTAAACTCAATGTCCTCAATGTAAGCAACCAATGACAAACAATAATGTTGCTGGACAATAGAGGCAACCTTTGTCTCCAATTGCAGTTGAAGGGAATGTTAATGCACATAGTGGAAATATTTATGAAAAAATAAACTATGTTGTGAGGGTCCCATTACATGCTTCCATTACATTGAACGTTGAGTTTCAAAATAAAAATCTGTACCAAAGAATGAACCTAGTTTTGCAGAATGAGACCCTACTTTTCCATCAAACTATCAATGATTGATGCTATTGTTGTTACAAATCACTCTGAGAAAAGTGTAGGTTGTGTTGCTCAACAACCTAAGGAGCCTTTTACTACATTTACTGATGAAGGGAATCAAAGTGTAGATCCCAATGGGAAGCAATCGTAAAACGAACCTCTTATGAACTTGGATGCAAGTGGAAGACATGAAACAACTGAAATAATTGCATTTCATGAACAAATGGAGAGAAATGCAACTACAAAAAACAAATCTCTACAATTGGTCAAGTTGTAGTGGAAATGCTAGAAGGGTTTTCAGCAAATGAAACTGCGAATGCTAAGAGAAGGTCACTAGGAAACCGCTTAAGGACATTCTTATTGCATCTTAAGAAGTAGTCGGGATGGTATAACCACAGACTAAATGAGGGGAAGACAAAATTTAAAGAAATTGGGACATGGTTTTCTGGAAAATCGCTTAAAGATGTAGATGAGAATGACATTATTGCTGGAATCGGGTACTTCATGAGCAAAAACTATAATGAAGAATCTAAAATTGAGGATGTTCTTGAACATCTAAATGGATTCCTTGATAAACTTTGATAAATTGTTGTGGTAGAGATTCGTAAGGATTTTATGCCGAGGAACATGGCTTCAGTATTTATCGAATCAAGCATGACTCATAAGCATTTACAATGTCTTAAGAGAATTGATGCTCATGGTGTACTAATGGGGGTTAATCCAACATCAGTTTGTAGTGAAATGAAAAAGTGGAGCAAAGAAGCTAAGGATATTGATATGGGTTGGGAGAGAACTGATGGTTTCACATATGGAGTTAGGGTCAAGCAAGTAAATTCATATGCCTCGTTTATGGTTGAATCATTTGAAAAACGGTCTGGAAATATAGTCAATGAAGTTTCTTTCAAACTTGGTATTGATTCTTGCGTACATTATGATCGAGGTGGATAGGTGTGTGAGATATTATTCAAGTTACTAAAAGACAATGGATTGATGTCTTGTGTAAGCCTTGGAAAATGGGATGGAAAAGAAGAATATAGACAAGTTTTAGCACATGTTGTTGATCTTGAAAATGAGGAGAACTTAATGAAACAGATAAATAAGCTTTCATAAGATGGCATCACTATGGTAGATGGAAGGGTTGTGAAAATTAATTTGTTTGAGTGTCATGATCTAGTGGCCATATGTAGTTTAGTATGCAATAATCGTGTTTCTCCAATGGGAAATAATTTGTGTCTTGGGTGCACATGCCACAAAAAAAATACACATGGTTACAGATGAAATCAACATTGGAGAAGGAGATATTATCCATAGTGTTTCTGAATGTTATGCAATGTCAACAGAATTTCTCCTTGTAAGCTATGCAAATTTAGACAAGTTTTCAAATTAATGTTTATATCTTGACAAAACATTCCTAATCTAACTATGTTCTTGAACTTTACTATAGGATTTGAATCCCGCTTTGGAACCAAGCAAAGGATGGGAAGAAAATTTAGATGAGCATATTACAAGCATTCAACCAACCTTTTTTGGTAGAAAGATGACTATTGTGAAGAACTATCCCATTGATAGAATAAATGATGAAAAGGTACACACTTCATGGTTGGATATTGACTATAAAGTAAGCTTATTAGTATTTCAATAATTCCTAACCTCAAAAATTGTTGGTGCCAAATACAGTTGACTTCTGGCTCAATGGCCAAGCTTGTATATTGTTCTTGCCATGCTGGGATCAGAACAATTTTGAAGATGTTTTGTGAAATTCAAAGAATTACACAAGATTATGAAAAGATACATCCAACTAGAGGTGTGGAGAAAACAAAATTTGTTCAAATTTGGGAGGAAATGGAGAAAATTGGTGTTCCATGTAAGCCAGGAGAACCATACCATCATAAAATCCAACAATACAATGATCTTAACTATGGGAAATAAGATGGATCAGCATTAGACAAGATCATCATTCGCCATGAGGGAATTTTAAAGGTTTAATAATTATGTTAACATATCAATTGTTTTTTATGTGGGTCTCGACTAACAATAAATGATGTTGTTATTATGTTTTGACTATTGTTGAATGGCTCTCAGTGTTATTTACTTTGAAAATAATGTTGGGACAATTATTTATGTTGAAAATTATGTTGTCATTATTTATCAGCACAAGGACAATTTATGGCAGGCATTTCCAAATGCCTCTCAACCTTCATTTAGACAGCAAGACAAACTTTTTCTCAATTTGGTAGGCTTGTATTTCGCACGTGTAACCTCCAGAGGGAAATCTAAGCCCATGACTAGATGACCAGATCATCAAAGAACAAGCCCATTCCAACTGATGAATTTATCACCACCAAGAAAGTTTCTGGCGGACACTTCCAAATAGCCCCTTAACCTTGTGATTTTAACACTTAGCCAAATTTCATTTGTTCTTAATATGCAAAACAAGAGTTTTCTTAACTTTGGTAGGTTGATAAATTGCACATGTGACCATCATCAGGAAAACTGAAAACATGACTGGATAACCACTTCAACAACATATCCATGTCACCTTTTGAATTTGTTGTTACACACACATCATTTGGCAGACATTTGAAAATGGATTTTTAAACTACCAATTCAACACTTAGACAAAATTTTCCACCTCTAGGTCAACATGAGGAGATTTTTATTTTCATCAAATTGGAAGTATGAGACATCCACTGGATAGAGGCCAACAAGGTGATTCCATCTAGACTAATTTCATCCTTTGAAACCTATTTCTCTCTCCTCGGTGGGCATTTTTCTAGAGAAGTGCAAAACAATCTAGGAGGCACTTTTGGTAGATCAATATCTTCACCTACAGAGACTTTTTGGACAAACCAATGATATGGTTAGATGCACAAATCAATAGTCTAGAACCCATACCCTCAAAATACTTTAATACATCAACCACGGGAAATGGAGGAAATTTTACTGGGGTCACTTAGGCATTTTTTACAGTATTTTTATACTTAGACAATTTGTGCAATCTCCAAGGTGGATTTTCATATCATCATATCCTTGCTTTTTAAACTACCAATTCAACACTTAGACAAAATTGTCCACTCTAGGTCAACATGAGGATATTTTTATTTTCATCAAATTGGAATTATGAGACATCCACTGGATAGAGGCCAAGAAGGTGATTCCATTCAGACCAATTTCATTCTTTGAAACCTCTTTCTATCTCCTCGACGGGCATTTTTCTGGACAAGTGCAAATCAAGCTAGGAGGCACTTTTGGCAGATCAATGTTTTCAACTACAGACACTTTTTCGACAAAACAATGATATGGTTGGATGCACAAATCAACATTTTAGAGACCCATACCCTCAAAATAATTTAAGCCATCAACCACAGGAAATGACGGACATTTTACAGGGGTCTCTTAGGCATTTTAACCAGTATTTTTATAGTAGACAATTTTTGCAATCTCCAAGGTGGATTTTTTTATTTCACCGAAATCTTGAACCAATGATACCAGATGATGTAATACATATTACTGAGCACAACCATACTGATTTCATATTCAAATTCATCTTCCTCTGACTTAGGTGGGCATTTTACTAGACTAGTGCAAAACTACCTAAAACCCTGTTTTGGCATATCTATAAATTCCTCCTTAGACACTCTCAAGACAACCTGAGACCATGGTCAAGTAGACAAATGAAAAAGATACATCCTGGTGCTTTTAGATAATTTTTATAATTCTCCTGTGAGGTACGACGGACATTTTCCTAAGGCCGCTTGGACCAATTTTCCAACACTTCCATTTTTAGAATTTCTCCAAACTGACAAATCTCTATATAATTAGGTCAAATTGTAATAATGATATCATGAAGGTACTAGAACATCATTAAGTGGATTTTCATCTTCATCAACCATGCCACATCACCATATATTTCATATCATCATATCCTTTGTCTTTATTTCTTTGTCATTACTGAACTCCTTTGACATCAATGACAACCACATTCAACAAATAAAACTTAGTATTTATTCATATGCATTGAAACTTATGTATTGTTTATAGGTTATTGAATGCCTACCAGATGAAGAGAATAATAAAAATTGGGTGAGGATGTGGAAGTGTTATAAAGAGTTCCACATGTTGCAACTACAAGGGTGTAAGGGGGGTGATGTATATGCATATGAGAAAAGGTACATCGGTTTCATCATATTATCTAGTTTGAATGGTGGTATCATTTCATTCATGACAAACAATTTTATCCATTGTCATTGCAGGATTGGCTTCCTTGCAAGTGATTTGTTAAAACTAGTCTTGATAAACCAAGTATGAGACAACCAAAAAAGGGAAAATTCCAAAATGATCATAAAGCAACATTGTATGCAAAGTGGTGAAGAACATAAAATTCATAATGAAATGACATTCATAAGGTCTTAATATATTAAGAGACCTATTTTGTTGATATTTTGGTGATATTTATAGCCTTTATGTATTAAGAGACTTGTTTTGTTGAAAAGACCAAAATGATCATAAAGCAACAATGTATGCAAAGTGGTGAAGAACATAACATTCGTAATGAAATGGAATTCATATGTTCTTAATGTATTAAGAGACCTATTTTGTTGATATTTTGGTGATATTTATGGCCTTAATGTATTAAGAGGCATGTTTTGTTGAAAAGTCCAAAATGATCATAAAGCAACATTGTATGCAAAGTGGTGAAGAACATAACATTCGTAATGAAATGGAATTCATATGTTCTTAATGTATTAAGAGACCTATTATTGCAGGATATAGTTCTGAATTCATTCTATTATTAGGTTGTTAGAAGGCTAAAACATGCCCAAGTTGAAGGATATTGAGGCTGCCATGACTGCTAGGTGCTTTTAGAATCCAAAATCAAAGAGAAAATTACATAATAACAAGATGTTATGCCGAGAACATGCCCATATTTCTAAACGATGAGGTTTGTTGCTTCTTTGAGGTCTGAATCGTGCACAGATTGCCTAGAATTAACCCAGAAATGCCTCTCAATGCTATTAGGAGGTTAGGAACAGGTCTGAGAATTGATTTTAAAACCCGGAATGTGCCCAGATTTGAGAAAATGTTGCTTATTGTCATTCTATGGACCTGTACATATAAACTCCATCAAATAAGGTAAGGAATCACTTGGCTCCACAAAAAAAAGTGGTCATAGGTGCAAAAATGTCACTATGAAATTGTTGAGAATCATGCCTCACACCACAAAAAAGTATAAACCAAAGCATATATTGTAGAACCACTAACTCTTGGACATAAAGAAGATATCAATAAGAAAATGAGGACTTCATAAACATGAATACCATACTTAATAATCATTGACTATAGAACCACTAACTCCTGGACATAAAAATTAAGACAACTAAAAATCATTTTTCATTATATGCCAATAAATACAAAACTCCATCATACAAAAATTCATTTTTCGTTATCTATCGATAAATACAAGACTCCATCACACAAAAATGCATTTTTCGTTGTCTGTCAATAAATACAAAACACTATCATAAAAAAATGAGTTTTCCTTTATCTACTGATAAATACATATATACATTGATTTATACATGTCTACCATGTTTCTGAGATGGCTTAAATCCCTCCTCTTGAGCAGAAGACAAATCTGAATGGTCTCTCTTGCCTTTCGTAGAAGACTGTAATTGGTCTGGAGCTGTACAAGGCACATTTTGCAATTTGTTTTCAAGCTCTTTAAATCTCTGTGTAACTTTTTTTAAATTTCCAAGCAAAACATTTTTTTCCTCCGTCAGTTTGTTCAACATTTCCACATTTTTCTTATACTTTGTTGATTCCTGTTTTTCCTTTACCTCCAATTGTTGTCTAGTATTTTTCAACTAATCTTTAACTTCATTCAATTCACATTTTAGATTCTGTATTTCTTTCTCCTGCTCTTTTTCCCTCAACTCTGTCTCGTTGGGAACGACAAGAATTGCCATCATCGCAGCAGCTAGACATTGTAATTCCTTCTGCAAATCAGTAATTGTGGATTGAAGTTTTTGAATTTCCATATCACGTCCCAAATGTTGAACTTTTCAGTTGTCAGAGAGTTTTGATTCCAACTCTCTTATTTGTGCATCTTTTCAAGCCAAATTCTCTTTCATTTCTTTATATAATGGTGATGAGCCAAATAAATGACCTAGTTAAATGTTCATTGAGAAGCATTCTTGTAGCATCTTCTCTCGATTTGCTAAGGACTTCTCTCTCTCTTCTATGTTTTTTTTCTTCTACCCTTACCCTTATTTCCTTTGGTACCCTTACCTTCACCCTCACCACCTTCTTCATTGTATTTTTTTGTCCTCTCCTTTGGTTTTTAAGTTCGAGAGATTCAGAGATCCTTTCAAACCTTTTTCCTCTCAGCTTATCAGCTTGATTAGAAATGGCTTTTGTCAAACTGGAAATTAAAGATTCTAATTATCCAACTTTTTGACCTAGGCTTCCCTCCCACTCTTTCAACTTCAACTGATATTCTTGTATTAACTCTTCATTTTCTTTAATTTTCTTCTCCAATACCTGTAAAGGACCCATTTCTCTCCTTATTGGTGGTACATTGAAAACAGGTGGTCTTTTTTTCAACTCTTCTTTGAGTTCACTCTCTTCAGCATTAAGTTTTTCCAAAGCCTCTTTATACACAACCCTCATTGACTCAATTTCATTTTCAGCTTCATTAGTGATTTTGTCTACTTCTTTGGATAATAGTTCAACCATTAATTCTTTCTCTTTTATAATTATGTTCGTTTTGAATTGATTATCCACAACTGTATTTTGCGACACTGCTATCTATTTGAGGCATTCTATAATATTATTATCTTTTCTCAAGCCCTCTTCCGCACAATTGCATATATAGGAAGATTGTTCCTTGAAATATTCCATTTTATCATATAGGATGAACAAGTATCTACTATCAAACTTATGTGATGGAATGTCTAAATGCATAGCGGAATCCCTTGAATCAGATTTGGAAGAACAATCATACTCAATTGCCAACTATTTAGGAGGAATTCTACCAAGAACCTCTTGAGGAATGGAAAAGTGAGCAGTAGTTTGTTCCATTTCGTTGCCTGTCACCTCCTCCCAATGACCTCTATCTACATGTCCATGTAACTCTTTCAAGTTGTGGTAGCACAAACTACATAAATTGTGACAAAATCAGGAGATTGTACTCATAATTCATCATGGTGCTCGGGACTTTGTACTGGCGATTCCTCATTCTGTTCAGGAGGCTATAATGGTAATTCCCTATGGTGCTCAGGATATTGTACTGGCAATTCCTCATTATGTTCCCTGCTATTACATTTCCTAATGTATGTTTTATGAACAGGTGGTTTTGGCAAAGATATATTTTCATGCTATTTGATATCACCAATCTCTGTTCCAGTAGCATGGGGTCGACATAAATCAATAATTTTTTGAAGTGTGCCTGGGAAAGTAAATTTAACCTTCCTTAATTGGCTCTCTTACAGGGAAGAGTGGATTTTCTTAGCCAATAGATAAGGAATATCTACAAGTATATATTCCACCCAATGTATCAATACCCGCATACATTCACCTTTAATGTCTTGCCTGTGATGATTCGGAATTGTCCTAAGGACAATCTGAACCAATGTTTTGTATATTCCAAGAGGGACATATTGCATTCTTAAACCATTCCTCGGAATAGATATTTCTCGCCCATAAAATTTATTATCCATCTGGTTCTTCTCCTATCAGGGGGTTTTCCAAGAGCTAAAAATCGCTCCCCCTCTATGTGGAATATTTGTAGCTCGAGAAACCAAATCAGAGTCGAGGTTTACCCGCTTCCAAAAAAATTTGAGTTCCATATTCCCAGTATCATATTTTGAAATTGCCTCATCTTTCTCCTCATCAACATAATTGAACATTCCAAACAAAAAGTCGAAAACTTTTGCTTTCCTCATGATAGTTTCCATACTTGGTGGCCAAATATTTGCATCTCTCCATGCATCAGAATACTCCTGGAATTTTTTTATTGTTACCCTATGTAACATCCCATATTTTCATAAAAATTTAAAATTTTTGATACTGACAATAATAGCTTTAATTAGGATAATTTATAACTGGGGAAAATAATAAATGTTGATTGTAACATCATTAACTAACAGCTATTAGTACTAATCACAATAAAATTCTGTTATAAACAATTCGAAAGTGACAACTTAACATATTCATACCAACTCTGATTACGATAATTAAATGAACTAATGAATCAGAATTATGATGCGACACCTTTTTCTTCTGCAATGATAAGCATGATTAATGTAATAAAAGAATGACAGGTTTGAAATGTGATATGGTACTTTTTCTTTTGAGATGATACTGATAGTTTGCTTCTTTGCTGACCAAGGGAGTCCTATGAGGGACCCTGAAGCTTACTTAGCTGCAACACTAAAGCATTGAACCTGTTCTATGTGCAGACAACAGGTAAGAAGTTTCATGATTTCAATAAATTCCAGTTCGAGTAAGTTCAAATTCATCGTCGTAAATAAAAATAGAATAATTAGAGGCTGTTGAGATTATAAAAGCATATAGGTACATTTCTCATGCTTACACTTCTGCTTTCCATGATTCATCTTGTATCTGATTAAAATCAACCCAAGTTAGTTGTATGAATAAGCATCTAATTAGTAGCATCGTCATTGTAGTCTTCATTGTACTTAGTTGGTTTCGTCGTTGTCCTTGTACTAACTAATTATGTCGTCATCATTTAGCTGGTAGTACAAAGATGGTACAGTTCCATTGTATCGCATGAATAAAAGTGGATAGGGGATTGGAGAAAATTATTATTCCCATTACCAAACTATATATTATATCATGTATGTGCTTGTGAGCTTATACAACACTATTAGTCCCTATGAAAAGAAATGATTAACGATATAATTTTTATGGATCATAAATCCTATCTATCTCCATAATTATTTAAGTCTTAAATAAGCAAAAGTAGTCTTTTCTAGAGACTAGACATTTGTAGCAATTTGATAAATAAACAAATATTAGCCATAGGTTAACTATGGTGCAATTAAGAATAGAACTATTTAATTTTCATTCTATAACGTGACAAAATCTAGGTCTTACGAATATAGTGGTGCAACTATATTGATCCTTGGTTTGATATTGATATTAAAACGTATGGTGTGACTATTGCAATAATATGCAAACATTGGAATTATATCCAAACCGTTATAATATGTCGGATCGATGACAATGTAATGAAACATTATAATGAAATCTTTCATAGATGTTAATAATACTATGGTGAATTTAAATGGTGATAATAATATGAATTGCAAGGGTTACTGTCACGTCATTTTCGCTAACATGCATTAAATTTGAAACTTGACAGGTTGCTGTTTAATTAAAATGGCGTTGGTCTCGAGCTATGTTAGAGATCTCCCATTGATCCTGCAATAAAAACTTAGTACTGCCTCCCTGCCGAGTTGTATTTCTAAAGATCCACGTAGACGTGAATGCCTCCATGCTTGTTGTTATGTAAGGGTTATGCGCCATGTGTTGGTTGTGCTTGCTCCACTTTGTGCCATGGTGGCATTGTCAACCTGTAATGTAGGTCGAGCATTTAATGAAGACGTTGATTGTTCAACCCTAAAACGCTGGCAACATTGTGATCGTCGATGGTAATGAGTTTTGAACCGTTGATTGTAACCCTACCTTTGACGTTGACTTGGTTTATGAATTTAGTAACTAAGGGTTATTGTCTCCATTGTTTTCGGCCTGTGGCCGACAGGATGCCAAAATTTTAGCCTAGGATTTGAATGGGGTTCGACCATGAGACCTCTAGTTTTGAGAGGGTTACAGTTCTCCTTCTTTGGCAATGGAGTCGTTTGATAGCCTTTGTATCTAGTTTTTAAATGGTTAACAGTGGTAGTTCTGGGATTCATCGTTAAAGTTTGAGTTCAGATTTTGCCTGGTGTAAAAGAACTAAGGGTTCTTGTCTCATTTTAGTGTGAAATCACTTGTAGCTAGTGAAGATGGGAAAACCCTGGTAGTTAACAGTAATGTATGTTTCTGTCACCAAATTAGTATTTCTTTACTGTGTTTTTCGATTTTTACTTTAAATGTAAAGATATCTAACTCCTTGCTATCGATTGTTAGTTACAGGGTTTATAAAGAACGTTGAGTAGGGTTTTGGCGAGGGAAACATCGTTCTTCTTCTCCGGTAAGCTTCGGGTCTCCCATAAACTCTCATAGTACTCACCGAATGTGATTGAGGTGGTTTCAAGAAAAGTAACGGGTCCTGCCACGATTTGTTGTTGTCCTGTCGTTGTTGATAGTTGGACGAAAAACTTTCACAGCTTGTTTACTAAACAGTGATATGGTTTACATTCGTTTGAATGTTCTTGGTTTCTATACTTTAAGTTTGTTGTCAATTTTGGCTAGAGCTGTGACTCGCAGATGCACTATAAAGAAAAAATGGGTTCTTTCAAACTATTGGATCAAGGGATAAACCTTGTAGGTTTTTGTTTGCAAACATATTTTAAAATGCTTGTTCTTTAGAGCATCGACTTCGTTTTTGAAGTTGTCCTTTTTGCAATGGTTTAAGAGTCTGTGAAAAACGATTTGATTCGTGTTCAGTTGTGACCGTAAGAAGAAGAGCCAAGGGCTTGTTCTCTGTGTAAAGATGATACTCTTCTTGGTAATAAAAATGTATGCTGAACATTTGTGTAGATATCTGTGTTTTTCATCTTGATATTGTAGGTTGATGTCGTGTTTCTTGGTTATCGATGTTGGTAAATAAGTAGAGTAAAATGTTGAAAAGAATTACAAAAAGTGTACAGTGGAAACGAATAGGGTTAAGCCCTAAATTCATGTTTTGTTTATATTTGTATACAACAAAGATAAGAAATGGAAAACTAAACCTAACTAGGGTTTGAAAAGAAACTAAACAAAAGTACGAATGACACTTACAGTTTTACAGATCTAAGAATGCAATAGATGAGTAATGACAAAGTGATGTTTATAAAGCTTCTATTATTTATTAGAATGATAATCAGCACAATGCTTATAATAGGAAATAGAAAACAATTACTATCAGCAACAGAATGTTTCTATTATATCTATTTTCTATTTGAACTATAAGTTTATGAAAATGATAAAGAAATGAAAAATAGTGTGTGTATAAGTGTATTGTGGAAACTGGGAATTATAGAATGACTGTGAAAAGCTTTTGCTTACAGCAAGTAAATAATGATAATAATACAGTGAGATAATAAACTTGAAAAACATTAACAGAGATATTGAAATCAAAGTGTCTGTAAACAATATGAGAACTGGGTGATGATTGTTATGTACAATCTTATTCTGATGATCACTACCATTTAATTTACTACTCTGTTAAGATATATGTATACCTGTGATTTCTATATTTTTCTGTACAGAATGATGATAAGAATGCAAAAAAATTGTGCATTATTTATATTTTCAGGAAGCTCTGATACCTTATAATACAGACATTGATATTATGCAGAACTTTCTACTATTATTTAACTTAGGAACAGAAAACTGATACATATATAATTACTATCTATCTATCGAATTCAAATGGCAATTTTTCCTATCTTCTAATCTATTTTAAATTGCATATCTCTACTAGAGTATGATGCTTCAAAACAACGTGTGGAAAAATATAGATATTGGTTTATCAATTCATCTTCACTATTAAACTTAAACATTCGGTCTTAAAACAACTTCTAGGATCAGATTCTTTTTTCGAAAACAAATAAACAAAAAATACTAGATAAACAGAACAGAATTATTTACTGAGAATAAGTTAGGAAATCTGTAAGAACCTGAGAAAATCTGTAGGGCAACAAACATCCCAAGAATACTGTTCCACCCAACCAAATTCCTGAAAATAGTCAAGTACTATCTTAGGACCCCCGAGCCTGTTCACTGAACCACTAGGAGGAAGAAACTCAGGAATGAGGACTTCTTCTTGCTGTGGCAATTCACTTCTGAAACTTCAATAGATAGCAATCCAATAGACTTGCACCAACATTTCTGGTTCCTCTCAGCAATAATGCAGACTCAAAATTACAGTCACCACTATCCTCCCTATTCAAATCTCTCTTGAAATCACTTGATTCACAAGAGGAAAATATTCTGCAGAAATATTGATTAAGGGCTGCCTGCCCAATTCGAATTTGCCTTTATAGGCTGCCTAGGCCTTTTAGATGTTACTGGGTCATTAAATGAGCTTCCTGCTCACTCCCTCCACCTGGGGGATAATGCCCTATTTTTAGGGGTAATTGTCCCATAACCAACAGTTAGTGGTGTGATGCAACTGCTTCCATGTGTCCCATACCTGCCAACCGCTTCCATTCCTCCTAGTGGATCAGTGAACACTCATTCAACAGTCCTCTTGGGTGTTTGTCTCCTAATTAATTTATTTAAATAATAATATTCAGTAATTACATTCATCCATGATCAGAACTGATCATAATTACAAAACTTTGTAATTAAATTTAACATAAAGTATTTTGCAATAAAATAATAATGTTCAGAAAATTGGGTAGGTGACACCCTATCATCTGTGGACACCTGTGTTTGAATTGTGGTTGCAGAGGAGGATTCTCGCGTTTCAACTGTGCCCGTGCTAGAGGACGCCCCTGTTTCAAGTTCAGCCAAGGTTGTCTAGGTTCAAAGCGGAGGTGAGGTGATGCACGCAGACTATATTTCGAGCTCACAAATTATACCCACAAAGAGTATTTCAGCAACAAAACATTTTTCTTGAGTGTATTCCCAAGTCGTAATTCATGACTTGGGCATGCACTTTTCCCTATGTTGACATCCAACTTCTAATATTTTTGCATTCCTTGTCATCAGAGGGAATTTATAATTTGTTTGTACTTTGACATAAAAAAACGCATAAACATAAGCTATCACTTTTCAGTACTTGCCCATTTTTTCCAAAGGGGAGCATTATCTGGCATGGTGCAAATTAGGTTGATTGGTTGTTTTGGAAGGCCATTATCTTCTTGGAAAAATATTTTTTATCACGAATGAGTCAATGGTCAAGTGCATAAATCATCCACATGAAATATTATGCTATTCGAGTTTTCCAATCCCTCAAAGGTGAGAAATTGTGGGCATTTTCATGAAGCCATTTAGGCCAATTTTAGGTGCAAAACTATCTGAGTGGCTGTTTTGGAAGGCTAATATATTTTTCACCGGAGACGTTTTTCCAATACTGAGACTATATTCATGTGCATTAGTCATCCACCTACAAGATGGTGCCATCAGAATAGTTTTTTCTCTCTCTCTAAGGCAATGGTGGTCATTTTCCCAAAGCCACTCGAGCCATATTTTCAGTACTTAGCCATTTTTTCCAAATGGGGACATAATATGGGAGCCTGCAAAAAAGGTTGATTGGTTGTTTTGGCAGGCCATTATCTTCTTGGATATAGACCTTTTATCTTGAATGAGTCAACGGTGAAGTGTGTAAATACTCCACCTGAAAGCTTATGTTGTCAGATAAATTTAATCCCTCACTGGTGAGAACTGGTGGGCATTTTCTTGAGGCCATTTAGGCAATTTTTAAGTGCAAAAAAGGCTGAGTGGTTGTTTTGGTAGGCCAATATTTTCTTCACCAGAGACTTTTTTCCTTGATTGAGACTATATTCAGGTGCATTAGTCATCCACCTACAGGATGGCACCCTCTAAATACTTATCTCTCTCTCTCTGAGGAAATGGTGGTCATTTTCCCAAATCCACTTGAGCCATATTTCCAATACTTAGCCATTTTTTCCCATGGCGAGCATTTTCTGGAATGGTGCAAAAGAGGTTGATTGGATGTTTTGGCATGCCATTATATTCTTGGCCACAGACCTTTTATTGAGAAGGCGTAAATGGTCAAGTGTGTAAATCCTCAACCTAAAAGCTTATGTTGTCAGATAAATTTAATCCCTCACTGGTGAGAACTGGTGGGCATTTTCTTGAGGCCATTTAGGTAGTTTTAAGTGCAAAAAAGGCTGAGTGGTTGTTTTGGCAAGCCAATATTTTCTTCACCAGAGACTATTTTCTAAGACTGAGACTATATGTAGGTGCATTGGTCATCCACCTACAGGATGGTTCCATCAGAATAGTTTTCTCTCTCTCTCTGAGGAAATGGCGGTCATTTTCCCAAAGCCACTTTAGCCATATTTTCAGTACTTAGCCATTTTTGCCAAAGGGGGGCAAAATATGGGAGAGTGCAAAAAAGGTTGATTGGTTGTTTTGGAAGGCCATTATCTTCTTGGACAATGAATTTTTATCACGAATGAGTCGTGTTAGGATATCTCATCATTCAGTATGTACTTTGCATGCATGCATCCACATGCTGCCCAGTCACCAGTTTGATGCCTCCAGCACCTAGTCCCTAGTATGCCAGCACCTGGGAGCCACTTTCCACTCTGTTTTATCCCTTCTAGTCAGGGAGGCACCCACTTCTCACCCACCACTTGAGAAGGGCTCCTTTTCTCACCTACCAGTCCAGTTCACTTCAGTTAGGTAGTTGTATTTCCTTGATTTAAGGCTAGACTGACTCCTCACTGTTGTTATCACTCTGATTGACTTCCGATGAGACTTGACTACCTATTCTGAGTGCAGTTAAATCCTCATGTTCCCTCCACTGAGCCTCTATCCCTACATTAGTGCCATTACCATCAGTTACACTTATTACACTCAGTTAGACTCAGTTTGACACCTGTCTGACAATGACTTGTGCATTGATGACCACCACTGATTGATGATGAGGACTCCTAGTTGGAGCCAAGCTACACCATGCAGTATATTCGAATGACCTCCTTGGATAATTCGAATTGCTCACTCATTGTGACAGTATTGTATTGTAATTCTACCATTCTGGATTATAGAGCACTGATGCATCTCTCTTGCACAGTTTTTACTCCAAATTGTTTTACTATTTGTGATTGATATTCTTGTTCAATAGATCTACTGTGACTAATTTTACATGGTATCAGATCCATTGCAGGGACAAGATCTCTCTCCTATAGTTGTTCTACATGAAGAATTGAGTGAATTTTCTCAAAATTACTAAAGTTTTGGCATGCAAAATCTCATGTGCATTCGATCATGTGCATGCAAAGCTGAAAAATACTCTCCAATCCACTCCAAAAGCCTGAGTTTTCCATAGAATTCTTGGATTTGATACATTGGATCATTCAAGCTTGTTTGATCTCCAATCCCAGGTGTGATGCAACGCTAAAAGGGTGGATTGTTGGACCTTACTGTTCTTGTTTTATATTGTTATTTGCAGGTTAATCATCTCCATCAAGTGCATTCGCTATCATTAAGATGGATTCTTCTTCTTCTAAGCTACTCACTCCTTTCAATTATTTTGAATGGAAGAATGACATGGAGATTATGTTGCGCTCAAGAGGGTACTACATAGTCACCATGGGCCTCGAAGTTGAGCCCAATACACTCATTGAAAAATCAAAGCACTTCAACAAGTTGGATGAAGCATATGGTCTTCTTTGCCTCAATATTTCCAAGGATCTTCAATTTCACCTCAGTGGATTGACTACTCCAAAGGAAGTATGGGAGCAACTCAAGAAGCTTTTTGGAAAGCAAGATGACATGTGGTCTTTTCAATTGGAAAATGAATTGATTGACTTGAATCCTGAGAATTTCGAGACCATAAATGACTTTTTTACAAGATTCAAGCATTTGTCTTTGCAATTGAAGAATAGTGGAGTTATCAAAGAGGATAAGCAATTGATCCTCTCCATTCTTTAAAAACTTGGTAAATATTTCTTAGTATTTGTCTCTACTTTCAACTCCATCCGGCTAACTACCTCGAATTGGAAGATGCCTACCTTGAATTCCTTCATTGAGTCCGTTACCAAAGAGCATGATAAACTAATTCAAATGGGGTCCATAAGCTCCAAAGATTCAGCCCTCTTTGTTCAAGGATCCAATCATTCGAATGGCAAAGGGAATCAAAAGAAAGAGAAGCCCAAATTCGAACCTATCAAGAAAAGAGAGAAAAGCAAACCATCGGATGCACCATTCGGTTCAAGGAACAAGCAAAAGGGTAAAGAGGGTAAAGAAAAATCTAAATGTTCATATTGCAACCGTGGCTTTCATCATGAAAGTTCATGCATGAAGAAAACAATAGATCAAATGGCCCTCCTTTTGGAAAAGAATAACATAACTCTTCCTGAAGGTGCACAGAAGAAGGATAGAAATGATGATCATGAAAGAGGTCAAGCACTCATGGAAACTGTTTTGAAACCCACCACTCTACTGATAGATTCCGGTGTCTCGAATCATATGGATGCAAATATTGACTCCTTTTCTTCATTTGATCCAAACAGCTCCATCCCCATCCATTTGGGAGATGACTCAAAAACTTCATCAAAGGGTGAAGGTACCATCCATTTAGAGCATGGAAGTTTTTAGAATGTTCTTTATGTTCCTTCCTTGGCTTGAAATCTACTTTATGTGTATCAAATGACACACACCAGTGAACCGAAGCAAGTGACATTCAGCCCTAAAAAAATTGAAATTTCTGATATTGAAAGTGGAAGACTTATTGCAATTGGAAAGGCAAATCATACTGCAAAATACTATGATTTTTCACACTTTGTGCCGCTTGAAAATCCCACTGCTCTTCTCACACATGGAAATGAGGTTAGTAGTCTTTGGCATGAAATGTTTGGACACCTTAATTACAATTATTTTCTGTTGTTACAAAACAAATCCATGGTTGATGGTCTTCTGCACCTCTGTTCCTTGAAGAGAATTTGCCCAAGTTGCATCATTGGGAAGCACCCCGAGCACAAGTTCGACCACGGCAAAGCTAGCAGAGCTTCTACTATTTTGGGCCTCATAAATTCTGATATCAGTGGTCCGCTGCCAAATATTTCCATGAATGGTTCAAGGTATGTTTTGACATTCATCGATGACTTCTCCCGCGTTACTTGGGTATTTTTTCCCAAAAACAAGTCAGAAGTGCTTGGAAAATTCAAGGATTTTAAGGCTTCTATTGAGATCGCCACTAACAGCAAGATAAAATCTCCTAGATATGATAATGGCAGAGAATATATCAAGACTGAGTTGCTTCAACTTTGTGCCGAAATCGGAATTCAGATCCAACATACAGTTCCCTACACACCCCAGCAGAATGGTGTAGCGGAAAGGAAGAATCGGTCACTGAAAGAGATGGCTACCTGTATGCTTGAGTCAAAATTTTTGGCTGCAAATATTTGGGCTGAAGCCATGAATGTTTCTGCATACATTCAAAACCAAGTTCCACATTCATCCATGAAAGGTAAAACTCCTTTCGAAGCATTCACTGGCCACAAACCGGATGTGTCCAATTTGAGGGTTTTTGGCTCCATTGCATGGGCTAGAATTCCTTCTAATAAGAGAAAAGATTTGGATCCACAAAGTATTGAATGCATCCTAATAGGATATGGAGAAGAATCAAAATCATATAACCTCATGAATATCAGATCCAAAAAGATATTCATAGAGCGAAGTGTGAAGTTTGAAGAACCACTTCCAGATCTGAAACTAGTCAAGGAAAACACTGCCGATCCGCAGTCTCTACAAGAAGAAGTTTCGAGAGAAGATGAAGAAAGAATTGGATCTTAGATTTTTGATATTTTATCAGACTTTGATGGCCATGACATATCAGGTTCAGAATCCGACCATAATGATCCTCCTCAGTTACCAAAGTGGGAGCAAAACACTCTACAATCTGCTGCTCCAAACATTGGAAATCCTATTGATCCAAAGAGAACAAGAGCAGACTTTCAAAGATAAGGTATGGCTCTTTCATTTTCTGATCCATTATTATCTAAGAAATGTTATTTAATGATTGGTTCATATCCCAAATCATACTATGATGCCCACCGAGATCCATGATGGCAAACCGCCATGGATGAAGAATACAGTTCTCTTCAAAAGAAAAATACATGGGAGCTAGTCTCTATATATTCGATCCTAACATACTTCACCTTATCTCATCATGATTTACTTATGCCACCAATCCAGAATTCAGGATTTGATAATGATTCGTTTTCCTTTCGAAACTTTGGTTGTTGATTTTCTTCATGATGGCCACACATTTTTCCTAACGCACATCACTTCAAGCATTCTTCTGCGCCACTTCTACTATATCCATCAACTTTTGAATTTTGTACCTTCCCTTCGTGAGTTGCTCCTTTGCTTGAGTTTGTTGCTCTATGATGCCTTCCACTATCTACACAATGAGTGGTGTCTGCAATTGCTGCTCTGCTTCAATGATTTTTTGTTTTATAACTTCCTAGACTACAACAACGTCTTGCGTCACATTGTGTGCTTCCTCCTATAGTATATCCAAATTTTTCATGATGCTCTACTATTCTTCCCTTAGCTATCTAATCTCTTTCTATTGTCTCTTATTTTCAACCAATGCAACCACTTTCTCCATTGCTGGTGGAGTGTTCATTGTCTCCTTTATTTTCTATGCATTTTGTTGCGCATCACGTATATTATGTTCTATTATTTGCAAATCAGTATCCTCCAGCAATTGAGTCTGTATATGCATACTTTATTTACACAACTTTGCGCACTTATCTTGTAAGGTCTTTATGTTTTCTACTGCGGCAATCACACTAGCACTTTGCTCCATTTCCTACCTTTGTTCTGGTGGTGTACTTGGTGTTTCTCTTTGTTCCAAGTCCACAATATTTTCCTAGAATCCTTTGATTGGTTCTCCTATCTTCGCAACCTTTTATTCAACTGGGATATCTACCTCCAGTTGATCTTTCAGAATTGTATTGTATAGTCTTTCTGGTTCTTGCTACAATTTTTGATTTTACCAAACCACCTCTTATTTTCTCTTCTCTAATTCTTCTTTATCCTTCTATTCTTCTTATTGCTCTTTGCACAAATTTTCATTTTCCTCTTGCAGTGTTGTCTTTGATATCATCACATTGGCCTTTTTAGATAATGTCGTGGTTGCACGCAAGTGAATCTCCCTTACTACTCATGTTTACAATGTGTATAACACTTCTTTTGGAATTTGATACAAAATCAAATTAACTGAACTTATTGTTACTGCATTTTCTTGCAATTCTGGTGTAGGGAACTTGAGAGCTCCCTACACTATCTTCACCATTCTCTGTGTCATTGATGCAACTGATGCCTAAGGAACCATCTACTTTGGTTCTGCAATCCCTATGCGCTCCTCCTTTGATATCCTAGATGTATTTTTTTCCTCCAACTCCTATCTCAATGATGTAGTTAACTGCTCTTGCATGCTTGTCTTCATCTCCTCTTGCTTCTTCGCTACTTATTCCCATGCTCCTTCTGCGACTTCCCTAACTTATTCTCCTATTTTTAACAAGTCATCTTTTGTGAGAGAGTGGAAAATTGGTTCTTTCACTGCCTATTATTTTCCCTTTGTGTGGAAGGGCCTACCTCAGTCTATTCCTTCCTCTTTTCTCCTACCTCTGGTGGAGTTTCCTACACAGTGTCGCCTCCACCATTTCCTTGTTCCCATTCACTATCTTACTGGTCATCTTCACCGCTATCTTTCTCCTCACTTGGTTCTTCACCCAAGTTCTCACCCTATGCCTCATCTTGATTCCACTGCTCTTCCTTTGTGAGTGAGACTCTCCAATCAACATCCTAGTCATTCATAATTGCGTCGACATATTACTCTGTTAGCCTAAAAAACATTGGAAACCATCTCATTTCCAGGTCCCGCCTTACTTGAATGTACATGTGATGCATCCCGGCCCTAAAACGCGCAATTCCTTTATACATTTTCACTAAATACGATTTCATGCGTGTCATTCTCCTAATAATGTGTTGAATAGTGTCTCTATAGACAAAATGAATAACACATTTTTTTCAATCTACCTCCTCTTGAGCTTCATAAACGACAACTTAGCATATTTGAACGCTAAACATGGTTTATGCCTATTCTCGAAGAACTGTGAATCCTTCGGCTCCCTCCATGCAACTAAGGTATTCAATATCAAGAACCAGGAATAATGAAATGGTTGTGCTTTTTCCTGCGCCTCCTTGCAATCTTCCGAAAATTCATTCACTAGGAACATTGATCAGTTCATTTGTACACCTTATGTGCACTTCTTTGTTGCTGCTATAACTCCCATGGCAACCTGATCCTTGCGACTCTTTCTGGCCAACTAAGAAGCCAATACTTGTGTGATGAATCTTATTGCATCATCTTTAATACTTGCCACATATAACCCTCATTATGCTCTGTGTGTACCATGCTTTTCCCTCATCCTTTCGATGAGTTCTTTGTCCTACTTTTTATTCTTGATCAACTGTGTCAAACATTCAACTATTGTCAACAGTCCTAGTTTCTATGCAATCATATTGCTATTAATTAATACTTCTGTATCCAACCATAAGAATCCTCCGTGTACACATCTCAACAACAATTGTACACATTTATTCACTTCTGGACTTCTACCAAAATGTGGTATTTTCATCAAAATTCAGCATGCCTATGCACTACAACCCCGTTTCCCATTGTTGTGGATCCAATGTGATAATTGCTTAATCTAGATTATTTATCTTCCACAAGTAGTTTTCATGTGCCAACTGTTATAACCAAAATTGGCACTTCTCCATCTATGACGACACTTGCATCTGGATGCTCTCATGACGACACTTCATGAATCTATTGTTGGTCACACAAAATGACACTATGAATGGAATATCCATAATTTGATTCTTATTAATGTGGCCTTAACTTATTCATTGATTATCCAGCAATTAGGGAGCTTCTTACCATATTTGGAGACCCAAACACACCCTGAAAAGCCCTCAAAATGGCAATTTCAGCCTATTTTTTCACTTATATGCATGTTGTACATGGATCACCTGCATGTGGTGTGCACCTTTCCCTCTTCTCACCTTCGTGTGCCTCAAAAAAATGCCAAAAAATATAAAAAAAATCTCGAAATTGGGGCAGTTTTGGTGGTTTTGGAAACCTCCTTCCCATTTACAACCGCTCCCTCCTCGAATCTAACCATATCCTTCTCCTATAAAAGAAAGGGAGATTGACCATGAGGAGGACTCTTACCCCAACTATTGTTATGTTTTAGAAATGATGACCCTCTTTCCCTTGCCAATTATGCCCTAACTGCTATCCTTAATGCATATGAATTGTGGTTGGGATTCTTGGAGAAGAGAAGAAGGAGATCCTGAATCAAAGGTTTCGTGAGGTGCCTGAATATAAGGAATGTCACTTTGATTTGTTTCCTTCATTAATGAAAGAATAGACATCTTTCCCTTTCCTAACAGTTGTGTTCATGCTTAAATCAAAGTTGGTTACTTATTGATGTTCATTAGATTAGCTTTTATGCTTTATTTGCATTTCAATCAGTTATTTGTATCCAAATGTGTTTGAGGAAGCGTTTTGAATTGGTTTTGTAGGTTCTTTGACTGGAAATCAAGAAAAAATCTCAAGGATTCAAGGAGAAGGATAGGATCAATCTTCAAAAATAAGGTACATGCCCTCTTAACTTTCAAACTCTTTGTTTACTTTTCTTATTACAGAACCCTAGATGTCTATTTTTTCAACCCTGGTATGTTGGTGACCTCAGCCCTAGTCATAGGAAAAATTTGATAACAACAAAAAATCCGGAAACTGCTCTGCAATGGTGATGTCATGGTCTACATACTTCAATTTCTTTACCTCCCCCAATAGGGTTCCCCAGACTAGCACGCTTTCGAGAATTTCTAATGTGTGCACCAGATATTTCTGTTGCTTCTACAAATCTACTAGTTTTGCATCCATTTTTCTTGGGGTTACGTAACTCCTTTGATAATTTGCTTATGTTGAGGTTGATTCTCCCTTCCCCGCTCTCAAACCTTATATTGATGCACCAACTGCTAACCGTGACACTCTTCTTACGGGTAACTCCTCCTCTATCACCATGGATGCATTCTTTGTTCGTTCCTTTCTCTGCACTTGTGCCAGTACTGGTACTTTTGGTGCCATATTTCTACCCCTCAGCGGTTGCACTCGACTCAAATTTGCTATACTCACTTCAACTCTAACTACTTTCAACTGATGTCGATCACCCGCATAACATTCTACCCATAACTAGCATGTATCCTATTTCATTAGTAACAATGCCAAAATATGTTTTTAAGATGATTTCTTTGTAAAAAGATCCTTTTTTTTATTGGTTAAAATTCTCCACATGGTTAAGGAAATAATATTTTTTATTGTGAAGATGGTGAGTGAGTCAACTAATCGCAAAAGTATGTGGCCAGAAAAATTTGAATGGGGACCATTTCACTGCAAATCGAGACATTTTCCCGCAAATATAAGAGTTAACACAGGTTCAACATGAGTTAGGCAGCTACGAAGGTGGGTGTAAGAGTCTTGAAACTCTAAATCACATTCAATAGCCAACGTATTCCATGAGTGAAACCTGCAAGTAAAAGAGTTTTTAATTTCTAAGTATTTCAGAAAATGGTGGCGCAATTATGTGATAGAAGTGGTGGAGCATCCATTCCTGAGCATGATCTGACTGGTAATAAACTGAGAAACTTATCCTAAATTTCAATTGGTTGAGCATTCACACCCGATCACCCATTTAGTGGGGAACCGAAAAATAATCCACGGAAGAAATTAAACCGATAATGATTTTAAAAAAAAATCATGGAAGAAATAATATTGAGAATGTTTTTCAAAAAACATTTTTTTTGTGGAGATATTTGGAATGGTCATGAAAGAACGAAAACATGCCATTGTATCTATCCTTACCTTTGGCCATCAAGACAACTCACAGCAAAGACAATTCCTAAAAATTCATCGAAGCAAAAGCTTCTTTTGAAAATTTCATTGGGTTGAAGGTATGTCGTGCAGGCTAGAAAATTCATCAAAATTCTGAATTTAACAGTGATTATATAAAATGATTGGTTGACTCTCTAAATTTCTAGAAATGATGTTTTAATTTCTGGAAATGATGTTTTCATGAAATGCAATGACAATGGTCAAGTGTGTAAATCATCCACATGCAAGTTGATTCTTTCAGAAATTCTTTATCCCTCAGAGGAGAGAAATTTTTATCCCAAGTCTACTTGAGCCATGTTTTTCAACAATGGAGAGCACTTTTCCTAGAAGGTGCAAAAGAGGCCAAAATTTTGTTTTGGGAGGAAAATATCTCCATTACCAGAGACTATTTTTCCAGAAGGAGTCAATGGTCAAGTGAATAAATCATCCACCTACAAACTTATGGTCCCCAAAAAAATTCATCCCTCAAATATGAGAAATGGCGAGCATTTGCCTAAGGCCATTTTGGCCAATTTTAGATGTAAAAGAGGCCGAGTGGTTGTTTTGGAAGGCCAATATTATCTTCAGCATAGACTTGTTTTAAAACCTGATCCAATGGGAAAGTTCATAAATCATCCACCTACAAGATGATACTTTCCTAAAAAAATTGTCCCTCACAGGTGAGAAACGGTGGGCACTTACCCAAGGCTACTTAAGCCCTTTTTTTCAACACAACCAATTTTGCCAATGGCGAGCATTTTTCTGGGAGGGTGCAAAACAACCAGAATGGCTATTTTAGCAGGAAAGTATCTCCTTTACCAGAGACTTTGTTTCAAAAATAAGTCAATGATCAAGGGAATAAATCATCCACCTACCAGCTTATTCTCTCAGAAATTATTTATCCATAAAATGTGAGAAATGGCTGGCATTTTCCTAAGGCCATTTAGGTCAGTTTTAGATGCAAAACAAGTTGAGTGGTTATTTTGGAAGGCCAATATTTTCTTTACCAGAGACCCTTTTTAAAAAATGATCCAGTGGTCATGTTCATAAGCCATCCACCTACAATCTGATGCTTTCCTAAAAAAATTGTCCCTCACAGGTGGCAAATTGTGGGCATTTACCCAAGGCTACTTAAGCCCCTTTTTTCAACACTTAACCATTTTTTCCAATGGCAAGCATTTTTCTGGGAGGGTGCAAAAAGGATGAATGGTTTTTTTGGAAGGAGAATATCTCCATGACCAATGTCGTTTTTTGAAAAATGAGTCAATTTTAAATTGAATAAATCATCCACCAACAAACTTATGCTCTCGGAAATTTTTTATCCCTGAAATATGAGAAATCGCGGGCATTTTTTTAATGCCATTTAGGCCAGTTTTAGGTGAAAAACAAGATGAGTGGTTGTTTTGGAATGCCATTATTTTATTGACCATATACTTTGTTTCAAACCTAATCTAGTGGTAAAGTGCATAAATCATCCACCTACAATCTTATGCTTTCCTAAAAAAACTTTCCCTCACAGGTGAGAAATGGTGGGCATTTTCCCAATGCTACTTAAGCCCCTTTTGTCAACACTTAACCAATTTTTCCAATGGCGATCATTTTTCTTTGAGGGTCAAAAATAAGATGAATGGCCGTTTTGGTAGGAAAATATCTCCATGACCAAATTCTTTTTTTGCAAAACGAGTCAATTTTAAACTGAATAAATCATCCACCAACAAACTTATGCTCTTGGAAATTTTTTATCCCTAAAATATGAGAAATGGAGGACATTTTGCCAAGGCCATTTAGGCCATTTTTAGGTGCAAAACAGGTTGAGTGGCCTTTTTGGCAGGCTAGTATTTTCTCGACCATGGACTTGTTTTCAAAATTAATCTAGTGGTCAAGTGCATAAATCATCTACCTGCAAGCTGATGCTTTCCCAAAAAACATTTCCATCACAGATGAGAAATGATGGGCATTTTCCCAATGCTACTCAAGCCATTTTTTTCGATACTTAACCAATTTTTCCAATGGCGAGCATTTTTCTTTGAGGGTGCAAAACAATATGAATGGTCGTTTTGGTAGGAAAATATCTCATTTACCAGATGCTTTGTTTCAAAACTCAAACAATGGTAATGTGAATAAATCATCCACCTACAAACTTATGCTCTCATAAAAAAATTATCCATCAAAGGTGAAAAATGGCGGGCATTTTCCTAATGCCATTTAGTCCATTTTTAGGTGGAAAACAGGCTGAGTGGTTGTTTTGGCAGGCCAATATTTGCTTGACCATAGACTTGTTTTCAAAACTCATCCAATGGTCAACTTCATAAATCATCCACCTGCAAGTTGATGCTTTCCTAAAAAAAAATTCCCTCACAGATGAGAAATGGTGGGAATTTTCCCAATGCTACTCAAGCCATTGTTTTCAATACTTAACCAATTTTTCCAATGGTGAGCATTTTTCTTTGAGGGTGCAAAACAAGATGAATGGCCATTTTGGCAGGAAAATATCTCCTTGACCAAAGACTTTGTTTCAAAAATCAGCCAATGGTAAATTTAATAAATCATCCACCTACAAAATTGTGCTCTCATAAAAAATTTATCCCTCAAAGGTGAAAAATGGCGGGAATTTTCCTAAGGCCATTTAGGCTATTTTTAGGTGCAAAACAGGTTGAGTGTATGTTTTGGAAGGCCAATATTTTCTTGACCATAGACTTTGTTTCAAAATGGATCCAGTGGTCAAGTGCATAAATCAGCCACCTGGAAGATGATGCTTTCCTAAAAAAACATTTCCCTCACAGATGAGAAATGTTGGGCATTTTCCCAACGCTACTCAAGCCATTTTTTTCAATACTTAACCAATTTTCCCAATGGCAAGCATTTTTCTTCGAGGGTGCAAAACAAGATGAATGGCTGTTTTGGCAGGAAAATATCTGCTTTACCAGAGACTTTGTTTCAAAAATAAGTCAATGATCAAGGGAATAAATCATCCACCTACCAGCTTATTCTCTAAGAGAGTTTTTATCCACCAAATGTGAGAAATGGCGGGCATTTTCCTAAGGCCATTTAGGCCAGTTTTAGATGCAAAACAGGCTGAGTGGTTGTTTTGGCATGCCGATATTATTTTTACCAAAGACCATTTTACAAAAATGAGCCATTAGTCATGTCCATAAGTCATCCACTTGCAATATGATGATTTCCTAAAAAAATTAGCCCTCACGGGTGGGAAATGGTGGTTATTTTTCCAAGCCTACTCGAGCCATTTTTTTCAATACTTGACAATTTTTCCAATGGCGAGCATGGTTCTTTTAGGGTGAAAAACAAGATTAATGATTTTTTTGGAAGGAAAATATCTTCTTTACCAGAGACTTTGTTTCAAAAATAAGTTAATGATCAAGGGAATAAATCATCCACCCACTAGCTTATTCTCTCAGAAATTTTTTATCCACCAAATGTGAGAAATGGCGGGCATTTTCCCAAGGCCATTTAGGCCAGTTTTAGATGCAAAACAGGCTGAGTGGCTATTTTGGTAGGCCAATATTTTCTTTACCAAAGACCCTTTTTTAAAAATGATCCAGTGGTCATGTTCATAAGTCATCCACCTGCAATCTGATGCTTTCCGAAAAAAATTATCCCTCATAGGTGGGAAATGGTTAGCATTTTCCCAATCCTACTTAAGCCCCTTTTTCAATACTTAACCAATTTTTCCAATGGTGAGCATTTTCTAGGAGGTTGCAAAACAAGATGAATGGTTGTTTTGGATGGAAAAATATATCCTTGACCAGAGACTTTGTCTCAAAAAGTAGTCAATGGCAGAGTGAACTGATTTTTTGGCAGGGTGCAAAATGGCATAAATTTGAATTTTTGTTGCACAACATTACGTTACGTAGAGTGTAAAATTACAAGTAAAATTTGAGTGTAAAATTACAGTGTTAAATTACAAGTTAAATCTGTGTAAAACTATATTCTTTTTCCTAGGAAAAAACTGTAATTTTATTTCATCTGATGAGAACAAAATTCCATTCTATAGATACACTTTGTAAGGAGTGTATTTTTTATATTTCTTTCCTTTTGGATAGACCTGTAGTCTTATTTTATGCTTATGATGCATTTATCTTTTTACATTTCTGATACTGATCCTTGAAAACACTATCTGCTTGTTTAACAGACATAATAACATATTATGACAAAGTTGTCCTCTCAGAAGGACTATGAGTTCTGAAAAAAGAGCCAAAAACTAGGTGAGACAAAATTCTCTGAAATAACAAAAAGGGAAAAAAAGGAAAGATCTTGAAGTTGTTAAAGAGCCTCTATCAGATCCCATCATTCTATGAACGGTCTGTGGTAAAATTCCTGAACTTCACCATTGATATTTTCCTTTATCTTCCATATTCCCAAAGCCCTGTCGACCTCTTAGTGTAAAATTACATTTATGATATATTTCATTTTTTTTTAATTAGAGAAATTATGTTTGAAATCTAATGCCAATATTGATTCTTTTTGTTTACTTTGTAGAGTATCTCATCAATGGATCATTCAAATGATCCATCTCAACAAAATATTCCTCGAAAAAGAGGTCGACATAAGGGTCTAGATTACTCAAAACTTCCAACTTTGGAACCACGTAAAATTGTCCTTCAATTCACTAGTGGTAGAGCTAAAAAGACAACGCAATGTGTTTCTCATGGACAATGTCAAGTATTTCATGATTAGAACTCCATACCACCGAACAAGTCCACGAGTCTCCCTCAAACAACAAACAATCATCCAGACATTCTTTAAACTCAATGTCCTCAATGTAAGCAACCAATGACAAACAATAATGTTGCTGGACAACAGAGGCAACCTTTGTCTCCAATTGCAGTTGAAGGGAATGTTAATGCACAAAGTGGAAATATTTATGAAAAAATAAACTATGTTGTGAGGTATTATTTGAGTTACTAAAAGACAATGGATTGATGTCTTGTGTAAGCCTTGGAAAATGGGATGGAAAAGAATAATATAGACAAGTCTTAGCACATGTTGTTGATCCTGAAAATGAGGAGAACTTAATTAAACAGATAAATAAGCTTTCATAAGATGGCATCACTATGGTAGATGGAAGGGTTGTGAAAATTAATTTTTTTTTAGTGTCATGATCTAGTGGCCATATGTAGTTTAGTATGCAATAATAGTGTTTCTCCAATGGGAAATAATTTTTGTCCTTGGTGCACGTGCCATAAAAAAGCAATACACATGGTTACAGATGAAATCAACATTGGAGAAGGAGATATTATCCGTAGTGTTTCTGAATGTTATGCAATGTCAATAGAATTGCTCCTTGTAAGCTATGCAAATTTAGACAAGTTTTGAAATTAATGTTTATATCTTGACAAAACATTCCTAATCTAACTATGTTCTTGAACTTTACTATAGGAGTTGAATACTGCTTTGGAACCAAGCAAAGGATGGGAAGAAAGTTTAGATGAGCATATTACAAGCATTCAACCAACCTTTTTTGGTAGAAAGATAACTATTGTGAAGAACTATCCCATTGATAGAAGAAATGATGAAAAGGTACACACTTCATGGTTGGATATTGACTATAAATTAATCTTCTTAGTATTTCAATAATTCCTAACCTCAAAAATTGTTGGCGCCAATTACAGTTGACTCCTGGCTCAATGGCCAAGCTTGTAGATTGTTCTCGCCATGCTGGGATCATAACAATTTTGAAGATGTTTCGTGAAATTCAAATAATTTCACAAGATTATGACAAGATACATCCGACTAGAGGCGTGGAGAAAACAAAAATTGTTGAAATTTGGGAGGAGATGGAGAAAATTGGTGTTCCATGTAAGCCAAGAGAACCATACCATCATAAAATCCAACAATACAATGATCTTAACTATGGGAAATAAGATGGATCAGCATTAGACAAGATCATCATACGACATGAGGGAATTTCAAAGGTTTAATAATTATGTTAACATATCAATTGTTTTTTATGTGGGCCTCGACTAACAATAAATGATGTTGTTATTATGTTTTGACTATTTTTGAATGGCTCTCAGTGTTATTTACTTTGAAAATAATGTTGGGACAATTATTTATGTTCAAAATTATGTTGTCATTATTTATCAACACAAGGGAAATTTATGGCGGGAAATTCCAAATGCCTCTAAACCTTCATTTAGACAGCAAGACAAACTTTTTCTCAATTTGGTAGGCTTGTATTTCGCACGTGTAACCTCCAGAGGGAAATCTGAGCCCGTGACTAGATGACCAGATCATCAAAGAACAAGCCCATGCCAATTGATGAATTTATCACCACCAAGAAAGTTTCTAGCGGACACTTCCAAATAGCCCCTTAACCTTGTGAGTTTATCACTTAGCCAAATTTCATTTGTTCTTAATATGCAAAACAAGAGTTTTCTTAACTTTTGTAGGTTGATAAATTGCACATGTGACCATCATAAGGAAAACTGAAAACATGACTGGATAACCACTTCAACAACATATCCATGTCACCTTTTGAATTTGTTGTTACACACACATCATCTGGCAGACATTTGAAACTGGATTTTTAAACTACCAATTCAACACTTAGACAAAATTGTCCACCTCTAGGTCAACATGAGGAGTTTTGGCATGCAAATTCTCATGTGCTTTCAATCATGCACATGCAAAGCTGAAAAATACTCTCCAATCCACTCCAGAATCCTGAGTTTTCCATAGAATTCTTGGATTTGATACATTGGATCATTCAAGCTTGTTTGATCTCCAATCCCAGGTGTGATGCAACGCTAAAAGGGTGGATTGTTGGACCTTACTGTTCTTGTTTTTTATTGTTATTTGCAGGTTAATCATCTCCATCAAGTGCATTCGCTATCATTAAGATGGATTCTTCTTCTTCTAAGCTACTCACTCCTTTCAATTATTTTGAATGGAAGAATGACATGGAGATTATGTTGCGCTCAAGAGGGTACTACATAGTCACCATGGGCCTCGAAGTTGAGCCCAATACACTCATTGAAAAATCAAAGCACTTCAACAAGTTGGATGAAGCATATGGTCTTCTTTGCCTCAATATTTCCAAGGATCTTCAATTTCACCTCAGTGGATTGACTACTCCAAAGGAAGTATGGGAGCAACTCGAGAAGCTTTTTGGAAAGCAAGATGACATGTGGTCTTTTCAATTGGAAAATGAATTGATTGCCTTGAATCCTGAGAATTTTGAGACCATAAATGACTTTTTTACAAGATTCAAGCATTTGTCTTTGCAATTGAAGAATAGTGGAGTTATCAAAGAGGATAAGCAATTGATCCTCTCCATTCTTTAAAAACTTGGTAAATATTTCTCAGTATTTGTCTCTACTTTCAACTCCATCCGGCTAACTACCTCGAATTGGAAGATGCCTACCTTGAATTCCTTCATTGAGTCCGTTACCAAAGAGCATGATAAACTAATTCAAATGGGGTCCATAAGCTCCAAAGATTCAGCCCTCTTTGTTCAAGGATCCAATAATTCGAATGGAAAAGGGAAGCAAAAGAAAGAGAAGCCCAAATTCGAACCTACCAAGAAAAGAGAGAAAAGCAAACCATCGGATGCACCATCCGGTTCAAGGAACAAGCAAAAGGGTAAAGAGGGTAAAGAAAAATCTAAATGTTCATATTGCAACCGTGGCTTTCATCCTGAAAATTCATGCATGAAGAAAACAATAGATCAAATGGCCCTCCTTTTGGAAAAGAATAACATAACTCTTCCCGACGGTGCACGGAAGAAGGATATAAATGATGATCATGAAAGAGGTCAAGCACTCATGGAAATTGTTTTGAAACCCACCACTCTACTGATAGATTCTAGTGCCTCGAATCATATGGCTGCAAATATTGACTCCTTTTCTTCATTTGATCCAAACAGCTCCATCCCCATCCATTTGGGAGATGATTCAAAAATTTCATCAAAGGGTAAAGGTACCATCCATTTAGAGCATGGAAGTTTTCATAATGTTCTTTATGTGCCTTCCTTGGCTTCAAATCTACTTTATGTGTATCAAATGACACACACCGGTGAACCGACGCAAGTGACATTCAGCCCTAAAAAAATTTAAATTTCTGATATTGAAAGTGGAAGACTTATTGCAATCGGAAAGGCAAGTCATACTGCAAAATACTATGATTTTTCACACTTTGTGCCGCTTGAAAAGCCCACTGCTCTTCTCACACATGGCAATGAGGTTAGTAGTCTTTGGCGTGAAAGGTTTGATGTAACGTACCCAGCCATCCATCCAAGGAAAGGGAGAAAGCATGATGCCATTCTAAGGGGCTCTTCACAAAACTCAGCCAATTCATTAGATGCATACAGTTAAAAACAAATGTGTGCAGATGTAAATTAAACAAACATGCACAGCGGAAATGAACTCATCCACACACATATTACACGACTGTTATTCAATTTAACACAGCCAACAAATTAATACATTTGCAGAAGTAATTACATAAGAAAATACTCATCTTGATGTAATGTTGTCCCAACAACTAGCTATGTCACTACAACATTCCTCCCAACCGTAGGTCTCTGCCTAACCTGTATTATTTCAGCACTCAGAGACCACCCCCGAGTTGGGCATGATATCTACAAGGAACTTGGGACTCTCAAACCCTGTACAGCCAAAGCAATGGATACCCAACTCAACCCTAGCATTCTCTTGCACATCAAACTCAGATATGGCTCTGGAACACACTTTCAACAGTGGGACTTAGGAAATAGATGGACAGGGGTTTTCCCAAAACGTAGGCACACCAAAATGGATTGTGGGAAGAGGAATCCAACCCCAGGGAAGAAAATTGATTTCTCCCACAGATGTATGAGTATACAGTGGGCCAAACGGCTTCAATAAAACACCAAATCGTTTCCTCTTCTTCCCCAATATTAGCCACAACAAAAACGTCCTTCCCAGCTAGAAAAATGAATGTAAACACAGTAAAACCAGTGAGGAAAACGCCCAGGTAGCTCCAAAATCGTGAGTGGGCAAAGTGGGTTGATGGGTAATGGCTTGGGGAGCAATTCATGGCTCTTTTCTTACCTAAGAAGCCAAACACGAATTTCCATGCAGGGTGGATTGCCCATACCTGAATTTGGATAGCCATACCTCCCATTCCCCAAGGCATTAACTACCTCAACCAACTCTTGGGAAAAATCAATGATTGGGTACAAAAGTCAACATGGATAGTTGAGGGTTCATGGGTTCTCTCATTGACACTTGGCTTGACTCAATTGGCTCAAAGGGTTTGAATATTTCCCTCCCAATTCCTTGCAATATCATGCCCCCATCTCTTGTTGCATTGCATAGCTAGCTGTGGCCATTTATATTAAGATGCATATTTGCAATTCCCATGGTTCACTAGCACATGGGTAGCATAATTTCAAATACCTTCCTCTTCAAGATCGAGCATTCACTAGCGGGGCCTTGGCCTTGAGCTCCATGCTAGGAATCATACATAATATGCATACAATATTTACATTACAGCCCAAATATTACAAGGGTCAAAATGGGGTACGTGACAATACCCTCCCCTTGGAATAACACCGTCCTCGGTGTTCCAATACCTAGGAATACATACACGCTATGTACATGTCCAAAATTCACAAAATATGGCAGGTATGTCCTGCATCTCACCCTTTACTTGGGTTTCCGGGACCAAGTCCTTTGGTCTTCACAAACTATTCCTGCAGCTGGGACCCTCTAGCTCTACATGAGGGAATTGTTCCAAAACAATCCCTTCCCCCTGATCTACAAGTCTGGAAACTTTATGGAGGCTATCCTCTTGATGTTTCATTGTTTGGCAGTTGCGGAGGAAATGATTTTCGTCACATCCCAACATTTCACTGGTTGCTTTACCTTTTCCTTCTCTGATTCCTTTGAGTCTTCCCACCTGGAACGTTTCTTAATCAGACGATTGGATGAATGCTTCTTCATTGGTCCACTTTCCTTTCCTTTACTGATTGCTCCCAGAATGCTTTTTACGTCTTTTTGTAGATGAATAGAGTCCTGCAGAACCTCGTGGTTCATCTCATTCTGTTGCCTCTATAGCTTGAGCATCTCTCCAAGATTTTCTTGGGTTTTTGCAATTGTTTGAAGAAGACTTTCAGCCAATTCTAATAGCCCTTGGTCTGCCGCCATGGTCAATGTGCACAGCTAACCACACTTTACTTACTAGCAACACTTGCTTATGTCAGTTGCAACTAATTGTTTCAATCTCTCACCTATGAAATTTATCATGGAAACTCTTTGTTAGGACAAACATAATATAAACATTAAAATTAGTCAATTAATTCCCAATTGACATGGAATGTCCATGCTTCACTCATGCGACTTCCAAATTTTTCATGCTTTCCCAACATGCACATGATCTTTTTCATGTTCATCCTTTCACAGTGAAATAACTAATTTAGCATTCAACAATTCTTTGTTTTATAAATGCATCAATAAAAGGAAAGAGAAGAGTAAGAGTTTCTCCCTCTTAGTCTTATTTTATTACAGAGCCATGCCATCACTATGGTTTCATGCTCCTTAGTCTCTTTCACTTTAATGTGAATGCTTGAATTTCCCTTTATTAGCTGTGACACTTAGTGTCTAAGGTCTATTTAAAGCTTTTCAACTTGGGTACCCCTCCCCATTCTGCTTACAGAACCTCAGGTTGCTAGGACCCACTCATGTTCACTAGCACCATCTTTTATTACTGCTCATATTGTTAAATTTTCAGAATTTACTTCAATCTGATCTAGGATCTTAACTGAGAGAACAACATGTACAACATATCTACAACATATCAATCATGGACATAATAATGCAAGCACACAAGAGACATAGATTTTACTTGGTGAAAACCATAAAGGTGAAAAACCCCAATAACTTCCTCAGAGATAGATAGAGCAATGATACAACCAGAATACAAGAGATAGTCTTCTCCTAGAAGCAAAGCCTCCTCCTCCACAAGTGCGCCACTCTCCCAAGTGTGAGTGAGAGAAATAGAATGTGTAAAATGAGAGAGGCACACTCTCTATTTATACACTAACTTGACTTGACCTTTACTCAACTAGGTCGGCCTCAACTTAACCACTTAACATAATGTTGACTGGGACGACCCCCACTAGGGTGGTCTAAAAACCCTTTGACCCACATGGCCGACCCCCAATAGGGTGGTCTAATAACCCTTTGACCCACGTGACTTATACAGGGCCAACCCCAACAAGGTGGTCTAATAACCCATCAAGTATAACTTACGACACTTACAATATAAATGACGACACTTCCGTATATAGGAATAATAACATCTCTATAGGAATACGACCACTTCTGTATAGAGGAATAATAACATCTCTATAGGAATACAATATACATATATGTGAAATACATTCCGAAGTTACATATACATCAACACTACCTCTTAACTAGGAAGGTATTTCCCGACATAGGTCTTCTAGCACAAGTCATCTTCTCTGGATCATCACCACTGGATAATCGTCATCGAGTCATCGTTATCGTCACTGCTGCTGCTATCTCAATCAATCTCTGAATCTACTCATCATAGGAAGTTCTACAGAGCCAGTCCTTTTTCATACTGGATGCAGGCCCACCACCTGCAGGTCTTCGTCATCATTGGCCATACTATGGAATCCTCATGACTTATTACGTGCATCACAAAACCTAGAAAGAGCATCCCAGGCTGTTACGAGCACACGGCTCTACCTATAGGATCTCCTAGGGCCATATTATATGTGACCTCACCACAAAACCTCGCAAGAGCATCCCAGGCTGTTGCGAGCACACAGCTCTACCTATAGGATCTCCCAGGGACATATTATATGTGGTCACCACAAAACCTCGCAAGAGCATCCCAGGCTGTTACGAGCACACATATCTACCTATAGGATCTCCCAGGTACAGATTATATGTGGTCATGGAAAAACCTCGCAAGAGCATCCCAGGCTGTTACGAGCACACTCTACCTATAGGATCTCCTAGGGACAGATTATGTGCCATAGGACAAAACCTCGAAAGAGCATCTGCCAGATATCCCAGGGCCAAATTATATGCCATAGGAAAAACCTCGAAAGACTATCTGCAGATCTCCCATGGCCAAATTATATGTCCTCCCAGAGCAAAACCTCGAAAGAGCATTTGCCAGATATCCCAGGGCCAGATTACATGCCATAGGCAAAACCTCAAAAAACTATCTGCAAATCTCCCAGGGCCAAATTATATGCTCATCTGCACAACCTGATCCATGGCCATAGAGTATCAACCTGATACTCACCATACATCATCCTAATGTACACATGATCATCGTGATCATCACCACTGCAACATCCTGTTGCATGTCATCTGGAGCAACATCCTGAAGCTCGTCATCCATGATCATCCTGATCATACAATGCATCTACCTGATGCATACCAAGTATCTACCTGATACATATCATCATACATGATCCACCTGATCATACAATGCATACACCTAATACAAATACAAATACATGATCCACCTAATCATCCCTGATACATATCAACATACATGATCTATCTGATCATACAATGTATCCACCTGATACATATACAGATACATGGTCCAAGCATCCAACATGATGCATATACAAAATACATACAAATGATCCAACCGATCATATCCAGCATCCAACATGATGTGTACATACATATAAATATAAATGATCCAACTGATCATATCCAGCATACAACATGATGCGTATATAGAGCAGTAACTGGAGCATCATCCTGATGCTCATCATCCAACACTTACATCCACAACCATGTGAAGGATCCTCCTTCCAACATGCTTGGAATGGCTTCTACAAATGTGTCGATCACTTTTTCCTTGAAGTGTCATCAATCTGAAGAACACCAAGCCTCTCCCTGAAGTACTCGAACTTCACCCTGGCTAGTGGCTTTGTCAGCACATCTGCAATCTGCTCATCCGTCGCAATATACAAGAGCTTCACGGCTCCTATCTGCACCATATCCCTGATATAGTGATATTTGATCTCTATGTGTTTCGACCTATCATAAAACACTGGGTTCTCAGACAGCTTCACACAACTCTGGTTATCATAGAAGATACCAGAAGCATCCAACAGGAGATCAAATAACTCGCACAGTAGCTTTCGTAGCCATACTGCCTCACAACTAGCTGAACAGGATGCAACATACTCTGCCTCATCTATACTCAGTGCTACGCAGGACTGCTTCCTGCTAAACCAAGAGATCACACCTGATCCCATACTGAAGCAGCACCCAGATGTGCTCTTCCTATCTGTAGCACTGCCTTCCCAATCTGAATCAACATAACCTTACAGGTTAAACTTTTGATTCGCTTCATACTTGAGCCCATAATCAACTGTACCCTTCAGGTACCTCAGAATATGCTTTACAACAACCAGGTGAACACTCCTCGGATCCGTCAGGAACTGGCTCAATGTGTTCATCACAAAGAAAATATCTGGTCTCGTGTTCGTCAGGTACATCAAGGACCCAATCATCTGACGATACATAGTGATATCAACCAGCTCAGATGAAGCATCACACAGAAGATTCAGGTTCGATGCCATAGGTGTGGCCATATCCTTGCAGTCCATCATGCCGAACCTCTTCAGGATCTCTACTAAATACTTCCCTTGTCCAAGGAAGATTCCATCTGCACTCTGCCACACCTCCATGCCAAAAAACAAATAGTGCATCATCCCCAAGTTCTTCATCTCTAACTCGGCAGCAAGCTTCCGCTGCGTGTCGGAAATCAATCTATCCTCACCTGTGACAAACTGGTCATCCACATACAAAAGTAGTATCACTAGATTTCCTTCCTCAACCTTGTAGTAAAGGTTGGAATTCGCTTTACTCTTGGTAAAGCCCAAACTGGATAGAAATCTGTCTACCCTACCATACCAAGTTCTGCACATATATGACTCCATGTCATGTGTCTCAGAACCAAGTGGCTGCTCCATGTACACTTCTTATTCAACTACACCATTCAAGAAAACTATCTTGAAATCCATATGGTGTATCTTCCCTATCATCACTGCAACCGAAGCAAGTACTGATCTAATGGAATTGTATCTGGCTACAGGAGCAAAAGTCTCTATGCTACCACCTGCAGCATGCTTGATATTGTAGCTTCTCTTGGAAGTCACTACAGACTCCCCTTCAGGTCTTGGGACTGCATCCCAAACATCTTTGTGATCGACTGGTACTCCTCGATCATGGCATTCTTCCCAGATCCTGGGAACTTCAATATCTTCAATATTTTCAATAGATAACTTTGTTGTTGAACAAATGTTGTAGTCCTTCTTTTGTAGGTGATGGTATATGATCTTTCCTACACAACAAGTTAAATTGCATGATTAGAAAACATCTCATAGTTTTCAGAACAAATTCTTACATAAAGAAATATGTCATACAGTCATGCAATTATCTTAGCCAATGCTTCAATACAACATTTATCCATATCCCGTAACTTTCTAGATGCCTTCCAATCTCTACAAGAACATTGTTAAGAGTGTGCACAGCTCCCAACATGTCAGCAAAGAGGTTTCATTCTAGATAAGTAGCAATGGAATGTTGTACAGTGCCATAGGCCACTTACCCATGTATATTAGTAGTATACTGCAATTATTCTAATATGCATAATACACAACCTAATTCTAGGAACGTAAGCATATACATCATTGAATAACATTATGTAAGAAATGACAATTCAAATTCTTATCTTTGTTTGGTTGCTGGGTGGACTCCCTCTGAGTCTTTGCTTCCTTGCAGGAGCTGCTGAAGTAGCTTCTTCTACACCTTTCTGTTTTGGAATGTGGAAAGATGGTCAACTCCCTCTGAATATCTGCATCCTTGCAGAAACTACTGAAGTGTGCTCCTTTGCTTTCTTCCAAGAACAACTGGAGTGTGCTCCCTCTTGATCTTTGCTTCCTAGATTACCTGTTCTTGAACTTACATCCATCCTTAATCACTATGCATGCTTATCAGTATCATCATTGTGTTATCCTTAAGGTCTCATGCATAATCACACATTTATTAGTATAATCTTAATACTATCAAAACACAATAATCTTAAACATGTATAGTCATGATCATTCACAGATAATAAACATTAGTATTCAAGGTTTCAGGGAAGTCTTCTTTTACTCATGCATATTCTTATTTGATCATAGGACTCTTCTGATTAGTTAAATCATCAATGCATAAACCCGTGATTACTCAAACCTATACCTTCATGATTCTTCTGGTTAGTCATATCATCAATTATGGTAAGAAACATAATATGCATACAGCCATGACTATTCAAACCTATGACTTCATGAATAATCATTATCAACAACACAACAGTATAAGATCCTAACACAAGGTAGGATTCTAGCTTGATATAGGAAAAACATACCTGGATTAGCATGCTAGCTAGTTATGTCTAACATACCCACATAATGTCTTCTGGTTCTTTTCAGTGACTTGTGCTAGTAACCTGTATGTCTCATAGTTTAACCATTCTAGGACCAATTTATGCATACCTCGAAAGTAGATCTTCTATGTGATCCATGACAATGGATGAATCTTTGTCTTCATGTCACCATGATCATATGATCTTGAAGTAGAACATGATTTGTCTTTCTTGGTGTACCTTTTATGTTAGCAAACAACATAAACCTCATACAACATCACAATACATTAGTACATTCATAAGTGTCAAAACCTTAATCAATGAATATCTTCTATTAAGGTGATACGACAAGTCTAGTAATTAATCAAGATTGTACTGTAATGATATGAAGACAAACATATGATAAAATTAACCATGAAACATACTTGTAAGCCATGCCTGTCAAGATTGCTTGTAATCTTGTTATGTAAGGCCTTAGCCTCATCTCCCTCTGAAACAAAAAATTCTTCACTTATGCAGGTGACCAATTCATCCTCTTCTAGGATTAAACCAATCCACTTGATTTGCAGGAACTGGATCTGGAGCTGTATTAGGGTTTGGTTTGTCAGAAAAAATTCAAGCTTTGAATTTCAAACTTTTGAAAGGATAGAAATATGCGCCTTGATGAGCTGATCAAGTTGGTATATTCAGAATTTGAAAACTGCAATGTTTCACCCCTCGAAATTGCCTTTTAGATTTCTGGATTCACTAGGAAGGACCCTGAATTAGGGTTTGAGTTTCCCAGAGCTTCACCCAACCAAAAGATTTGATTCAAAGTTCTAAGCTTCGATTTTTCTGAGGAGCTTCCAGCCATGGTCACAGATTTCCAAAATTCCAAGTTTTGCAGAAGCCCTAATTTTCCATCTTTCCGATCAAAGCCCCGAACTGGGGTTTGATCAAGACCGGCCTTTTTCCCAACCAAAAAATCTGATCTTGGTCTCTAAATTTGGATTTTGATGAGTGGCATCCAGTCGTGGTCTCCGATTACAAAAATTCAAACTTTCTCCGAAGCCCTAAATTCTGGAAGCCATGAATGAAGGTGCTAAAAACTAATTCTGTTTTGACAGAAATATTTACCTGATTGTTTCTAGTGTAACTCTGAACTTTTCGATCCACAGGATCTGAAAAAATTTCTTGAGATAGCCCTACCTGTTATCTTTCCATCCCGATAGGTCTGACCTCAATTGGATTCTCTGAGAGAGAGTTATGCCAAGTGTCGCAACGTGATCTTTTTATGGGATAATACAAGAGAGCGAACTTGTACGGCATGCCACGTGTCACTGGTTCAACTTCGTCCTCTGAAAACTTTTCTTGAGATAGCTCGACCTGTTATCTTTCCATCCCAATAGTTCTGACCTCAATTGGATTCTCTGAGAGAGATTTATGCCAAGTGTTGCAACTTGACCTGTTTATGGGATAATACAGGAGAGAAAATTTGTACGGCGTGCCACGTGTCACTGGTTCAACTTCGGCCTCTGAACAATTGTTCTGAGATAGTACAGTCTGTGTACTACCTATCACTTTTTAGGAAATTTCATTTGGAGCTTCCTATCTCAAGTTATGACCTTTTTCATAAGGTCACCTGATTTAGACTCAGATCTGGAAGAGCCAGAACCCTATATTGTACAGATCATAAATCACAAAGTAAAATGAATTAGAGGTTTTCCTTTGGACACAAGGTACATGGGGATCTGATCTTCGACCTGTAAAAGTTTCAAATCCGAAAACTTTGCCAAAATGGATTTATAGTGAAAGTGCTACGATGACTGGTTTTTGCTATATCAAGCCCTAGCATCGTAAGTGCAACAAGTGTCATACATGCCATATCATGCCTTCTTTCAGGCTAGCTCTGATACCATGTTAAATTTTTAGAATTTACTTCAATCTGATCTAGGATCTTAACTGAGAGAACAACATGTACAGCATATCAATCATGGACATAATAATGCAAGCACACAAGAGACACAGATTTTACTTGGGGAAAACCCATAAAGGTGAAAAACCCCAATAACTTCCTCAGAGATAGATAGAGCAATGATACAACCAGAATACAAGAGATAGTCTTATCCTAGCAGCAGATCCTCCTCCTCCACAAGTGCGCCACTCTCCCAACTGTGAGTGAGAGAAATAGAATGTGTAAAATGAGAGAGACACACTCTCTATTTATACACTAACTTGACTTGACCTTTACTCAACTAGGTCGGCCTCAACTTAACCACTTAACATAATGCTGACTGGGACGACCCCCACTAGGGTGGTCTAATAACCCTTTGACCCACATGGCCGACCCCCAATAGGGTGGTCTAATAACCCTTTGACCCACATGACTTATACAGGGCCGACCCCAACAAGGTGGTCTAATAACCCATCAAGTATAAGTTACGACACTTACAATATAAATGACGACACTTCCGTATAGAGGAATAATAACATCTCTATAGGAATACAACCACTTTCGTATAAAGGAATACAACCACTTCTGTATAGAGGAATAATAACATCTCTATAGGAATACAATATACATATATGTGAAATACATTCCAAAGTTACATATACATCAACACATATTGAGCTCTTTTAGGACAATCATATATCCATATGCATCCCTATGATGCCTTCCTGGTCTTTGCTTCCAACAATGCCTACACTCAAACATTGAATCAATTCACATGCTTAGTTTATTTCATAAGGTTTTCCTCTAAACAAGGGTTTGAGAAATCATAACCAAATCATATACACACATATATTCATAAGCAAGAAGCTGCAAGGTAACCAAATACTTATCTGTATTGGATGTCTTCACTTTATTCCACGGGATCCTTCTTTGCTTTACGAGCCTTGGATTTCCCCATGAACACAATTATGAATGTTGGGCCAGCACGTAGGCTACTCCACAATCATTCGAATAGGCAATGCCAGGCCAGTACACTGACTGGTTTTATCAATTGTTTAAGGGGTATTGGGCTAGCATACACGCTGTTTCACAATATTAAGTAGTGAATGCACAACCAGTTACTCTCTGGATTTATCAAAATTTCATATCGCCTACTCATTTAATCTCTGGATTTACCAGTAATTTTATAGCGCTTGACCAGTTACTCTCTAGTTCTACCAAGGAAGTTATAATGCACAACCAGTTACTCTCTGGTTTTATCAAGAATTTCATAGTGCACAACCAGTTACTCTCTGGCTTACCAAGCATTTGTGGCTCTTTCAGGGTCCTTACTTCCTGCAATGGCCAAGGTTTCCAACAAAGAAACAACAGTGTATTAACTTGGTTGTCATAAGACTTATACCTAAAATATTCATTATTCCAAACAAGATGTAAATGAAAACGAATACTTATATGTATTGTGCGTTTCCCCTTTGGTCCACAGGATCCTGCTTCGCTTTGCAAGCCTTCGGATCGCCTATGGACTTGGATGTAGTTAATGCTTCACCAATACACCTTCACGCTGACTGGATTTACTAAGCATTTGGTGCTGCCCAACCAGTCCCATACCTGGTTGGCCCTCTCCATTGCCGAGCCAGCACATTCATCTGGGTCATCGACCAATGGAAGGAAACTGCGCCACCTGACCATTATAGGTCAAGGCTCTACTATGGAGCCATAGGAATCTCAGGGTTTTCAATCAGTCTTCGGAGCTCACCCTCCCACTACTGTCCCAATAGAGATTTTATGCCTTTACCAATGTCACCACACCTTCTTGCACCATAACCCTTCACACACACCAACTCTTCATTCATACAAGGATTCCACTCCTCTTGTGCAAATCGGTGGTTCCTTTTAGAAACTTTATAGGTGACTTTCTGGACTGAAGGTTAGCATGACCCCACTCACACAAGGATGATAACCCTTCGTATTACACATCTCTTCGGGCCTATCCATCCCTTCTGGTAATATTTCATGTGAGCATAAAAAGGTTACCAATTCCTGTACAGTCCTTTTGCATACCCTTCCTCACTTTGCCTCTTAATGTGCAGTATCAATTTGCATCTGTGTAGGCTGACAACACAAGAAGTATAAGCAAGCTCATCAATATTGCTGTTCAATTTTTGTAACCATCATCCATATCATTCACTATCAAGTATTGAAACACCAGGAATGTGTCCATTCCCTTAGGGTGTAGTCAATATTGAAAACCCTATCATGACTCAGCACAAGAAAATGTGTGCACCCCCTTTCCGATGTGTGCCATGTAGGCCCTAATCATACTCAAGCAGTCTGCAAGGATATAAATAAGATAGAGCATGCTCTGCATATTAACCCTAATAATTTAGACATGCATGTTCTTGTCTAGTGTCACAGAATACTCATTCATTTTGCAGGTGTGTCCCACATGCCTTCTGGGCATAGCTTTACCATCTCACTTCATGGTTTACCGACATGCGGTTTCGCTGAGACATTATCAATGGCGTTTCACCCAAAACCCATTTCCAAAGCATGGGATCCTTCCCATCTAGTTTGGCTTCTGAAGGCCATCACACATGGTCTTCCTGCAATGTGTCATCTTGGCACACTTTATCAAATAGCCAAACAGTCAGCAACATTTAGCAATAAGCTTCAAATATGATTGTTCCATAACCAATCAATGGCATTAATAATTAAATTCAACATGAATCTACAATTCTGTCTCCTACAGAAATTGATTTGCTTAGCAATGAGGCTATCCTCATATTGTTTGGCTCTCGTAAGTGGTATGTCCATTATGGTTTCACCCTTGCTACCATACATGAACATCCACCTACAACATGTCCTCCTGACACAATTCTATATAAGCCAAACAGTCATTAGCAATTATAAGCGAATTCTCAAATCTGAAATTTGTAAATCTGTTTTCCTACAGAAATTAGATTTGCAACCATGAGACTATTCTCATAAACTTAAACCAGACAATTTTCAGATTTGTTTCATGCATAAATTACAACCATGAGAACCTTCTCATAACCTTTGGAGTTTGCACATGGTAGATCCTGGTCTTTACTATGGACTTATTCTCATTGCCATACGTAAGACCTTTCTACCTGAAAACTGAAATTTCAATCAACCAAACACGTTGTGAGTATGTATGCATATACTCTCTTCATTGCTACAACAGTCACTGAAGGGATCTTAGAATTATAACGCTCAATAATTCAAACACTTTCAGCTGTTAACATTTTAAATGCAATGAAATATATATATATCTCTATATATGCATTAAAAATTGCAAGACACAGTTACACTATCCATGCAATTTAGATAAACAGTAAATACTCATTACTTCACATTTCATGCAATTTTGTCCTTCCAACAAAGCATTCTTGGTATCCCATCAACATGTCTACCTTCTATATTCAATCATTCTCCTACATTCATAGCGGCTCATTAAATAGATCACCATTTCATCTATTATCTAGTGGTAATGAAACATACACCACAATCATGCATTCACACAATGCATCTCAACATGTGCACCTATACATATGTATGCACTTTTACATCACTCACATAATCTTTTAGTGTTCAATCACTCAATGTATAACCACAAGATTGTACTTAATATTTTAATGCACTTCTCCTCAATGCAACCCTACATTAATTTATGAGTACTTATGCATTCAAACATATAATGTCCTAACCATGCCTCTCTCATATGGCATACATTATAACATGACCATAAGTCATCACTTGCTTGGGTTGTTAAACTTCACAACCAACATCCACAAATGGCATGATACGATTTCATATGAATGCATTGATATTTATAAGCAATTATAGGGTGTAAGGATCATTGCCTTCATTTATCCACATCTCACCATACTTGGTAGGTTGACATTCACATTCGGGCACGAAATACTACATGCAAATCAATCAACATAGTTTAAACATAGTTGAAGGAATCTCACCAAATCCTCCTTCAATCATTCATGCAATTAAGCATAAATAACCATTACCTGCATGGCTATCATTAACATCGCTTGATGTTACCTAATCAGTTGGCCTCTTACCAAGGCTACACAGTCCTTTTTCCAACCTCATGATCATAGATTTGTTGCACCATCATTTCCTCATAAGGTTTTTGGTGATATGCAACAACATCATCCACATCATTAGCCATGATTCGGTTGTCTTTGGTTCTACAACCAATACGAACACAACTAATTATTAGCAACCACAATCATTATCTTAAGTTGCTTATTGCATATGTAAAACCTCACTATTTTACCAATATGCAATATCATATACATGCAAAAACATTTTCATATGCATTGTGCAATGTTTATTAATATGCCATCCAATGCATATTCATCTTATCTATCTAATCTCTTTCATTTCCATTCATGCTTTTATGGTCTAATTCATACAACCATTATCAACCATAAGAAATACCATTAATGGGCTATTGCATGTGTAACTTCACTACCTTTACCCATAGGCAACATCATGTTCATGCATAAGCAATTTCACATGCACTATGCAATGACTCCTTAATCATGCCCATTAATCCATATGCATTACTCTCTTGCATTTCCAACATCCCTGTGCCATAACTTTCAATTTATGAAATTTAGGAAATATAAATACAATAGCAAGAGAGGAGTTAAGTAATTCCCCCAAATTCCTCATTCTGACATGGAGTTCCTCATCCACATCATAGCTAATCCTTTCCTTGGCTTCCCTACCAAGCATACAAGCAATACTTAGCTATGATATTGTCATGAATTAGCAATTCAACATATACAACCGGAATCATATATGTGTAATCATTTATTCTTGCTATTTCTCAAATATGCAATTCTTATGCTACAAACAGAATTAGTTTTAAGGTGAGGAATTTCCCTTTTATCAACATTGCCTTGTTGCTCCCATTTCTCTTCCACAATGCATATCACAGCCAATTACTTTTAATAAGGCTTCCACAACCTTCCATGCAATTCCTGCTTCTCATCCCAAGAATGCATTTCACACTTTCAACGACTGTCTCTGGGGGATGACGAGGGTCAAGGGGGATTTCAATCTAGAGCACAAGTTCCATGGCATTTTTCAAATTTTGGCCCCTGAAAAATCTTCCTGGAAAGCCACTGAAATTTCCTATTTTGGAGCAACTCAGCGAGTTCTTCCAACCTATTTCGGGCCAACTCGCCGAGTTCTTCCGATTGAAAACTCGGTTTTTCCTTCCGATCCACTGCGGACCAACTTGCCAAGTTCCTTCCGACATTGCAGAGAAACTCGCCCATCTCTTCCGACGTTGCGGACGAACTTGCCCAGTTCTCCCGCTGTTTCGGAGCAACTCGCCAAGTTCTTCCGAAATTTCTTCTTTGATGCCGAAAAACACTTAGAAAATTTTTGAAAAATTTCGGACCAACTCGCTAACTTTCTCTGCCGTTGCGGACGAAAACTCTTAACTTTTCCGCCGTTTCAGCCCAAAACTTTTATCTTTCCATTGTTGCGAAAAAACTTATGAGTTCTTTCCGCCGGAATTTCCCTTCCTTCTTCGGCGAACTTAATGATTTTCTGCCGCATTGCGGAAAAACTTTGCCGAGTCCTTCTTCCGTTGCGGATGAACTCACCGATTTTCTCCACCGTTGCGGGACAACTCCACGAGACTTGCTGAAATGCGTAGGCACAACCAAACAAAAACACTTAGAAAATTTTTCAAAAATACTTAGAAAAATTTTTGAAACTTTTTCTTCTTTTCCTAGGCATCCCGCAACTTCATCGGCGCAACTCGCCGAGTTCTTCCGCCGTTGTGGATGAACTCGCTGAGTTTCTCCACCGTTGCAGACAAACTCGCCGAGATTTGCCGGCACAGTTTTTGGCAGAAACTCATAGACACTTAGAAAAAATTTGAAAATTTTTCTTAACTATCAGTGCTGAGCAGGAAGCATACTTACCTCTGCAACTATGATAGGTATCCCATAAAGGCCCAATGCTGCAACCAACAGCTCTGATACCATTTGTAACGTACCCAGCCATCCATCCAAGGCAAGGGAGAGAACATGATGCCATTCTAAGGGGCTCTTGATAAAACTCAGCCAATTCATTAGATGCATACAGTTAAAACAAATGTGTGCAGATGTAAATTAAACAAACATGCACAGCGGAAATGAACTCATCCACACACATGTTACACGACTGTTATTCAATTTAACAAAGCCAACAAATTAATACATTTGCAGAAGTAATTACATAAGAAAATACTCATCTTGATGTAATGTTGTCCCAACAACTAGCTATGTTGCTACAATGTTCCTCCCAACCGTAGGTCTTTGCCCAGCCTATATTATTTCAGCACTCAGAGACCACCCCCGAGCTGGGCATGATATCTACAAGGAACTTGGGACTCTCAAACCCTGTACAGCCAAAACAATGGATACCCAACTCAACCCCAGCATTCTCTTGCACATCAAACTCAAATATGGCTCTGGAACACACTTTCAACAGTGGGACTTAGGAAATAGATGGATAGGGGTTTTCCCAAAACGTAGGCACACCAAAATGGATTGTGGGAAGAGGAATCCAACCCCAGGGAAGAAAACCGATTTCTCCCACAGATGTATGAGCATACAGTGGGCCAAACGGCCTCAATAAAACCCCAAATCGTTTCCTCTTCTTCCCCACTGTTAGCCACAACAAAAACGCCCTTCCCAGCTAGAAAAATGAATGTAAACACAGTAAAACTAGTGAGGAAAATGCCCAGGTAGCTCCAAAATCATGAGGGAAAAGTGGGTTGATGGGTAACGGCTTGGGGAGCAATTCATGGCTCTTTTCTTGCCTAAGAAGCCAAACACGAATTTCCATGCAGGGTGGATTGCCCATACCCAAATTTGGACAGCCATACCTCCCATTCCCCAAGGCATTAACTACCTCAACCAACTCTTAAGAGAAATCAATGACTGGGTACAAAAGTCAACATGGGTAGTTGAGGGTTCATGGGTTCTCTCATTGACACTTGGCTTGACTCAATTGGCTCAAAGGGTTTGAATATTTCCCTCCCAATTCCTTGCAATATCATGCCCCCATCTCTTGTTGCATTGCATAGCTAGCTGTGGCCATTTATATTAAGATGCATATTTACAATTCCCATGGTTCACTAGCACATGGGTAGCATAATTTCAAATACCTTCCTCTTCAAGATCGAGCATTCATTAGCGAGGCCTTGGCCTTGAGCTCCACGCTAGGAATCATACATAATATGCATACAATATTTACATTACAGCCCAAATATTACAAGGGTCAAAATGGGGTACATGACATTTGGACACCTTAATTACAAGTATTTTGTGTTGTTACAAAACAAATCCATGGTTGATGGTGTCAAGCACTCTATATGCAGATAAATTACTACCAAACACACAGAGCATATGAAATTTATTGTCAACCCGAGAAAGTCTTTTTATTTCAAAGGATAAGTGCACAATATATGCTTAAACACAAAACCATTAGAAGTGAATACTTTTATCTTCTATCATCCATGTTCATCCCAAGAATCTATGCAATCCCAATTGCCTTCTAACTGCTATACTATAACTCTTTTCTATTATGCATCAATAAGAAATGGTATCAGATCTAATCACCAATTGCAAAAGGAAATCTCATTCGCATTCTAAAACAATCACTTGTCTGATCTAATTAATCTGGAAATCATAAAGCATAAACTGAATATTACTTTAGAATTTCAACTGAAGCAACTGTTCTAAGAAATTGAATTGCAGAAAGGAAATCAATCAACACATAACAGGAAAGCTAAATTGTAAGAACTCCTAGGATCACGTCTCAGCTGTAAGATGAACACGGCAGTGTGAACAGAAATTGAAATACATAAAGCAACCCTGACTCAGTCGACTGTTATTCTACACAATTCACCAATCTCACAGAAATATAATCTTTTACTGGGAAACCCACACAATAATTATTGCTGCTGCGTACAAAGGAAAGAATAAAGCATCACACAACGAGAAAGACAAAATCCTATTTTAACTCAGCAATCTCTGTGGAAGACGGGCCCAGTCTTCACACAGAGACGCTGGTTGAACAACACCCTCTTTAACTCAGAAGTAACCCCTTATATTAACAGAAGAATGAGTACACAGTTTTGCTTGGTTGCTAATACAAAATGAATTAATTGTTTGTTGTTCAACCCCTGAGTCGAGGCAACTCACCCTATTTATACATACAAATCGTAACATCTAATCCCATAATTGGGCAGCCATGAAGATCTCTGATCTTCAGGTGCCCTAAATAATCTAGCTGTTACAATGCATGGCAGAACAGAAATATCCAAATATGAGAGAGTTATTAATTGCCCCAGGAGTGGCGGTCCTTCCAGCTCACAGCTAGACTCGAGCAGTAACATACTTAAGATAGCAAATTCTGTTACAGCTGCCCTGTCACGACTGTGCCTTGATTGATAATTCGAGCCCCAAGGAACCTTCTACAAGGAACGAACATCCCTTTCTTTATGACTTGTTCAGCCCCGATCTTCCTGCAATCCATTTGTCTCAACTACCTTCATAAATCGCAACATGTTAGCACAATTTGAGAGATGCACAGCTTTAATTATCACCATCATAAGCATTAATAAAATAAAACAATAATCAGCCATACCTTGGTAGTTTGGGGGATAAGGTAAGAACAATAGGTTTGATTGCCATGATAAATAGTGTAGGACAGGGACAGGAAAGATGAATAATGATGACTAAAAAGGGCCAATTCTGGGCTCAACATCTCCCCCCAACTACCCTGTTGCATGTCCTCATGCAACAACCTGCATCTGAATCATGAACTGAGCTCTATCCAGAAGAGAGGAAGGAATGTAGGAAACTCAAGCATCTCATCTATCTTTTGAAAGGCTTCTGTGAGTGACCCAGCATCCTCCAACCTCACTGTTTCCCTTCCACTGCTACTTGTTGATATCTGGGAATGCACTTGGTGTGGTGGGAATCTTTCTGCAGTCGCATTATGCTATGCCTGGGGGAGTTGAAAAGAAATCCTCAATCTGAATCCAACTCAATGACATCTCTAGGAGGTGGAAGCACTGGTTCTTGTGGGACAGTGTCTTCCAGCGCATCTAATTTTAACAGGAGAGTTGCTGGTTCTTGTGTAACAGCAACATCCTTTAAACCTTCTTCAGCAGCTACCTTTATTGATTTTGGAGACACTGGTTCTTGTGTAACAGTGTCTTCTTTGTCCTTCTGCTGCTGAGATAGGATCTCCTTCTCTTCGCGCAACCCTTCCTCCAAGATTTCGGTGTCACCTGAGCATGGTGTCTGTACCTGTTCATCTTCACTGCACTGTATATCAGGAATGATATCCTCTCCCAGGTTATCTTCCAACTGCACTTCAGGAGTTCTTGCTGCAGCTTCCAAGGGTGTTAGTTCTTGTGTAGAAACATCCTGGCTTACCTCTTCATTCTTCTTTTGCTGCAACTCCTCTTCTATGAGTTCTGTGTCATGGGAGTCCTCTGGGGTTACAACCCAGAGTTCATCATTAAACTCCAGAATCTCCTCTGTTCCAGGTTTTTCCCCCATCTGTTTGGCAGATTGGACAAGTATATTCAGGTTTGCTGGTTCTTGTGTTGCAGCTTCCTGTTCCAAATTATCACTGTCCTTCCTTTGTATTTCTTCTTCTAAAATTTCTGTGTCCTGGGAGCATTCTGGGGTTTCATCATATTCCTTTAGAAGCTCCAGCGCATCCTTCATTCCAAGTTCTTCTCCCATCTGTTCTATAATCTCTGTATCGTGGGAACATTCTGGGGTTACCATACATTCCTTATTAATCTCCAGGGCGTCCTCCATCCCATGTTCTTCTTCTACTTGTTCCACAATTTTTGCATCATGGGAAGTAGCAGCTGCAGCAAGGATGTTTAAAAGTGCTGGTTCTTGTGTGACAGCACCTTCTTTTTCCACTGCTTTCCCTACTGTGGCTACAGGCTGTTGTGCTGAATAAGTGCTAAGTAGAATTTTATGGCCTGCTTCCTCAAAGATTTCTCCACAGGTGGGGCAGAGTATTCGCTCATCCTTTTCTCCAGCTCCAGCAGAAGCTGATTCCTCCACTTGGTCTGCAGCCTCTATTAATGTGTACATTTTTCTTTCACCCTGCTTTCTGCAGGTTTCCTTCCAAGTTTCCAGCTCCCTTCTAAGTGCTTGGAGGTCCTCTTTCAGCATTGCATTCTCATCCAAGAGTCCTTCAATTCCAGGTTCTTCCTCCACTGGCCTTTGTGGAGCATCCATCGGTCTTGGTGTAAGGATTGGGGGCTCAACCTGTGTCTCTGAGGTTGCCCATCTTTTTCTAGATGCCCCTGCTGCTGTGATTGATCGAGTTCTTTTCCTTCTGATTGGTGCTATTAGATCAAATTCATTGGTGGCTCTCTTCCTTTTCTGTGGCGTTTTCTTTTGTGATTTTTCTTTTTGTGGTGTTTCCTCTTGTGGAGCTGGAATATAGGGGGGCAAAACTGAAGTCAAAGGAATATTTCCCTGCCCCTCATGCTGTTCTTCTTCAATCACAGCTCCTCCTCCTACCCACTCAGGTGAAGACTCAATTGTAACCAGCTCAATGTCTTCTTCCATTGCCCTAGCTTCGTCATCTTCAGGTTCCATTGTCGCAGCATTTGATGCTGCTCCAATTTCACCTTCTGCTGTCGGAGCTGTCCTGTTATCTAGGTTTTCCACGAAGGTTTCATCTACATTGTCACCTGATGGCTCTATTTGTGCTTCCCCTTGCTCTCCTTCAAATGCAGTGTCATCCCCCACTGGTTCTACTTGTGCTGGGGATTCATCTACCTCGAATGGCTCTGACTGTGCCCCCGGTTGTTCTTCCTCTGTGGTTATACCCACCCCGGATGGCCCTGCCTGTGCCCCCGATTGTTGTTCTTCTCCCATTTCATCCCTCCCCCCAACTTCATTGGAGGAACTCCGGTCCTCCTGTTGTGGTGGAACCGGTAATTGCTGCAATGGGATGACCCTCAAGGGAACAGGTTGCTGTGGTCGGGTTATAAATTGTTCCCAAGTTATATTATGTTGGGAAAGGGTTCTTACAATAATTAACTTGATAAGGCCATGGTGGGTGAGAGAGGACAGTGGGTGCTTCGCAGACTGAACAAATGTTGCCATATGACGCAAGTCGTGCAATAAATAAAATGGAATGTTCAACAAAATGCCATGGCGGAGATGAGAAAGCAAAGGAAGTTCAGAGTTATACACAGTTTGGTATCTACCTTCGCAGGTAATGTATTTCTTGAGGAAGACAGCAACCTGGTCCCATGGCCGCGGCAGTGAGTTCAGTGCAATCCCTCTCCTGGATGCTTCAACTTGCTCCCCTGGAAGTAAAAATTGTTCTCGTGCAACCGTTGCAGGGACTCGACGGTTAAACCAAGGTTTTCCCTCGGATATAATGACCTCAGATATAATGACCTCAGAGACGTCTATACACAGCCCCCACACCATGGAGTGAGTTTTGGTAAGATTCAAGGCAAATTGCAGGGCTGCGTCCCGATCGAATCCGTCCAATCGCTCAAAGAACTCGACCCAGCCAGCAGCTTGAAAAATGGCAAGAACTTGCGGATTCCGTCTGAGTTCCCGGGTATCAAAAGGTTCATGGAGAACTGGAATGCCCATGGTCCTGGCTGCAAACTGAACCTGCTATTCCACAGATTACCGGATCCCAGAATGGAAGTTGCAGCACAGAGGATGCACGAATCGCTGAGCGGAGATGTTGAGAGAATGACCAAATTTGGAAAGTTGAGCACAGAACAGTGTTTGAAATTGTCATGCCGAATTGGGGAAGGTGGCAGTTATTAGCGTTTACGTCGTACGAGGGAAAGGTTTAATCAGGTATAATGGTGGTACGAGTGAAGGTACGACCAATATCGTTTAAATGATATGAATGCTTAATCACGTGATAACTGAAAGCCATACCTCATAAAATTGTGCGTCGGAAAGCTGCGGAAAATGGTGGAGCATGCAGTTGATGACGTCACGAAGCCGAATTCGTGCACAGTCGGATGTGTGATCATGAAGACTGGGATAAGGCAATAAGTTCTTCCTCCGGTGAAACACAAACCGTCGCTTCCTCGGTGTCGGAATGATGAATTCGCCAGCACAACTGAGGTGAATCAGCACCATGATTAGCATGTTTGAAACAATTCTTTTGTTAACACGAGAGTTACCACTGCAAGTTGCCAAAAAGAATGATAGCACGAACGACGAAAAAGATGTTGCAGTCGTCAAAAAAAAATATGTTGCAGCCACCGGGAAAGAAGTTATGGCCACCGAAAAAAAATTCACGGCAGCCGGAAAAAAAAAATAAATAAAAGTTTTACGGTGGCGGGAAAGGTGACAGCTGGTCGGGAAAAGTTGTTGCAGTGTTGTGACATGATGTTGCAGCCGCTGGATTGAAGTCGCGGCTGCCGGGGATGATTTACAGCTGACGGGAGAAAAGATTTTAAGGTCGACGGAAAACAATAACGGCGAAATGTTGCAGCCGCCGATGTTGCAGCCGCTGAATTGACGACCGACGGGAGGAAAAAAAAAATACTACGGCTGCTGAGAATGAGGTGGCAGTTGCTGGGAAATGAGATGGCAGCCGCGGGGAAGATGAGGTGGCGGTCGTGGGGAAATGAAGTGGCAATAGCTGGTGAATGAGGTGGAAACCGTGGGGAAGATGAGGTGGCAGTTGCTGGGAAATGAGATGGCAGCCGTGGGGAAGATGAGGTGGCAGCCGCGGGGACTGGGGTTGCAGCTACCGATGTTGCAGCCGCCGATGATGTTGCAGCCGCCGACGTTGCAGCCGTCGATGTTGCAGCCGTCGACGATGTTGCAGCCGCCGACGTTGCATCCGCCGATGTTGCAGCCGCCTATGTTGCAGCCGCCGGAAAAGATCGACGGCAAGCGGGAAAAGGGATTTTGCGGCTGCTAGGGAAAAGGATAATGTGGTTGCCGGAAAAGGATATACAGCTGCCGGAAAATATGTTGCAGCTGCCAGAAAATATGTCGCAGCTACCGGAAAATATGTTGCAGCTGTCGAAATTTTTTTTTTTTTTTTTTTAAGCAAGGACGGCACAGGAAGATTTTCGTCTAACGGGCCCAAACTGGTCGTTCTCCTGGCGCTTCCCTGAAAATTTTTGAAAGACGACAGCAAGCAAAGAGATCAAATGCAAAGAGAAAAAGAAAAAAAACAACAACTATATGCTACAGCAAGAAATTATTTATGTACAGCAAATACAATTTTCAGTTTAAGGTTTGGCAAAGGTAGAGAAAAGTTCCTGCTCTGGTGCCAATTGATAGTCTGGATCGGCAGCAATCTGTGAAATGAATGCATCTTTCGAAATGGGCTTACGATACAGTCGCAGTCTGTGGCCGTTAGCAAGTAATGGTATACGGTTTTCATCAATGGTCACCAGGCGAACAGTGCTGTTGTCAAATACCCTGTCGACCAAATATGGACCCAGCCATCTTGTGCGTAATTTTCCTTTAAAATCCTTCTTGAATCTGGAGTCGTATAATAGTGCCCAGTCTCCTTCACGGAAGATTTTCTTTTTGATGAATCGGTCATGCCAGTTAGATCTCTGTTGCTGAAGCAGCACAGTCTGGTCTACTGCAGCTAACCGTTTCTCATCCAATTCATTTAATTGATTCAATCTTCTTTTCTGGGCTTCTGTTACATCCAGATTCATTTCAATGGCTGTTTTCAGGGTCTTGATCTGAAATTCAATTGGAAAGATGGCACTCTTTCCATACACCAGATCATAGGGAGAAAACCCCATGGTGTTGCGCCAAGTTGTGCGATATGCCCACAGTGCTTCTGGAAGCCTGTCAGCCCAATCCCTTCGATGGATTTTAACTGTTTTAGTAAGAATTGCTTCAATAACTTTATTAGTACTTTCCACCTGACCATTGGCCTGGGGATGATAAGGTGAAGCTATCCTGTGCTGCACATGATACCTCCGGAGCAAGGATTCAAATTGGTGTGAGATGAATTGCGGTCCCCCATCGGTAACTACTTCCTTTGGTACCCCAAAGCGGGTAAAAACTTCACTGTACAGAAAATCAATCACCGCCTGGTCATTAGCCTTAGCCAAAGCTACAGCTTCTACCCACTTGGTCATGTAATCTGTACACACCAAAATGTAAACCTTCTGTCTGGAAGGAGGGTTGATAGGACCAACAAAGTCCAATGCCCATCTATCAAACGGTTCTAGTACCACTTGGGGCTGTAAAGGCATCTGATCTGTCTTATTAGGTTGGCCCATCCTTTGGCAGCTGTCACAGGACTGAACATATCTTTTAGCATCTCTGAACAGTGTCGGCCAATAATATCCCATCCGCAACGCCTTATGCCCTGTTCTTTTGTCTGCAAAGTGTCCTCCGCAAGGTTCATCATGACAGGCCTTCAGTATATGAAAGATCTCATCTTCCCTTACACATCTTCTAATCTCAAGATCAGGTCCTGTGTAAAAGAGATGGCCTTTGAGCCAACAATACCTAGCACTTTGCTGAATAATTTTTCTTTTCTCTCGTTTAGACATATGTGGCGGAAGCTTTCCTGCAACCAAATAATTAGCAACGTCTGCATACCAGGGTGAATGAGCTGAGAGTGCGAATAAATGTTCATCCGGGAAAGCATCCTCAACAGGTGAACTGTCATCACTGTTAGTAAATCGTGATAAAAAATCAGCAACAACATTTTCCTTTCCAGGTTTATCTATAATAGTAATATCAAATTCCTGTAATAATAAAAGCCACCTGGTTACTCTGGCATTAGTGACAGGTTTATTCATTAAATACTTAATGGCAGAGTGTTCAGTATGCACAAATGTAGGATACCCAGTAATGTAATGCCGAAACTTATTAATAGAATAAACAATAGCAAGGAATTCTTTTTCAGTAACAGTATAATTTAGTTTAGCCGGGGCTAAGTTTTTACTAACATAATAAATAGCATAAGGTACTTGACCATCCTGCTGTCCTAGTACTGCTCCAATGGCAGTATCAGAAGCATCTGAAGAAATGTGAAAAGGTATGGTCCAATTAGGTCCCCTTAGAATAGGGGCTGTGGACAGCTTCTCTTTAAGCTTATCAAATGCTGTCTGGCATGCTGTACTCCATACAAACTGTGCATCCTTCATTAACAATGAAAAGAAAGGAGAAGCAAGTTTGGAGAAGTTTTCTATAAATCTCCTGTAATATCCAGCATATCCCAGAAAACTTCGCACCTCTTTCTGAGTTGAAGGAGTTGGTATATTTTTTATCACCTTAATTTTTGAAGGATCCACTTGAATACCATCGGTAGAGATGAAATGTCCTAATACCACCCCCTCACTCATCATCATATGGCATTTTTCAGTGCTTAGTGAGAGGCGAGCCTGTTCACAGCGAATTAAAACTTTCTTTAAATTTTCCAGTGCTTCCTCAAAATCCTTGCCATAGGGAGTAAAATCATCCATAAAGACTTCCATACTATCATTAACCAATTCAGAAAATATGCCAATCACAGCTCTTTGGAACGTTGCAGGTGCATTGCACAAGCCAAAGGGAAGCACCCTATAGGCAAACGTTCCCCAGGGGCAAGTGAAGGTGGTCTTATCCTGATCCTCCGGAGCAATCTGAATTTGATTGTACCCACTGAACCCATCCAAGAAGGAGAAGAACTTCTTCCCCGATAGGGTATCAAGTACTTGGTCAATAAAGGGCAGAGGAAAATGATCCTTTTGTGTAGCTTTGTTCAGCTCCCTATAATCGACACAGACTCTCCATTTACCATTTTTCTTGGGCACAATTACAAGTGGGGAAACCCACTCACTATCTGAAATAGGATAGATAAATCCTGCTTCCAAAAGTTTCTGGATTTTCTCCTTCACTATATCCCTCAAATTGGGGTTCAAGCGTCGTTGGGGTTGACATACAGGCCGGGAGTCGTTTTTAATGTAAATATGATGAGTGCACAGACTGGAAGGAATACCCTTCATGTCTGTATACTCCCAGGTGAATGCCCCCTTACGTTCCCTCAAGAGATTGGTTAGGCGCATCTGTTCTTCTGAGGAGAGACCAGGGTTGATGTTCAAAGTTCTTCCAGGCTCTACCTCAATAGGAATGCTTCTCGAGTTTTTCAAAATTGGGATTATGTTTGTGTCATTGACTAGCGCTTCCTCCGTAAGCTGTTCTTGTTCTTCCTTACCAAGGGTACTGTTCAGGAGTTGATAAACTTCTTTATCTACTGAAGCAGGTTCGCTAATGAAATTATTAATGGCATCGTCTTCTGTTTCATTTTTGAAGGTTAGTGCCTTCCCTATTGTTAGTAGTGGCTGAACATCCTCCTCCTCTTCCTGTTCTATCCAAAGGGAAGTTTCAGTTTCTAGACTCGGCCGTGCTGGAGGATACAGGGTGAGGTTTTTGGTTTCCATACCATCAGATATAGTCATAGATCCCAATCGACAGCTGATGCAAGCATCAGCTGTAGCCAACCAAGGCCTTCCCAAGATCAATGGGTGTCCCCCCAGCTGTGATTTTGGTTGTAATACCAGAAAGTCGGCAGGGTATTCCCATGAATCTACTGAAATGACAAGGTCGTCCAAAATCCCTTCGGGTCTGATGGTGGATCTGTCTGCCAATTCTAAAATGGTAGGGGTTGGTCTAATATTGGTGAATCCGAGCTTCTTTACAGTCTCCATTGTTATAACATTGATCACTGCTCCTAAATCTACTAGTACGTTGGGTATCTGCGTTTGTCCTATGTGTACAGTGACAGTAGGATTGCCAGGGTCATCATACTTGGTTATAGGGGTTTTTTCGGTCATTAAAGCAGATAAATTCCCTATGACATGAACAGTAGGAGGATCTCTGGGCTTCCTTCCCGGTCTTTTAGTGCACAGGTCCCGAACAGTTCTAGCATAAATAGGTACATCTTGAAGAGCTTGCAAAATGGGGTTCTTAACATAAAGATTCTTCAATTCTCCTAAGAGATCGAACTGAGGTTGCCCCCCTATTTTTGGCAGCATCAGTCTCTCAGGGTATGGTGGTTGCCTTACCAGCTGGGTAGGCTGCGTATTATCTGATTTATCGTTTAATGTTTCAGCCGTCCCATCTGAGGGATGCTCAGCACCTTCAGTGATAGGAACCGGATCAAATGGATGCTGGGAACTCTCTTCTTTGTCATGCACAAACGGTGGAATATTTTCTGAAATTACACGTTCTATTATCTTCCCAGACCGTAAGCGAATATCATTACAAGGTACAGGGGAGAGAGAGTAGGCCGGCATATTGAGAGCCTCCAATTGGTGGACTGTTTTATTATTTGGGTTAGGGTTAGGTTGGGCAGGCAGCTGAGGCCGTATTGGTATATTAGGAACAGGATTATTTTGCAGCTGCAGCTGCGACTGCTGAGGTGGGTATTGAGGATATTGATGAAATTGAGGATATGGAGGAGAATACGGTAACTGTTGAGGTGGAGGTGGTTGAGGAAACTGGTTCCCAGGATGGAAGTTCCTCCATCCAGGAGACCATGACGTAGGTTGATGTGGTGGCTGTGTCCAAGGACTCCATGAGTTATAACCTTGCATCGCAGGTTGAGGAGAATTCCACTGAGCATAATTTGAAGGGAATTGTGTATTCACATTTTGCATATTAGTATTCCAATTATTCAAATTATTCAAAAATGGAAATGAATCGGGAGACATACCTTGATTTCGAGGCTGCCAGGGTTTCTTCTGTGCAATGAAGTAGGCTGAATCCACTTCTGGAGTTGATGCCTGCAGAACAGCCTTCACTTGGGGCAATGTGGGACATTCTTTCATATCATGGTTCAGCTCGCACAGCTGACACACTTGTATTTTTTCAAGAGGGCATTCTTTCAGTGGATGAGTCTTTCTACATCGGGGACAGAACACGCCTAGTGTGAGATCCTCCACTGCCTGTCTTTGCTTGGCCTTCAAGACATCAATCTCTGAAGAGATAGAGCTCATCATTTCTGTTTTAAAATTTTCAAGAAGATTGCCTATCTCCGCACGTGTAGCTCCCCCATTGGATGACTTCTGAGTTCTGTCGAAGACATCACGTTCCAGCTTATCTCGTTTATTCTGCTTGTTATGCCTAGAAGATCCCCTAGAGTATCTCTTACATAATTCCACAATTGTCTCAAAAGATTCTTTAGAGATATCTCCCCTTCCTAGCAAATTTAACATGTCTAAACAATCATCCCTGATCCCTCGAAGTAGGATTATCTTGAGCACATCTAGTCCCATGTTCGTCTGCCCAGCTCTCTGCACATTGTACAGCAGCCTCTCTACAAAATCCTCCAAACTTTCATCCTCCTTCTGTACCATCTTGAATAACTCCTCCCTTTTGTCCCTGGTGTTGCAATATTCTTGATATTTTTCCAGGAACACTTGCTTCATCTTATTCCAATTAGCAACAGTTCCTCCCCCAAGGCTCATGAACCATCGTAATGCATTGTCCTTCAGGGTGGCAGGAAAAAGCTTCAACTTTTGGGCATCTGTGACATAATCATAGCTGCGACAGAGGATATCGAATTCAAAAAGGAATTCGTCTGGATCTTCTGCCGCCCTGCCATGGAAGCGAGGCAACACCGATGGTGAGATGTTTTTCATAGGAGTTGTCCCTTCTAGCTGCTGTATTGGGAATTGCAATGTAGCCATAGTTTCTTCTGGCAGGGAATCATTTTCATGATGGTATTGTACCACTGCTTCTTCCTCTTCGTTCTCATGTCTGTTATTCATCTTTTCTTCTGTATCCTCTCCTTCGTTCGTTCCTGCGTTCCTTACCTCAGTTGTAACAGCTGCATATTCTTCAGTTGTAACAGCTGCGTATTCTTCAGTTGTAGCAGCTGCGTATTCTTCAATTGTAACAGTTGAATCAGCCGTTCCTTCTTTAGCAGGGGTATATGCAGGAATCATAGCTGCACCTGTATCTTCCACTGTGGATCCTGATGCTGGCGCTCCAGGATCAGCAGGGCCTCTTCTGATAGGAGTCTCCCGTTGACGAGCACTGACAGCTGAATCAGTTTTGTCAACAAGGACGTCGATGAATGTTCTTCTACCCAGCGGTGGACCTCGACCACAACCCGAACCACCTGCACTGTTAGTAATTTGTGGGGTTTTGGGGGTTGGGAGGTGATCACGTTTTACCCTCCTCGTATTCATGCGAAGCAGATCATTCAAAAACAAACAAAAAGACTGTCTAAAAGCGATTATCAGATCCGACTAATGACTAGTGTTTAATTTTTATCCTTCCCCGGCAACGGCGCCAAAATGTCAAGCACTCTATATGCAGATAAATTACTACCAAACACACAGAGCATATGAAATTTATTGTCAACCCGAGAAAGTCTTTTTATTTCAAAGGATAAGTGCACAATATATGCTTAAACACAAAACCATTAGAAGTGAATACTTTTATCTTCTATCATCCATGTTCATCCCAAGAATCTATGCAATCCCAATTGCCTTCTAACTGCTATACTATAACTCTTTTCTATTATGCATCAATAAGAAATGGTATCAGATCTAATCACCAATTGCAAAAGGAAATCTCATTCGCATTCTAAAACAATCACTTGTCTGATCTAATTAATCTGGAAATCATAAAGCATAAACTGAATATTACTCTAGAATTTCAACTGAAGCAACTGTTCTAAGAAATTGAATTGCAGAAAGGAAATCAATCAACACATAACAGGAAAGCTAAATTGTAAGAACTCCTGGGATCACGTCTCAGCTGTAAGATGAACACGGCAGTGTGAACAGAAATTGAAATACATAAAGCAACCCTGACTCAGGCGACTGTTATTCTACACAATTCACCAATCTCACAGAAATATAATTTTTTACTGGGAAACCCACACAATAATTATTGCTGCTGCGTACAAAGGAAAGAATAAAGCATCACACAATGAGAAAGACAAAATCCTATTTTAACTCAGCAATCTCTGTGGAAGACGGACCCAGTCTTCACACAGAGACGTTGGTTGAACAACACCCTCTTTAACTCAGAAGTAACCCCTTATATTAACAGAAGAATGAGTACACAGTTTTGCTTGGCTGCTAATACAAAATGAATTAATTGTTTGCTATTCAACCCCTGAGTCGAGGCAACTCACCCTATTTATACATACAAATCGTAACATCTAATCCCATAATTGGGCAGCCATGAAGATCTCTGATCTTCAGGCGCCCTAAATAATCTAGCTGTTACAATGCGTGGCAGAACAGAAATATCCAAATATGAGAGAGTTATTAATTGCCCCAGGAGTGGCGGTCCTTCCAGCTCACAGCTAGACTCGAGCAGTAACATACTTAAGATAGCAAATTCTGTTACAGTTGCCCTGTCACGACTGTGCCTTGATTGATAATTCAAGCCCCAAGGAACCTTCTACAAGGAACGAACATCCCTTTCTTTATGACTTGTTCAGCCCCGATCTTCCTGCAATCCATTTGTCTCAACTACCTTCATAAATCGCAACATGTTAGCACAATTTGAGAGATGCACAGCTTTAATTATCACCATCATAAGCATTAATAAAATAAAACAATAATCAGCCATACCTTGGTAATTTGGGGGATAAGGTAAGAACAATAGGTTTGATTGCCATGATAAATAGTGTAGGACAGGGACAGGAAAGATGAATAATGATGACTAAAAAGGGCCAATTCTAGGCTCAACAGATGGTCTTCTACACCTCCATTCCTCGAAGAGAATTTGCCCAGGTTGCATCATTGGGAAGCACCCCGAGCACAAGTTTAACCGCAGAAAAGCTAGCAGAGCTTCTACTATTTTGGGCCTCATACATTCTGATATCAGTGGTCCACTCCCAAATATGTCCATGAATGGTTCAAGGTATGTTTTCACATTCATCGATGACTTCTCCCGCTTTACTTGGGTATTTTTTCTCAAAAACAAGTCAGAAGTGCTTGGAAAATTCAAGGATTTTAAGGCTTCTGTTGAGACCACCACTGAGAGAAAGATCAAAGCTATTAAATATGATAATGGTGGAGAATATATCAAGACTGAGTTGCTGCAACTTTGTTCCAAAAGCGGAATTCAGATCCAACATACAGTTCCCTACACACCCCAGCAGAATGGTGTAGCGGAAAGGAAGAATTGGTCACTAAAAGAGATGGCTACCTGTATCCTTGAGTCAAAAGATTTGGCTGCAAATATTTGTGCTGAAGCCATGAATGATGCTTCATACATTGAGAACCGAGTTCTACATTCATCCGTGAAAGGTAAAACTCCTTTCGAAGTATTCACTGGCCACAAACCGGATGTGTCCAATTTGAGGGTTTTTGACTCCACTGCATGCGCTAGAATTCCTTCTGATAAGAGAAAAGCTTTGGATCCAAAAGTTATTGAATGAATCCTAATAGGATATGAAGAAGAATAAAAATCATATAAACTCATTAATATCAGATCCAAAAATATATTCATATAGCGAAGTGTGAAGTTTGAAGAACCACTTCCAGATCTGAAACTAGTCGAGGAAAACATTGTCGATCCGCAGTCTCTACAAGAAGAAGTTTCGAGAGAAGATGAAGAAAGAATTGGATCTGATATTTATAATATTTTATCATACTTTGATGGCCATGACATATCAGTTTCAGAATCCGACGATAATGATCCTCCTCAATTACCACAGTGGGCCCAAAACACTCTACAATCTGCTGCTCCAAACATTGGAAATCCTGCTGATCCAAAGAGAACAAGAGAAAAATTTCAAAGAGAAGGTATGGCTCTTTTATTTTCTGATCCATTATTATCTGAAAAATGTTATTTAATGATTGTCTCATATCCCAAATCATACTATCATTCCCACCGAGATCCATGATGGAAAACTGCCATGGATGAAGAGTACAGTTCTCTTCAAAAGAACAATACATGGGAGCTAGTTTCTCTTCCACCTGGAAGAAAATTGGTTCAATGTAAGTGGATCTACCACACAAAATTTTTTGCTGATGTCTCTATCAGCAAATAAAAATCTAGGCTGGTGGAAAAAGGTTTCTCCCAAGTCCAAGGAGTGGACTACACTGAGACCTTTGCACCGGTTGCAAAGATGGATTCCATCCGCCCAGTTTTGGCCATTTCTGCATCCAAGCACTAGGAAGTGCACAATATGGATGTGAAGAGTGCTTTTCTACATGGAGAACTTGATGAAGAAGTATATATGAAGCAGCCAGAAGGATACATATCAGACCCATCATTAGTTTGCAGGTTGAAGAAATCTTTGTATGGATTGAAACAAGCCCCAAGAGCTTGGTACACAAAGATGGACTCCTTCCTTCTTTCTCAGAATTTCAAAAGATGCAAATCTGATCCGAATGTGTACCTACAGCAAGTTAAAGGTAATTTTTTGATTGTTGTTCTTTATGTTGATGATCTTCTCATTACTGGTAGCACTCTCCTTACAATCAACATGCTAAAATCCGCTTTAAATCTAGCTTTTGACATGAGTGATTTGGGATTGCTTAAGAAATTTTTGGGCTTGGAGATAGCTCATAACTTTGATGGGATCACATTAGCTCAAAAAACGTATGCTAAAGTCCTGCTATTAAAGTTTAATATGGCAAAATGTAAGGCTGCTCCATTTCCATTCCTCTCAGGAATCAGTCTTGAGGAGGGAAATTCTACACCGCTTGCAGATTGCACTATGTATCGACAGTTGATTGGTTCACTACTCTACTTGACACACTCAAGGCCTGATATTTCATATGCCATGAGTGATGTATCAAGGTATATTCAATAGCCCCATGAGCTTCATTAGCAGGCAGCCAAGTGGATCTTGCAGTATGTGCAAGGTACAAGACATTTTGGCATACATTATGCTGTAGATTCTGAGCTAGATTTCATTGGTTTTATTGATTCAGATTGGGCGGGTGATAGCATTGATCGGAATTCCACTTCCGGTTAAGTTTTTATGTTGGCCATGGTCTTATTTTTTGGTCAAGCAAAAAGCAGGAAGCCATTTCACTTTCTTCAGCAGAGGCAGAGTATTGAGGGGCAGTCAATGCCTGCATTCAGGCAGTTTGGTTGCAGGGTATTCTTTCCGAGTTTGATTTTGGTAGCACTACTTCGACCGTCATATTTTGTGACAATCAAAGTGCTATTAAGATCTCCACAGATCCAGTTCAGCGGCAGAGGACCAAGCACATTAATATTCATATGCACTACATCCGAGAATTGGTGCATGATCATACCAGCATTCTGCAATATTGCCCTACTGATGAGCAAATTGCAGACATCTTCACCAAGAGCTTCACTGAGAATAAGTTCTCTTACCTCCGTTCACTATTGGGGGTGAGTTCCATCATGGTGGAGACAGATTAGATCCACTTTTATGTTTAGCTTGAGGGGGGGCTTTCTTCCCATTGGGTTTTCCCTCTTTCCTCACTTAGCTTATTTTCAACATTTTTTTGGATTATTGTATTGGGGTGACCTTTGGTCTTAGTAACCAGGGCCCTACATTTTATTTTTTACATCATAGTATAGCTTAAGGGGGGGGTTAGGATATCTCATCATTCAGTATGTACTTCGCATGCATTGCAAGCATCTGTATGCTGCCTAATCACCAATTTGATGCCTCCAGCACCTAGTCCCTAGTCTTCCAGCACCCGGGAGCCACTTTCCACTCTGTTTTAGCCCTCCTAGTTAGGGAGGCGCCCACTTCTCACCCACCACTTGAGAAGGGTGCCTTTTCTCACCTACCAATCCAGTTCACTTCAGTTAGCTAGTTGTATTTCCTTGATTTGAGGCTAGACTGACTCCTCACTGTTGTTATCACTCCGATTGACCTCCAATGAGACTTGACTACCTATTCTAAGTGTAGTTAACTCCTCATGCGCCCTCCATTGAGCCTCCATCCCTACATTAATGCCATTACCATCAGTTACACTTATTAGACTCAATTAGACTCAGTTTGACACCTGTCTGATAGTGACATTAGAGAAATTTTGAGGTCAAAAAATGGCTTCAAAACAAATAAAATGTACTATAAAAAACAACCAATCACATTCTAGTAGATGACATCATCCCCCTTGGTGAGGTGGCATTGCATGAGTTAAGAATGCTTATTTGTCAAATTTTCTATAGTGGATGAAAACACATAGTTAACCAAGGTAGTGGTGTAAGTACTTTTAAGTCATAAAGTAAAGTACTCATAATGATAGTCTTTTCATAAAATAATATTATTGTCATTTTCAAGTAAAGTACTCATAATGAATGTCTTTTCACACTTTCTCATAAAATAATATTATTGTCATTTTCAAGTAAAGTACTCTTAATTCATAAAGAAAGTCCTTTCACATTTTTTTATAAAATAATATATTATCATTTTTATGTTTTAAATTTTAAATGATATATTCACTACATTCTATTTAATAACATAATGCCAAACTAATAAAGAATAATAATATATTTAATAAATAATAATAATAATAATGCAATGTGGATTATAATAATATTATTAACATTTTACATGTAAATAAATTCTCAATTAAATTACATTATATTAAATTCATGAGAAAAGTACTAAATATAAAAAATCAACATAAAATTAAAAAAATAGCTCTTAAAAATATTTTTTATTATTTAATTTCATTTGCAAGTTCAAGACAAATAAATGCTAAAGGACAATAAATTTTTGGAAATTTACAATGAATCTTAGTCACATCAATGTAGACTTATTTTATTAATTTTATTTCTAATGAATTTTGAAAAGCAACTCAACCATGGTTATTTATATTATGCATAGAAAATAGTGTGGGAGGTGACTTGTCATATATACCTACCCCATAAAACCCCCAATTCATAATATTTTAATATATCTCATATTTTTGTAGTACATCTCTTAGGAGGCCATTTTTTGACCTCAAAATCTCTCTAATGCTTGTGCATTAATGACCACCACTGATTGATGATGAGGACTCCTAGTTGGAGCTAAGCTACACCATGCAGTATATTCGAATGACCTCCTTGGCTAATTAGAATTTCTCACTCATTGTGACAGTATTGTATTGTAATTCTACCATTCTGGATTATAGAGCACTGATGTATCTCTCTTACACAGTTTTTCCTCCATATTGTTTTACATCTTTGTGATTGATATTCTTGTTCAATAGATCTAATGTGACTAATTTTACAAGTCGATGGTCAAGTGCATAAATCATCCACTTGAAATATTATGCTTTCTGAATTTTCCTATCCCTCAAAGGTGAGAAATTGAGGGCATTTTCTTGAGGCCATTTAGGCCGATTTTAGGTGCAAAATTGTCTAAGTGACTATTTTGGCAGGCCAATATTTTCTTCACCAGAGATTTTTTTCCAATATTGAGGCTATATTCAGGTGCATCAGTCATCCACCTACAGGATGGTGCCATCCAAATAGTTATCTCTCCCTCTCTGAGGAAATGGCGGTCATTTTCCCAAAGCCACTTGAGCCATATTTTCAGTACTTAGCCATTTTTTCCAAAGGGGGGAATAATATGGGAGGGTGCAAAAGAGGTTGATTGGTTGTTTTGGAAGGACATTATCTTCTTGGCCATAGACATTTTATCAAGAAGGAGTAAATGGTCAAGTGTGTAAATCCTCCACCTGAAAGCTTATGTTGTTAGATAAATTTAATCCCTCACTAGTGATAACTGGTGGGAATTTTCTTGAGGCCATTTAGGCCATTTTTAAGTGCAAAAAAGGCTGAGTGGTTGTTTTGGCAGGCCAATATTTTCTTCACCAGAGACGTTTTTCCTTGACTGAGACTATATTCAGGTGCATTAGTTATCCACCTATAGTATGGTGCCCTCCAAATAGCTTTCTCTCTCTGTGAGGAAATGGCGGTCATTTTCCCAAAGCCACTTGAGCCATATTTTCAGTACTTAGCCATTTTCTCCCATGGCGAGCATTTTCTAGAATGGTGCAAAAGAGGTTGATTGGGTGTTTTGGCATGCCATTATCTTCTTGGCCATAGACCTTTTATCGAGAAGGATTAAATGGTCAAGTGTGTAAATCCTCCACCTAAAAGCTTATGTTGTCAGATAAATTTAATCCCTCACTGATGAGAACTGGTGGGAATTTTCAAGAGACCAGTTAGGCCAGTTTTAAGTGCAAAAAAGGTTGAATGGTTGTTTTTGCAAGCCAATATTTTCTTCACCAGAGACTTGTTTCCAAGACTAAGACTATATTCAGGTGCATTAGTCATCCACCTACAAGATGGTGCTATCAGAATAGTTTTCTCTCTCTCTCTCTCTCTCGGGAAATGGCGGTCATTTTCCCAAAGCCACTTGAGCCATATTTTGAGTAGTTAGCCATTTTTTCAAAAGGGGGGCATAATATGGGAGGGTGCAAAAAAGGTTGATTAGTTGTTTTGGCAGGACATTATCTTCTTGGCCATAGACCTTTTATCGCGCATGATTCAATGTTCAAGTGTGTAAATCCTCCCCCTGAAAGCTTATGTTGTCAGAAACATTTAATCCCTCACTGGTGAGAACTGGTAGGCATTTTCCTAGGGCAATTTAGTCCAGTTTTAAGTGCAAAAAAGGCTGAGTGGATGTTTTTGCAGGCCAATATTTTGTTCACCGGAGAGTTTTTTCCAAGACTAAGACTATATTCAAGTGCATTAGTCATCCACCTACAGGATGGTTCCCTTCAAATAGTTATATCTCTCTCTCTGAGGAAATGGCGGTCATTTTTCCAAAGCCACTTGAGCCATATTTTCAGTACTTAACCATTTTTGCCAAAGGGGAGCATAATATGGGAGGGTGCAAAAGAGGTTGATTGGATGTTTTGGCAGGCCATTATCTTCTTATCCATAGACCTTTTATCGAGAAGGAGTAAATGGTCAAGTGTGTAAATCATCCACCTGAAAGCTTATGTTGTCAGATAAATTTAATCCCTCACTGGTGAGAACTGGTGGGCATTTTCTTGTGGCCATTTAGGACAATTTTAAGTGCATAAAAGGTTGAGTGGATTTTTTGGCAGGCCAATATTTTCTTCACCAGAGACTTTTTTCCTTGACTGAGACTATATTCATGTGCATTAGTCATCCAACTATAGTATGGTTCCCTTCAAATAGTTTTCTCTCTCTCTCTGAGGAAATGGCAGTCATTTTCCCAAAGCCACTTGAGCCATATTTTCAATACTTAGCCATTTTTGCCCATGGTGAGCATTTTCTAGAATGGTGCAAAAGAGATTGATTGGTTTTTTTGGCAGGCCGTTATCTTCTTGGCCATAGACCTTTTACCGAGAAGGAGTAAATGGTGAAGTGTGTAAATCCTCCACCTGAAATCTTCTGTTGTTAGATAAATTTAATCCCTCACTAGTGAGAACTGGTGGGAATTTTCTTGAGTCCATTTAGCCCAGTTTTAAGTGGTCAAAAGGCTAAGTGGATGTTTTGGCAGGCCAATATATTCTTCACCAAATACTTTTTCCCAAGACTGAGACTATATTCAGGTGCATTAGTCATCCACCTATAGGTTGGTGCCATCAGAATAGTTTTCTCTCTCTCTCTATGAGGAAATGGTGGTCATTTTCCCAAAGCCACTTGAGCCATATTTTCAATACTTAGCCATTTTTTCCAATGGCGAGCATTTTCTGGAATGGTGCAAAAGTGGTTGATCGTATGTTTTGGAAGGCCATTATCTTCTTGGCCATAGGCCTTTTATCGAGAAGGAGTAAATGGTCAAGTGTGTAAATCCTCCACCTGAGAGCTTATGTTGTAAGAAAAAATTATTCCCGCATTGGTGAGAACTGGTGGGAATTTTCCTAGGGCCATTTAGGCCAGTTTTAGGTGCAAAACTGTCTGAGTGGTTGTTTTGGCAGGCCAATATTTTCTTCACAAGATACTTTTTCCCAGACTGAGACTATATTCAGGTGCATTAGTCATCCACCTACAGGATGGTGCCCTCTAAATAGTTATCTCTCTCTCTCTCTGAGGAAATGGCGGTCATTTTCCCAAAGCCACTTGATCCATATTTTCAGTACTTAGCCATTTGTGCCAAAGGCAAGCATTTTTTGGAATGGTGCAAAAGAGGTTGATTGGATGTTTAGGCAGGCCATTATCTTCTTGTCCATAGAACTTTTATCGAGAAGGAGTAAATGTTCAAGTGTGTAAATCCTCCACCTAAAAGCTTATGTTGTCAGAAAAATTTAATCCCTCACTGGTGAGAACTGGTGGGCATTTTCCTAGGGCATTTAGGTCAGTTTTAGGTGAAAAATTGTCTGAGTGGTTGTTTTGGCAGGCCAATATTTTCTTCACCAGAGACTTTTTCAAGACTGAGACATTATTCAGGTGCATTAGTCATCCACCTACAGGATGGTGCCCTCCAATTAGTTATCTCTCTCTCTCTGAGGAAATGGCGGTCATTTTCCCAAAGCCACTTGAGCCATATTTTTAGTACTTAGCCATTTTTTCCAAAGGGGGGCATAATATGGGAGGGTGCAAAAATGGTTGATTGGTTGTTTTGGAAGGCCATTATCTTCTTGGCCATAGACCTTTTATCGTAAATGAGCCAATGGTCAAGTGTGTAAATCCTCCACCCGAAAGCTTATGTTGTCAGAAAATTTAATCCCCCACTCGTGAGAACTGGTGGGAATTTTCCTAGGGCCATTTAGGCTAGTTTTAAGTGGAAAAAAGGTTGAGTGGATGTTTTGGCAGGCCAATATATTCTTCACCATATACTTTTTTCCAAGACTAAGACTATATTCAAGTGCATTAGTCATCCACCTACAGGATGGCACCCTCCAAATAGTTATCTCTCTCTCTGTGAGGAAATGGCGGTCATTTTCCCAAAGCCACTTGAGCCATATTTTCAGTACTTGGCCATTGTTGTCAATGACAATAACTCAACAAAATTCCCTGGTATTTGCAAATATGAAATGAAAATATGAAACTGTAAAAAAACAGAGAATAATAAAACTCACATTTTCCAATATGAATCACTCAAACAAGCCAAAAATTGAACCCTATTTTTAGGGCTGCTTTTCAGTATTTTTACACAATAGCAATTTTTAGGATGAAATTGAAAATATTGAATAGTGTAGTGGTGACTATTAATACACATCATGTTCAACTCGTATCATTCAATTTGACTATGTAACGTTCTTGCTAGCACATAAAGAATGTTTTTATTTCTTTGTTAGATTAAATAATCTGAATTTAGTCCTTGGATAAAAAAAGGTAAAACACCACTCATTTTTCGTCAGAAATAATCCTATTATATTTCAAGCCGAAATATAGTACATTATTCAACAATCTGTAAATTGTTCTATCAAAAGACCCCAAGTTTCTTTAGTAGACTGAAAGTCCAAAATGATCAACACATCTAATCCTAGAGCAGGTACTATAGAACCAGAGTGCATGTACATATAAAACAATTTAATGCAATAAATAAATAATTCATATATACTAAAAAATATAATTCACCATACATATTACACCAAACAGTATAAAAATTTATTAATGAAAGGAAAAATGTTTACAAATCCAAATGGGGTACACCAATCCTCATCCCTAATCCATAACACTGATGGAAAGGGTCTCATTGGTGTGAATCCCATGAAAAGTGTACTTGTACACGAGGTTGTAGGCTATTATACAAATAGCGAAATCTAAATTTTGGTCCCACTTTCCATTTACCAAGAGGTTGAGTCTGATCACTTGAGCCTAAAGTTGGTTGATATCTATCAGGAAAGGTTGGCCATGTATAGAAAACTGCCTCCTTAACATTCTCATATCCTTCTATGCTTAACTCTAGTGAATTATTCTTCTTTACAATCCCGTGAGGTACATAATGCATTGCAATTAGTTCAAAAGTAACCATGAAACTTTCATCTGAACAAGGAATTTCCACATAAGATTCACTGTGTATAATGTGTCGAGACCTTATGTGATTGAAAAATTTGTTGGAAAGAAGATGAATATTGTGACGATGTACTCGATTGGGATGCAATACTCCGATATATGATGGCAACGCATTGTGTGTTCCATATTATGTAGATGCATGTAATCTAACAGTCACAACTTCATTGTCACCTTTTGTTGCAAGAAGTTGAAAACTGGTGTGCTTATCATAATTCGTAGCAATAAACCGACAAAAAAAAATTCTCCTTTTCGACTGCTAGTGCCCCACCTTTTAATAGAGCTCACAGTAAAGAAAACATCAACAATGCCTACAACACAACACAATATAACAATAGATACTATAAATAAATTTTTCATATATGAGTTGAAGAATATATATTAAAAGATACACATGTATACTCACCATCAATTATTTCAGTTGGTATCAACAAAGCTTGTTTTGTGTAAAACACCTCATGTGGATGAAAATTCACACCTTCAAGAATATAGTGGCCTCTACCAAAAACATCTACATGATTTTCAAATATTCTTACCCAACAAAATGTTCCACCAATTGAAACATCTACTAGACAATCCAACACTTCTACAGGATATGGAATTTTCACAGACTCATCTTAAGACATACCAGGCAATTTTTCATAATAAATGCGGGCATGCGTGCCTATCTTTATGGTAAAATCAAATGGATTTGTGTTGCACACAAATATCCCATCCATTTGAATGAATTTTTGTCTACCAATCTTCACAAAATGACCATTTTGAGTCACATCTGAACAAGATCCCATATAAAACCCTCGCTTGATGAATGCCGTAGAAATTTTTTATGATTTTCATCTTGCCCACTTGAAGATAATTGTGATTTTATTTCAGAAATTGAAATATGTTGTAGCGTAAGCTATCCACTTTCATCTACATACACCATTTGAATAGGTTGAACATCATCCAAAGCATGTGTCCATGTGTCATTGGTACTATCAGTGTAAAGAATTGGATCATCACCACAAGGATCCAACATTGCCAACTCTACATTTCTTGTATGTGACTCATCTATAACTTTGCAGATAACGATTTCTTCTAAACCATTTTCTCCTTTAAGAACAACAATTGTATCAAATTTTGGAGCCTTTCCCTTAACATACTGCAGATTTGAACGACATCGGAGTGTTGTGGCCACAACATATCCCATGCTTCAGCTAAGCACGGGAGCCCCAATTTTAAATAAACACAAAGGTATTTTGGTAGGTGTTCTTGTAAGAATAAGGTTTTGAACTTTGCTTCTATGGTCTTGTGCCTGTACCTTTTTTTTCCTTGATTGTCATTTTTCTCTTGCAATTTTTCCAAGTGTTTTGGGTTTGCTGGAGGCCTTATTTTTCAAGCTTTTTGTCATTTGCTTCTGCCAACCCAAAACTCGATTATCCGCAGACCCGAAACCCACAACCTGACAGGCGCGGGCTGCGGGAATTTATTTTGATTCGTTTGATTCTGAGCAACCCGAAACCCGCAACCCGAAAGGTGCTGGTTGCGGTAACCATTTGCTAATAATTTTGAGAATTTTTCATCCCGAAAAACCAAAAAAAGAACCGAAACCCACTAACACGGCTTTCGAGATTCGGATTTATGTTTTATCGTTTAGTCATGTTGTGTGTTCCCGAAACCCGCAACCCGCAATGTCGGGTTGCAGGATGCGGGAATAGATTTTTCATTTTTTACAGACTGTTTCTGTTTGCAAAACCCGCCACCCGCAAGTTTTATGTTGCGGCTTTCGGAAACCCATTTATGTGTTTTGGTTCAGTTTGCACTCCTGAAACCCGCAAATTTTGGGTTGCGGCTTTTGGAATCATGAATAAACTTATGAATAAATTTCCAAGACCCAATCCCGCGTCCTGCATCGGTTAATCTTCGTCGTCGATTCATTTGATCTAGTGGATGAAATTCCATCGTTCGAGCTTACGTTTTAATGCCTTGTTTTTCATTGTTCTTACAACCAAGTTTCTGACTGTAATTCTCACCTTATCATCATCTCTAAAGATATGATTACTTGATTAGATTGGCCTGTAATGACAGTTTTCAGATGCGACGTCGAATCATGCATGATTCTGTTAAAATTGTACTTTGTTATGATCCATTTTGGATTAACATGCTGTGACGTCGTTTCATTACAGTTCAATTGATTGCAGTTCCAAGTTCGTATGATTTTAATCATAGTAGCTCATCATATTCAATAATTATGATATTCTCTAAATCTTCTTAAATATGGTCGCAAGTATGAAGCACTTAGTTCGTCGTCTGTATTTGTTAGAAAAATTTCTTATTTATTTTGAAAGCTTTCTTTCTGACGATCTGGTGAGTAACAAGCAGACAGGTTATGAATCCTTCGATGGATGTTTTATGCAAGAATAACTTCAGCCTTTGCTATTTCAAGAACCTGTGTCGCCACCTTTAATGCGAGTGTTCCTTATACTAGCAGTGATAGCGAAGAGAAAGATTCTGAAACTCTGCCCGTTTGCATACCACTCCCTCAGAAGAACGAAGAGAAAATCAATGAACAACAGTGTGATCGAGATGACTCCATTATCCATGATTTTATAATGAATAAGGAACCTGATACTCCACCAGCTCCCGAGAAGCAAGACCCGTTGTCCAATTTTTCTATTTTCAAAAACATTATGGATCAGTCGGAGGATTCCATGGCGATTCAACAGGAAGATTTGCTGGATCGACTCTTTCCTATTATCGACAGCTGGTGTGTCATTGTTAAATTCCACAATTTTGTTACGGGATTTTCCCGAAATTAGAAAATGACCCTTATTTTAAACTTCAACTCAGGCTTGGGGGAATCATTTGAGTTAAAATTGTTCAGATTATTTTGGCAGAATTCCCTGGATCAATAGCCCAATTCGAACTTTGTAATCCCTATCTTTTGGGAATTTTTCATTCGCACTCTGTTGTAATTTTTATTTAAAGAGGAATGCCTTTCGATGTTAAGGGTTGATAATTTTTGGGTTAGAAATCAGCAGGAGATGACTGGAGATACTCTGTCTTGGAAGAGCTTTGGAATTTTGTTTACAGACTTCATTAATACAATAAAGTAATTCCTTTGAATCATCTCTTGTTTATTGTTCAAATTTCTTTGAGAGTGTCTGATTTCTTACTTCAAATTGTCATCTACAGTGTGTGATCTTTTGCAAGCATTAATTTACATAAGGATCTGTTATACTGATTTCTCTTTATGGCTGATCTATGTATGAAAATGTTTTATTGAATTTATGTCAATTGAGATGTTTTCTTTATCGATTTATGCAAATGATCAACATTCGATTTAATCATTGTTAATTTTTCAATTAACAGAGTGATTACAGGTTAATCTTGAATAGGTTACATACTTAAATTGTTGTCATTTAATTTGTATTAACTGATTATGATCTAAGTGAATAAGTAAATGCATCTTTTACATTTTTGTTGAAGTTGGCAAACATACTTATCCCTCTCACATCAATATTGATCTGCACAACAACAAGATTTTCCTTAAATTAGATCTAACCTAGAGTAGATCCTTTTCTCACATAGGTTAAGTTAGAACGTATTAAGTTTTCATACTTTTGTTTTCCTTAAGTGGAGAACCGATCTATTTATCGAAACACCAACTCATAGAGTGCCAGCGGAGGCCGAATATCCGTGGGAGATTATTATACCAAACAGGTTGGGGATAGAACTGCCCTTGCGTAGGGTCTTTCGAAGCCTTTAAGTCTGGGTTTTCACCCTCTGTTGGGAACCTTGGAACCCATTCCAGCACCTTGCAATTACCCTACACCCCTGAGGCCTCAACAAATGGCGCTACAAGGAGGGCTAGTAGTGAACTATGCCTAAACAGAATACTCAGAAACCTCCTCCAGCAAGAATACTGATTGTCACCCGTAGTCACACTCAAGCATCTACTTCTGTTGAGCAACTAGTAAAACAACCTAATACTATCCCTGCTACCCCAACAGCTCACCGAAATCCTAGAACAGGGGATATTATTATTGTATCGCCTACTAGAGGACCTATATCACTCAAGAAAATACTCAAAAGGTCTAATGATAGTACTGCTAGGCTGCAGCAGAGACTCTCTATAGAGAGAAATCAAGGGTTAGCAGCAATTCACCAAGAAAACACCAACCCACAGGCAAACATTCAAGATAATCAAAATCTACTAAACAAACAACTGAACAAAATAGTTCATCAAACCAACAGCAGCTCCCTGGATTTGATCTTGGTTTATTATTCACTGAAACAGAACCAGCTTCACAAGTAATTCCTATAGGTGGACCGCCACCCTCTCCTCCTTCATCTTCATCCTCCTCATCTAAAAGTGAACATTCTTCTAACTCTTCATCTGAAAAAGAAGAAGAAGAACCTATGGCTGGGGAAGGCCAGAACAGACCTTGGCTTGACCAAGATGTTGTATGGATACTCGGGGACCAACACAGGTTACCTAAGAACCCTAAGAAATGGATTCCCAAATTCAATCCAGATGACAAGTCACTTGCGTTGGATCATATCAAAACTTTCATGCAAGCCATCAGACTTAGGAGTGTGATACATGAGGATGTGTTTTGTAGACTCTTCCCTTACACATTTGAAGGCAAAGCATCCACACGGTATTTTGCCTTGGAAGCGAAATCCATAACATCATGGGATGATTTTGAGAAGTTGTTTATCCAAAAGTTTGGGGATGACAAAACACCACAGGATTTAGTTTTGGAATTATCTTCTATAAAGATGAAAGGTAAAGAAAGGTGTAAAGATTACAATCAAAGATTCTCTTACCTAAAGAATAGAATCCCTGCTCCTGCTCTCCCAGCAAAAGAGCTTCTGGTTGCCTTTTATGAAAAGGGTCTCTCTGCCCCTATTGCAATGTGGGTAAAAAGGGAACATAAAAACAACTTATATGAAGCCTATGTTGAAGCTATTCAAGTTGAAAAGGATATCTATTGTTTGAAGGATAGTCCAAACGCAGTAGAAGAGCAACCCTCTACTTCCACATCTAGGAAGAAAATCGACATTGTGCCCAAGGATTCTACCCAAAACAAGGATCCTTTTGACATGACTGATGTAAAGAAGTTCCTTCAAAAAATGTCGAATGAGATGGTTGATTTGAAAAGAAATAATAACGAGAATCAAAACCAAAACAGAGGTTTTGCAAGGCCGCCTTTTAGGAGACCTTATCAGCCTCCTCAGAATCCACCTCCTCCTGATCCTACTGAAGGAATTTCAAATGAAGAACTCTATTCCATTTTTAGAGCCTTGGCAATAGAATCCCAAACTATTCATGAATCCTCCAATGATCAGTCCAACCGAGATTCACAGTTACCCGAAAAGGATGAAGAACAAGAGGACCTACAGGTGAACACTGTTAGCTATTTTTCCAAACTTCCTATGAATGAAGAGGAAGAAAAACCTGAGACTGTGTTTAATGTTAAACACCCTTATAACACAAGGTCAAGACCACAACCCCCTCAGGAACCTTCATCTTCAACAGCAATTCCCAATAAAGGCAATACTGTTCCCCAAAAGGATACAATTATTCCAGAGATGGAGTACAATCTAGCTGAAGATCTGAAAAGAGTTAAGGAAAATATCTCTCTGTTTGAGCTTTTGAAGATCCCTTCTATGAGGGATACTTTACCCAAAAGCATGATAATCAAACAACCTAGAGAATCATAGAATAAGAACCTGGACTCTTTCACTAAGCCAGATGATAAAAAACCTGGAAGCAAAAGGACACCCCGTTTTCTTCTTACTTTCGAAATCTTCAACAGGAACGTACATAACTGCATCATAGATTTGGGTGCCTCATCAAACGTGATGCCCTTAGTTGTGTGTAGGAAATTGAATGCCACTTGGGAACCCTGCCCTACTCAGATTGTCCAACTCGACAGATCAAAAGTCAGAGTAGTAGGAAGGTTGAGGAATGTCCTGCTTACATTATCTACGGATCCTCGTATCCACCAAACTATAGACCTTGTTGTAGCTGACATTCCTGAAGCTTATGGGATGTGGCTGAGTAGGGACTAGTCAAAGAATCTTAAGGGCTACTTTGCCACTAACTGGTCTCATCTATGGTTACCCTATAATGGACATCCCAACAAAATCAAAATCAGTAGGGAGCCTTTCATGAAACAGACAGTCATGGACCTTAACGGTTCGAGTGAACCTGCCAATTACTACAGTGCACATATTGAACATTTTACGTTTGATACTTTCTTTGGAGATTTGCCTGCTGACTGTGTGAAAATACTCACAGTAGATCTAAGAGATGATGTGTATCTCACAAGAGTAATTATGATTAAGCAGGAAAATAGAAGAAGAGTGAACAATACAGTATAATGAGCAACAAAATAATATGGTATAGTAGAACTCGGATAGAAGCAATAATACTTCACACACACTAATTAATTAATCATAGTATGGACAAAAAAATAGTACAATGGTAGAGAGGATTCAAATGCCTAAGGTGGCAATTCGAATTAGCCTCTCAGAGTGATCATAAGATCAATAGAGTGTCATCGGAGCACAACTAGATGTCCTCATGATCATCGGAGAGCAACTGGAAGTCTTCATCATCATCAGTGGAGTCATCAATGCTCAAGTAACTGTCAACCATCAGTCAAACTAACTCTGGTAGGTGTAACTGAGTGTAACTCAATGTAACTAAGTGTAACTGAGTGTAATTGACTGTAACTGAGTGTAACTGACTGTAACTAACTGACAACTGGACTGGTAGGTGAAGAAGGGAGAGTTGCTCCCTAAAATCAAGGAAGAAGGGCGCATTAAGCAACTGGAGGGCTAAAACTGAATAGTGAGAAGCTCCTGGGGGCTGGCTAATTGAGGGCTAGGTGCTGGACTGATGACTGGGATGCATGCAAAATGCATGCAAACCCTAAAGGTGCATGCATGACTGAAAATGTGAATGATCAAAATACTGGTGGGACTAGGATGGAGTATAGGAATATCCTAACACCCCCCCTTAATCCATCCTGGGCCCTGGTAACTAAGACCAAAGGCCACCCAATACAATGAATAAAAACAATCAATAAACCAAGGAAGTGGGAAAATTTCATGGGAAACATACCCCCTCCTCAAAAATAGACTGTAAGGCACACATAAAAATAAATGCTCCAAACTCAAGCAGGTGTGATGCTTGGTCATATGTCTGGAGGTATCTTCTTCTTGGGAAGAAGTGGATCATGCTCAAAAATCATGTGCTTGTACTTTCTCTTCAGATCGAATGTGATGAGAACAAATCCAACAGTATGAGAATGATCCTTGAACCTGTGATTTGAATCAGCTAAGGTAGGATCAAATCTGTGAAAGTGCATATAGTCTTTTGTCTTCTCCTTCGAACCACCATGGGTGAGATTATGCCAAAAATAACTATTACATGTTTGCTTGAAATCAAAATTAGATTTACGACTTAAAAAATAGTTTCTTGAGATCTCCTTTGAACCAGCAGGGGTGAGATCAAAACTATCATATGCATGAGAAATTATCCCAAGCAGTAATTGCTTAGAATCCAAATTAGATCCAAGACTTGAATCATGGTTTCTTGAGATCTCCTTTGAACCATGAGAGGTGAGATAAAAACCAGTAGATGCATGAGAAATTATCCCAAGCGAATGGCAATGGCCATATTCTTCAATGACCTTCTGAAAGCATGGAATTATGATCATATAGTAGTATAAAATAGGAGTTAGATGGAGAGGATCGAATGCATTACCTTCAAAATTTGTTTTGACCTCCGAAATAATCATGTGATCATGATGCAAACCAACAGACTCTGGTGCAAGAGATTATTTAGGACCTTCTACAATATCTAGAGTGTGAGCTGGCACAGAAAGAGAAGAAATTTTGAGCATGAGTGTAGAATCTACAAGTTCTTTGTCAACAACTTCAATATGAGATGATACCGGTGCATGATCTGAGAGACCATCAAGAGGAGCAAATGCATCACTTTGTTTTCTTTTGAATGGGTTGGGACCAAGTCCTTCATTCTCTCTGCCAAATTTTCCATCTAGGTGAGCCCATATCTCTTTTGGAGTCCATAACTCCTTTGGAGTTTCAACACCATTACGGTATTTGAATTGGAATCTCTAGCATGCAAACAAAGAAAACATTATTGCTTGAAAGTGCATGTCACTTTTATTTAACCAGTCAATCTTCTCTTCAGGGGATTCAAACTCTCTTTCAAAATAACAATAAAAAAGATCATGGATCTTCAAGTCTGCTATGATTCTTGGTTTCCATTCATCATAGTTGAGTGGATCAAGAGGAGTAATTCCTGATGAATACATAGAAGCTGTAGAGGACCTGCAAAAACAATATAGAATAACTACAACTGCTATTGCTGCAAAAATGCAGAAACTGCTGCACTCAAAATCTTGGTAATAACCTGCAAAAAACTCTCAAGAATGGAGATAAACAATACTCTCAACATGCCCTGATACCATGTGAAAATCCTCACAGCAGATCTAAGAGATTATGTGTACCTCACAAGAGTAATTATGATTAAGCAGGAAAATAGAAGAAGAGTGAACAATACAGTATAATGAGCAACAAAATAATATGGTACAGTAGAACTCAGATAGAAGCAATAATACTTCACACACACTAATTAATTAATCACAGTATGGACAAATAAATAGTACAATGGTAGAGAGGATTTGAATGCCTAAGGTGGCAATTCGAATTAGCCTCTCAGAGTGATCATAATATCAATAGAGTGTCATCGGAGCACAACTAGGTGTCCTCATGATCATCGGAGCGCAACTGGAAGTCTTCATCATCATCAGTGGAGTCATCAATGCTCAAGTAACTGTCAACCATCAGTCAAACTAACTCTGGTAGGTGTAACTGAGTGTAACTCAATGTAACTAAGTGTAACTGACTGTAACTGACTGTAACTGAGTGTAACTGAGTGTAACTAGGTGTAACTGAGTTTAACTAAGTGTAACTGACTGTAACTGAGTGACAACTGGACTGGTAGGTGAAGAAGGGTGAGTTTCTCCCTAAAATCAAGGAAGAAGGGCGCATTAAGCAACTGGAGGGCTAAAACTGAATAGTGAGAAGCTCCTAGGGGCTGGCTAATTGAGGGCTAGGTGTTGGACTGATGATTGGATGCATGCAAAATGCATGCAAACCCTATAATGCATGCAAACCCTAAAGGTGCATGCATGACTGAAAATGTAAATGCTCAAAATACTAGTGGGACTAGGATGGAGTATAGGAATATCCTAACAGACTATTCCCCATATGAAAATTTATAGAAAGAATCGCAAATCACTCAGGTTACCTCTGTACCTTTCACTGGATATGTTGTACATAATGTTTTTAATGTAAATACAAATTTTAGAATAGATCCAACTGCTTGGACTTTAATTTTTTATGGCTCTAGGTCTAAGGAAGGATCTGGTGCAGGTTGTGTCCTCATTAATCCAAAAGGGATTAAAACTATGATAGCATGCAAATTGGAATTTGATTGTACCAACAACGTATCTGAATACGAAGCCCTTGTTCAAAGACTTAAAAAAAATGTTGATATGGGTGTACATGTAATTCATTGCTTTGGCGACTCTGAAATCATAGTCAAACGGGTGAGGAATAAGATACACTGCTTGTCTCCATGCCTGATGAATTATCAGAAACTGGTAAGAGACCTTACCAATTCCTTTTCTGCATTTAACATTAACGCAGTCCCTAGGTCACAGAACTTCGATGCTAACCTCTTAGCAAACACAACATCCAGATTGATACCACCAGAGGGTTTGTCACCTTGAACCTTTTCAATTGAACTCATGTACAGGCCGTCCATACCTGACAATGTAACAAACTGGAAAGTGTTTGATGATGACCAGCAGATACTTGATTTCCTCACAGCTTAGGATATGTTTCAAAACATGGCTATAGATGAACAAGAACATGGAAAATCACTCTCTGATACTTCAAACGTTATCCCAAAATCTGTTATGAGTCTAGAGAAGTTCTACGATTTACAGGATAAGTTCAGACACGAAACCAATTGCAAAACTCAAAGTTCCTCACTTAATTATGAACCAATCAACTTAGGTATTGAGCAAGAACCCTGTTTTATCAATATAGGAGTTGATTGTTCTCCTGAGGAAAGAAGGGCTATCATTAAATTATGTAAATAATACAAAGACGTTTTCACATGGACCTATGATGAATTGAAAACCTTTGATACAAGCATCATGCACCACAACATACCTATGAAGCCGAAGGTGAAGCCTTATCAACAGAAACTGCACAAAATGCACCCCAGCTTAGAACCTTCTGTGAAAAAAGAACTAGAAAAACTGTTGACGGCACGAATCTATTTTCTTGTCAGACACACATCGCCAATTTGGTGCCTGTGCATAAGAAGAGAAGCAAAATCAAACTGTGTGTCGATTTCTGAAATCTGAATCAGGCCTCCGAAAAAGACAATTATCATGTTCCACCCATGGAATAGATTCTACAAAAGGTAGCAGGATCAGAGATGTTCTCACTCTTGGATGGTTTTTCGGGATATAACCAGGTCATGGTTGCTCCCGATGACCAACTCAAAACTGCGTTTAGAACCCCTTGGGGCACATTCGCCTACAGGCGGATGCCTTTCGGGTTGATAAATGTTGGAGCTACATTTCAGAGAGCTATGGATATAGATTTCAGAGGTTTGATGCATAACTCTGTCGTATTTTATTTAGATGATATCACCATATATTCAAAGAAACGACGTGAACATCTTTTTGCCCTGAAACAGGTTTTTGAACGTTGCAGGAAGTACGTGAGCTCACTCAATCCGAAAAAGTCTATCTTTGCAGTCATAGAAGGAAAGCTTCTTGGTTTCATTGTGTCCAAAGTAGGTATGATTATTGACCCAGAACTTACCGATTCTATTTCAAAAATTGGCTTTCCCGGTTCGCGCAAGGCCATGCAGTCCTTCCTAGGTAAGATAAATTTTGTCCGTAGGTTTGTACCTAATTTTGCACAGATAGTTAAACCTTTGCAGCAGTTAGTCAAGAAAGATGTACAGTTTACTTGGTCGTAGGAACAGAAAGATGCATTTGTCGAAATTAGCAAGACTATCGCTGAGGCTCCTGCTCTCATGTCCCCTGACTTTGATAAAGATTTCGTTCTTTATACCTTTTCCACTGATTTATCTTATGCAGCTATTTTGACACAGAATCATGACAGTGATGCAGAAATTCCAATTTCCTTCATGACTTCAACATTCAAGGGAGCCAAATTGAATTACTCCCAAATCGATAAACAAGATTATGCAGTTTACAAATCTGTTAAGCATTACAGGCCTTATTTGTTGAAATCTAGAACTAAGGTAATTGTGCCATATACAACTATAAGAAATGTACTGGTCCAAAAGGAACTGGGCGAAAAACGAGCCCATTGGATGACTGTTTTACAAGAATACGATCTGGAAATCAGGCCAGCTAAAATTTTGAAAGGGCAAGGTTTATGTTTGCTGACTGCTCAGTCGAATGACCCTGTATGGCACCATACGGAGTGGGAGCATGAGGGAGAACTCCCTACAAGTTTTTTCAATGCAATAGATACTCTGGCTTCTGAATGGTATGACCATATCAGGTTTTTCTGAACAATGGGTTTGCACCCAAAACCTTAGATTTCAAAAAACACAAAGCTTTAAGATTAAAGTTTGCTCCTTGTCAATTCATTAATGGAATTTTGCTTAGAAAAAATTATGATGGAGTATTCCTTAGGTTCTTGGAGAAGCCTGAAACTGATGATATACTTTTTCAATTTCATGCAGGACCTGCTAGAGGCCATTTCTCAGGCAAAACCATGGCACACAAGATCCTCAGGGTGGGATATTATTGGCCTACATTGTTTAAAGATGCATATTCCTATGTAAGAAAGTGTGAACCATGTCATAAATGTGCAGGGAAGTTCAAGAAACTTGCTTTTCCTCTGCAACTAGTGACAGTTCAGTTCTCATTTCTGCAGTGGGGATTTGACTTTGTAGGTCCCATTAATCCTACTTCTTCCCTTCAACATAGGTATATCCTTACCACCACTGATTACTTTACCAGATGGACAAAATCAGTCCCCCTAAAGCAGTGCAATGCAAACCAAGTAATATATTTCCTAGTAAGTCAGATAGTTACAAGGTTTAGTGCCCCTGAGTATCTCATTTTTTATAATGCATCCTATTTTTCTTCAATTGACTTGACACGGTATGCCCTTGAAAGAGGGATTAAATTAAAATTTTCTGCCAATTATTACCCACAGGGTAATGGGCTCACTGAATCTTCGAATAAGAACCTGATAAATATTCTCAAGAAGATAGTAGCCACTCATCACAGGGATTGGCACACGCAGCTCTATAATGCTCTTTGGGCAGATCGGATCACTCCAAAAGAAGCCATTGGGAATTCCCCTTATTGTTTGGTTTATGGCAAAGAGGCCATTCTTCCTTCCAACCTTACCATTCCATCACTGCAATTAGCCCAATCTATTGAAGAAGATGATTCTTCTCCTCTTCAGCAGAGGATTGACACTTTGCTTAAGCTGGAGGAAGACATAGAAGTGGCTAACAATAATTTATATCATCATCAGCAGATGGTGAAGAGATGGTTTGACAAGAAATCTTCATTTGACAGGGAATTCTCAGTTGGGGATTTGGTATTAAGATGGTACAAACAGCATAAAGATAAAAACCAGTATACCAAATTCTAGTGCCTTTGGCTGGGACCTTTCATCATTACAGAAAAGATGGGTCCTAGTAGTGTCCGATTACAAACACTGGAGGGATTCGTGGACACCTACCATTGAATGTTTCACTGCTCAAAAAGTACTTCGTCTGAACAATTGGTTTTTTTGTGCATAGGTTTGGTGTGTGTTTTCTGTTTTGTTTGTTTTGATTGGTTTCTTTCATTTTATTGATAATAAACTCCACACATTTGGTAATGGTTTAAAACCAGCTTTACTCAAAGATGATTTCAACTGAAGTTGTAGAATAGTATGTTAGTCTCAGTTTCTTTCAGCTAATATCAGAATTTGTTTTGTAAAGAGCGCACAGACAATAGATGTAGGACCTTGATTGATACCTTTCCACCTTGGTCATTATCTTTTACATGTTTTATCTGTTTAATTGAGATATTGGGAATGGTTGAAATATTCTTATCTTATGTCTCCTTGTCACAGCATATCCTAATAACCTGATCAGCTATATCTGCTCTAGATCCTTTTACAATCACCTTAATAATATTTTTCTTAAATAATTATAGATTACCAGGGGGGTCTTATCTTAAGCTAGCCCTTTAGGTTCATAGGTGTTTAGTGGAATGACATCTTCACATCAAGCCACCACACTTGGGAGATGACTCTCAGTTTTGCTGAGAAGTGGAAGATCCTATCACAGGTCGGTCCATTCATGATCTGCAAAACACTGGTGAGTAATGCTTCTATCATGAGGTTACCAAGCCTTGGCAGTGTCTTGTAGTCTATTCTTTGAAAAAAATGTATATTTTTCTTTTATAAGATACTTGTTGTGTATAAGGACATGGGGGTCTTATTACAAGCCATCCCTGCCATGATCATGGGTTTAATTCGGACTGAATCTATCGTCATGTGGTCACCAAGCCATGATAGTTACCTTCAGTGTCACAGCTAAAGGATAAGGGGTCTCCTTATCAAGCCAGCTTGATCAGTTTCTGGATTAGGCCCGTGAATGGAACTGTTGATATCTTATTACCAAGTCAGGGAAGTGGTCTTGTATCAGCAAGGTCTCATGTGCAGTTGTTTATGTTTATTTGAATAAAAAAAAATGTGTATATAGCCAAAAAGGAATTGTTGTGTATAAAACCAATTAATAAACCAAGGTGATATGTAATTTGGATATCCATGAGCAGTTTTAAGTTTGTCCCAGTTTATCACAAGCTGATGTTCAATGATTCCATAATGCTAAAAGATCTCTGTTGTCTCTTAATTCTCCTTATCAGATTTGCATTATTTTAACATGATCATCGATGAGAATATATCAATCTTATGTTTTCTGCTTGTTGGTTGTCCCTTTTATAAATACTTTCTAAAAAATTTAGGTTCGAAAAGCAGTAGACTGATATATTTTCTCTAGCTTAGGTTTTTGTTACAGAGATAACTGGTTCTTCCCAGCCAGTCACCATTTGTTGTGGCCACAACAGATCCCACGCTTCAGATAAGCACGGGAGCCCCAATTTTAAATAAACATAAAGGTATTTTGGTAGGTGTTCTCGTAAGCATAAGGTTTTGAACTTTGCTTCTATGGTCTTGTACCTGTACCTTTGTTTGCCTTGATTTTCATTTTTCTCTTGCAATTTTTCCAAGTGTTTCGTGTTTGCTGGAAGCCTTATTTTTCAAGCTTTTTGTCATTTGCTTCTGCCAACCCGAAACTCGATTATCTGTAGACCCGAAACCTACAACCCGATAGGCGTGGGTTGTGGGAATTCATTTCGAGTCATTTGATTATGGGAAACCCAAAACCCGCAACCCGAAAGGTGCAGGTTGTGGTAACCCTTTGCTAATAATTTTGGGAATTTTTCATCTCGAAAACAAAAAAAGAACCAAAACCCGCTACCGCGTCTTTCAAGTTTCGAATTTTTGTTTTATCGTTTAGTCATGTTGTGTGTTCTCGAAACCCGCAACCCACAATGTTGGGTTGCGGGATGCGGGAATAGCTTTTTCATTTTTTACACACTGTTTCCGTTTGCGAAACCCGCCACCCGCAAGTTTCGGGTTGCGGCTTTTGGAAACCTGTTTATGTGTTTTGGTTCAGTTTGCACTCCCGAACCCTGCAACTTTCGGGTTGTGGCTTTTGGAATCATGAATAAATTTCCAAGACCTGATCACGCATCCTACATTGGTTAATCTTTGTTGTCGATTCATTTGATCTAGTGGATGAAATTCCATCGTTCGAGCTTACGTTTTAATGCCTTATTTTTCATTGTTCTTAATACCAAGTTTCTGACTGTAATTCTCACCTTATCATCATCTCTGAAGATATGATTGCTTGATTAGATTGGCCTGTAATGACAGTTTTCAGATGCGACGTCGAATCATGCGTGATTCTGTTAAAATTGTACTTTGTTATGATCCATTTTGGATTAACATGTTGTGACGTCGTTTCATTACAGTTCAAATTATTGTAGTTCCAAATTCGTATGTTTTTAATCATAGTAGCTCATCATACTCAATCATTATGATTTTCTTTAACTCTTCTTAAATATGGTCGCAAGTATGAAGCACTTAATTCGTCGTCTGTATTTGTTAGAAAAGTTTCCTGTTTATTTTGAAAGATTTCTTTCTGACGATCTGGTGAGTAACATGCAGACAGGTTATGAATCCTTCGATGGATGTTTTATGCAAGAAGAATTTCAGCCTTTGCTATTTCAAGAACCTGTGTCGCCACCCTTTGATGCGGGTGTTCCTAATACCAGCAGTGATAGTGAAGAGGAAGATTCTGAAACTCAACCTGTTTGTATACCACTCCCTCAGAAGAACGAAGAGAAAATCAATGAACAATAGCGTGATCAAGATGAATCCATTATCCATAATTTTATAATCAGGAAGGAACCTGATACTCCACCAGCTCCCGAGAAGCAAGACCCGTTGTCCGATTTTTCTATTTTCGAAAACATTATAGATCAGTCGGAGGATTCCGTGGCGATTCAACAGGAACATTTGTTGGACCGACTCTTTCCTATTATCAACATCTAGTGGGTTGTTGTTAAATTCCACAATTTTGTCACGGGATTTTCCCGAAATTGGAAAATGACCCTTATTTTAAACTTCAACTCGGGCTTGGGGGAATCATTTGAGTTAAAATTGTTTAGATTATTTTGGAAAAATTCCCTGGATCAATAGCCCGATTCGAACTTTGTAATCCCTATCTTTTGGGAATTTTTCATTTGCACTCTATTGTAATTCTTATTTAAAGAGGAATGCCTCTCGATGTTAGGGGTTGATAATTTTTGGGTTAGAAATCAGCAGGAGACGACTGGAGATACTTTGTCTTGGCAGAGATTTGTAATTTTGTTTACAGACTTCATTAATACAGTAAAGTAATCCCTTTGAATCATCTCTTTTTTATTGTTCAAATTTCTTTGACAGTGTCTGATTTCTTACTTCAAATTGACATCTACAGTGTGATATTTTGCAAGCATTAATTTACATAAGGAACTGTTATACTGATTTCTCTTTATGGCTTATCTATGTATAAAAATGTTTTATTGAATTTCTGTCAATTGAGATGTTTTCTTTATCGATGTCTGCAAATGATCAACATTCGATTTAATCATTGTTAATTTTTCAATTAACAGCGTGATTATAGGTTAATCTTGAACAGGTTACATACTTAAATTGTTGTCATTTAATTTTTATTAACTGATTATGATCTAACTAAATAAGTAAATGCATCTTTTACATTTCTGTTGAAGTTGGAAAACATACTTATCCCTCTCACATCAAGATTGATCTGCACAACAACAAGCTTTTCCTTAGATTAGATCTAACCTAGAGTAGATCCTTTTCTCACATAGGTTAAGTTAGAACGTATTATGTTTTCATACTTTTGTTTTCCTTAAGTGGAGAACCGATCTATTGATCGAAAAACCAACTCTAGAGTGCTAGTGGAGGCCGAATATCTGTAGGAGATTTCCATACCAAACAGGCTAGGGATAGAACTGCCCTTACGTAGGGTCTTTCAAAGCCTTTCAGTCTGGGTTTTCACCCTCTGTTGGGATCCTTAGAACCCATTCCAGCACCTTGCAATTACCCTACACCCCCGAGGCCTCAACATGGAGTTGATAAGGTATATCCCTATCATTAGGTTGGTTCTCAACATCATTACCGTTGGATACATCATCGTCACTCCAACAATTAGGTTTTGCAAGTCTATATAATTTATGTGACTTTTGTCGCTGCATAGACAATTGTTGCTTCATTTTTCGTCTCTTTTCTCGTTCAGCATCCTCTTCAACAAGTATTTGAAAAGCTTCTTCCGCAACCTCTGAAGGAAATGAATTTCATTATTTATGTGGCAACGGATAAGGGTATGTATTGAACATGATCAAATTTATAAGAAGTAAAATTCTGCAATCACGACGGAGAGCCAAAATGGCCTACACGGGTTACATGTGATCTCTTAATTGGAAAGCAAGAGTGAAAAATAGAGTATTTATAAAGGCATAATATTAATACTACATAAATTCTAACTTTTGGTAAAAACCTTCAATTTATTTTCCCCTTCCAACCAATATTTTAGATTCGCATCCAGATGGTCCAAACTAATATCTGCATCAAATAATAAAGGGTGAATTTAATTACTCTACTTATACAGTATCTGATAAATCATTTAATAGAATGCTTAAACACAAAAATTGCAGGGTAACAATGTAAATTATTTCAAGCACAAGAAACTGAAATAAAATAAAATAAAAATAAATAAATAAGAATAAAACTAAAATTCTTACCAGTCATATCACTATCAGTCTGATTTGGTTTGATAAAATAGCTGATGGGTTTAATCAATTGGCCGATAAGAATTCCATCACTACGCCAATCGATAGACAAAAAAAATAAAAAAAAGTATTGCCAGTCGATCACTAAACCATCAATTTTTTCATCAAATTTCAATGCAATCAATTTTGGTTTGATCACAGACCTATTGATGGGTTCGTATATTTCATTCAAGCAGGGTAAGAATGTAAAAAAAATAAAGCACAAACAAACTGAAAAACAAAAATACTTACCAGTCGTATCGCCACACAATCAATTTTGCACAGAGGATATCAACACGGTATGATTTGGTTTGATCAGAGAGCTGGTGTGTTGACGGTTCGAGCAGGGTGTTGACGGTTCGAGCAGGGTTAGATCTAAAAAAAGACACAAGTTCGAATATTTTGATCAGGGTAAGATATAAAACAAAATAAGTAATTTTTGTAAGCAATAGAGGGTTCATCTACAATGCATATTCTGTAAGCAATAGAATGTTCATCTTTACTTAGGACAGGCTATGGAAAAAAAAAAAAAAAACATCTTCGAAAATATACAACCTAGGGCATAAAAAACTGGAAAAAACATACTCTTACCAATCGATCACGATAGCATAACTTGTCTTCAGATGGTTTCAACACGATCTAGTTTGGTTTGATCATAGACCGAGTGTGTTGACAGGCACATGGATTTTGTTCAAGTAGGGTAGATTCAATACAGACACAGATTTGGTTTCATAACATATTTTGGGTCTGGGTAAACTGGATATTTTGGGGCAAATCCAAAAAAATGAAATTGGAGCGATTTTTCCATTGATGCCCGATTTTGAAAATTTTGAATTAACCCCATATCGTATCATGTGCCAAACTCCACATTGTTTTCTGTGCAATCGTAAAAAATTTCAGGGGAAATATGGGTTTGACTAAATACTTGATTAGTGGTGTTAATTAACTTTTAATTAATTTTTAATCAATTTATTATTTAGGATACATTTTGGGGGTGTTAATATCCTATGCGTCATTCTACCTCTGCTTTTAACCTTGATTCTATGTTGCCTTGTCCGCTTTCATTTCCCTTCTTGCATTCAATGTTATCCTAGATTCATACGGGATTTGTTCTCTTCCCAAATACGATGACAATCTGATGAATTTATTATGTTGCGTACCCATACTTTGGCCATTACTTCGTCCTTTAGTTTTCTCACTTCCAAATATGCCAATCTTTTCCTGGACTTCCTCCCTACACTATCCCATTTTCTGGCGTGGTTGCTTTTACCTTTTTCTATCTTAGTCTACAACATTTCTCTTTCTTTTCTGCAACACGTTTTTTTTCATTCTTTCTTTGACTACTACGCGAAAGAATGGTTGTCTGTATATACTTTACTCGACTGTTGTTGACAAATACATTCAGTTTCTCAAGATGAATGGCCCCTTCCTATGTGACATATTTTATAATGTAAGGACCTAACCAATGCATTCTAAACTTACCTGGATGTTTCATGAACTTGCTATCATACATCAGAACTAGGTCTCCAATCTTGAACTACTTTTGCTTAATGTGTCTGTCATGCCATGCTTTTTCACATGCTTTCTAGATCCGTTGATGGAAACCTATGAAAAAATGGTCTTATTCCAATTCCAATAAATGTGGCAATCTTCTTTCTACTGCACCATTATCTGTGAGTGCAACCAGCACAACAATGCACATGCTCAGAACAACAAAATCCATAGGCATGATGGCTTCCTGCCCATAAACCAACTTGAATGGTGTCTTCCTTGTCAATTTCTTGGATGTCGTCCTATAAGCCCATAATACTGCAGGGATCCTCAAGTCCCAATCATCTCTATTGACATTGCAAATATTTGTTAGAGCATTATGTAAGACTTTGTTGAATGCTTCCACCATTCCATTTGCTTGAGGGTGATAGGGGTGCTCTTCTGGTGATAGATTTGCAATGATTCTATTCGCGACACAATTGTATTATTCAAAAAATGGATCCCCTAATCACTCATTAAAATCCTTGAACATCTAAACCTTGTTACCATAGGCACATTCTCAAAAAGAACCGTGTAGTTGTCTATGCGCTGCAATCCTTCATTGGTTCTGCTTCATCCCACCTTGTCAAGTAATTTATTGCGGTAATGATGTACCTTGCTCCTGACCACTTTGTAGGTATATTAATAGGCCCAAAAAATTCCATCGCCCATTTATCAAATGGATCTAATGTTACTTGGGGAATCAAGGGCATCTCATCCCTCCTTGATGGCTTCCCCACCACGGGGGCTTCACTCAATAAACCGCTATCATAGCACGTTCGTTCGTGGCATATGAAAAAATACCCCTAATTTCACTAAATATTGGAAAATACCTTCCAAAATATTTTTTTTAACCCCCTCCCAATATGCCTTCCCAATTTAAAAAAAACCCTATTTTCACTAGATATTGTATGTATCAATTTTTTCATTAACATTTTTTATACCCCTTTATATTTCTACCTAGTATATTGATATGATACCCCTCTTATGACCCCACATGCATTCTACAATGCACCTTGATTCTTTCGATGTATATTGTGGATGCACATTACTTCACCCACAATGCAATTACTCAACCACATATCATTATGATTTGCAACATCTAATGGTCTGAAGAGATAGGAGATCACTTCTTGTATGTCACTAGAGCCAATGCACATAGTACAACATTTAGATTGCATGTTGTAGTTCCCCAATCTCTGACTAAGCCTATTGTGGGCTAGGTATCCATGCCCCCAAGGCCTGTAACAAGCTCTAGGAGGATGACCAAACCTCCCAAGGCCTGTAATAGGAACGAGTGGTTGTATATTCAATCCCCCAAGGACTATCGAGGGCCTATAACAGGCCCTGGAAGATTAGAGCCTCCCAAGGCTATTGATAACAACTGGTTGAGTGCTATTGGTAACAACTGGTTGTCAGTGACCACTGTCTCTCGACTATGATCGACTGGAAACCCACTTCACCACGAAACCCCTGGCCTCAAGCATGCCTCAAGGCGTGATTTCCCTGCGTACTGGTAAGCCCGATCCTTGCCTCAACCTGATTTTTCATCCAACCATGATCCCGCCATCTCCATTTGGCAGATATTTGTCAGCTCGCCCATATAAAAAAGACCCCAAAGTATTTTTGCATTGTTACATTAAATTAAAAAAACCCTTTGCCCCTTAATATATAAGCAATATAATTCTTAGGTTTTCATGAATGTTTAATACCGCAATATGAATGAATGTGATATTATATTGCCTTCTAGTGAAGCCCCTGTGTTCCCCACCCACTTGCATGCATCGCACGTATGGCAATATTTCTTACCATCTTTGTGCAGAGTAGGCCACCAAATACCTACACATAAAAACTTCTATGTAGTGCCTTCCTGTAATGTCCCTTGTTAGGAATTTTATTAAAATGGCAATTTTTCACTTTTTTCCCTAGTTAGACCTTTGACCAGTTTTGATCTCTAGGTCCCAAATTTGCTCCAAATGATCCCAAATATTCTTAGAAGGTATATGAATTATATTAGAACATAAATATGTATTTCAGGGATGCCTTTGGACCTTTAAAATACTTTTTCAAATCCTCTTTCAATTCTGATCAATGTAGGTAACTTTACTAGTGATTTTCCTTTGACTAGTATTGGTATCTAGGTCTCAAATTGACTCCAAATGCCTTCAAATCTTCAAGGAAGGTGTATGAATGATATTAGAACTTGAATATGATGTTTACGGATGACATATGTCCACCAAAATACCTCTGCAAACTCTCTTAAGATTCTGAACCAATTATGCAATTTTACTAGTAATTTGGGGTTCAAATCCCCCTGAGATAAGTACTGAAAATGGCTTCCCAAATGCCTCCAAACCCACTCAAGTTTATGAACAGAGGTATGTAATGTGTTAAGTATGTTATTAAGGTCTCATATGCACCATTAATGGTTTATTACAACTGTTCTCACCCTCTCCCATTCAACTTCAAAAATCCCCAATTCGACCCTTGGGGAAATGGCACTATTTCACCTCCCAATACAACTAAACTGAGTAAAAATGCTTCAAATTCTCAAGTACAGTACATGAAACTTGTAGAATACATCCATGGCATTATATTTACCACAAATATATCAGAGAATCATCCATTCATTCGAAATCATCATCAATACATTGGCTCACAACAAGGTAGTGGGGAAATGGCATTGTTCTTCCATTAAAAATGAGATTTATACATTTCTACTTGGAATTTCAACCTGAGACTTTTTGGAGATGAAGAACAGAGTATTTAATTCATATTACAAAAGAAATGGGGCATTAAAATCTTCCCCAAAGAGTACAAGAGCTCACCAAAAACGCCCTCCCTCAAGGATCAAGAATATGCCATCAAAACTGGAAATGGTTGAAGGAGTGAGCTGCAATAGAAGAAACCATGAGCTAACCTGTAGATTACACCTACAAATAAAGACTCCATTAAAGCTCCAAATGAAAGGTCTGAATGGCCTTTCCAATTAACAACTTGGATGGGAATCTTTCACCCTCGAAATTGGCTAAGGCAAGAAACTAGTCATCCACTAGCTCTCCCTCTTCACAAATGCAATTGCAAATTCTACAAATGATCAAAAGCTGGTTTCATTATTTGTTATTGACATTTATAAACTTCTAATGTCCTCCATGGGTCGAATTCCTTCCGAGAGACTCATGCCAACTCAAGTTGGGAAGAGATTCCAAAGAACGCCACGTGTACAACAATTCCTAGTCTCCCACTTCGACCAAATCACATGTGGAAGCATCTTAGCTGCCCTAACACCCTTGAGCGCCCTCTTGGAGTCTATTTTTAGCCCTGAAATGTCATATATGTCATATGTCAGCCTTCAGGTCTGATTTGTGTCATAGATGTCATAGCATCTTCATCATTGTTGTCATAGAGCTAGGGAATCTAGCCCAAGTGTCTTACTAGCTCCAAATTGCCTCTTCCTCTTCCATGGGAGTTACTCTTCCTCTATATTTCGACTTTGGATGAGTCATGCAATGAATAATACCTTTTGGAATCCCCCAAGTATGTTACCATTCACCTTTAATTCGAATTGGTGAGAGAATGATGCCAAATGTAGTGGGGAAATCTAGCCATATGTGGGTCCCACTTCCTCCATGTGTCTTCATCATGAAATTCCACTTTGATTTTCACTTGTATATATTTATTTAGCTCATTTATTAAATATTTATTCCATTCTAATGTTCAAACATCATTTATTATCTCCATTATTCCAAATCCCAAAGCTTCCACCCCAAACCTAGGAAACTAGTAATTTTCCTCCTTGGCAATTATTTGACCTTTAGCATCAATTTGAAAAAATCTAATGAATAGGGCTAATGTGATTAGGCCATTGTGACCCAATGCCAAATTTGGGACATGACAAATCCTCCATTCCCAATATTGCTTGTCCTCAAGCAATTTTAAACATGGGTGTTGAAGAACCTGCTTTCTGTATAATTCTTTGAAGTTGCCATTGAATTGCCCAACCTTGAGTCTTTGAGTTTCCATGAAGATTTTAGAGAGGAACCACCATGCTTGCTGCTGCACTACTCTGATAAAAATCACTTTATTAAGTGGGGAAATCCATCTCCCATACTGCTTGTTTCCCCAAAAAAAATTTGAAACCAATGAGATAAAAATTATTCCAGGGTCCCATTGTTTGTATTGCACCCCAATAATTAAGAGTGCTCTCCAACCCACACCATTAGTTAAGAGGATTCCTGGATCCCATTTTCTTGTATGCATCCTTCCAAACATCATGAGTACCAAATATATATCATCAAAGTACATAACAACATAATGAAAATGTACATCAAGGATATGCTTCATCAAAGAGTCATGAAAGTGCTTATACCTCCAAGCAAGTAGACCACCATTTTCCAAGTGCATACAAGCTTCAAGTGACCAATCAAATCTGCTCCAATGACATAGGTGAGGATCCCATGTCCTATAATGCTGCTCCAAAAGGATGTGATATGCATCAAAATATTCAACCATGTATTCTTTCATCCAAGAAGTGAATGAAGAATCTCCACTAAAATTTGAACCAAATAGTGAGCATAAAAAACAAGGAGACTTCAAATGACTCAAAGAAGTCTCACCCATACATCCCTGAATGTGAGAGTCATAAAGATATAACAAAGCATGTGTCTTGCAACAAAAATGTTCTCCAATCATAAATCTATTCTCCCAAGTGTTGGGTGAAGTTCGTCCAACATCAAATGAATCAAGTGTTGAGTAATAAAAACCATGAGTCTTCAAGTGACTCAAATGCATATCATAGGTGCATCCATGTAGATTTGCATCATCATAAAGTGACAAATAATGTTGCTTCAAATGTGAAGAATAATGTGCTCCAACCATGTCATCATAAAAGGTAAATCTAGGAGTTCCATACTCCTCATGTGGCACCATCAAAAAAAACCCTATCACCCATACTTCATTGAGACTAATACTACAAAACATGGAATTGTAGAATGTAGGAGAATGAACTAACTCACCCAAATAATAAAAAAATGCAGAATTTTCATCACGGAAAGTAGCCATATGGGTAGTATCATGCAGCTCCTTCAAAAGTGGGAAACCTTTGTCATAGATTGGTTCCAATGTAGAGGAATCATGCTCTTCTTTAAAAATTGCATAACCTTCATCAAAAGACAATTCAAGTTCCTCTTCCACCACATCAAGTGTTTGGATCTCTTCAAGTTCATCTTCAAACACATTAAGAACATTCAAATTCCCACATTTCTCATGATCCACCATGTCATGAGAATCCTCCAAATAATCTACCATTTGACAATCTGAAACATAGGAGGAAAAACAAGTATCTTGCAACTTTTCAAGAAGTTGCTCATTTTGAATTGTGAGCTTATGAATATCCTCATTATTCTTCAAGTATGCATCATGTAACAACTCATTAAGCTCAAACAAATGGTTTCTATCAAAAAGCAAAGACATGAAATTACCTTTGATGTTGCACATTGCTCTTTGAATCTTCTCCATGTCTTCAATGAAGGAAGTTTCCTCCAATGAAGTAGCTCTCCAACAAGAATTTGACACCAATGCTTGAGTGTCATGGAGAATGCTAAGGGACTCTTGGATCTTCTTTTCATTCATCTTTAAGGACCCTTCAAGAAAATGAGGCTCTTGCAAATGAACCTCCTCATCTTCTTCATTTTTGCTTGGACCAACTTCATGAAGCTCAAGTGGTGATGGGGAAGTTGATCTTGGTTCTTCTTCAACTGCTACAAGGTCTTCATTATCATGCTTAATGGAACTTGGGCTTGCAGCAACACTTTCAAAAGTGATCTCTATGTCACCAACATAGAGGTGTGAGCACCCATCAGTAGGTACTCCTTCATAGTTTAAGTATCCATCAGTAGATGCTCTTTGGTTCATGTCTAAGCTAGAAGGTGTCTCGAAATGATCTTCCATATTTTCAATAGAATCTTCTTCATGCTCTTGTGATGCCTCTTCATTTTTCTCCTTCAAGCAAGCTGATTCATTTTGCCCCTTGTTTTCCTTAGGATCAGTATATTTGGAATCCCTTCTTGAACAAATCTCAAAAGCTCTCGTCAAGGAGGACATCATTTCATGCACACATATATGATACTCGCTCCAAGGGTTTTTACAAGAAGGGCATAAACCTTTCTTCACTAACTCCACATCTTCATTTTTGGGCCTGTTTTTAAAAACATGTTCAGCATAGTACTCAAAAGACATGGCATTTTGTGTATTTTTGCTAAAAGCAAGATATTCTTGATATTTTTGATATTGTTGGGGCAAGGTTTTATATTTTGCTCTCCATCTTTGGAACTCACTCATAGAATTATCCTTGGTTGGTGTGACACACTCATATTCATCAGATTTAAAGTCATAAGAATAATCTTCATTTCTCTTGAAATTGTAAGAAGTGTTGCATGATGGCATCTCTTCCTTGTACCATTCACATTCTGCTTCATATTGCTCATAAGCATCTGCATATTCCTCATAAGAATTGTACTCATAGGATTCATCATAATAGTAAGACATGGCTGCCTATTATTCTTGAATGTATGTACCTAATCCACAGGTGCAAGGACCATGCTCTGATACCACTGTAATGTCCCTTGTTAGGAATTTTATTAAAATGGCAATTTTTCACTTTTTTCCCTAGTTAGACCTTTGACCAGTTTTGATCTCTAGGTCCCAAATTTGCCCCAAATGATCCCAAATATTATGAGAAGGTATATGAATGATATTAGAACATAAATATGTGTTTCAGGGATGCCTTTGGACCTTTAAAATACTTCTGCAAATCCTCTTTCAATTCTGATCAATGTAGGTAACTTTACTAGTGATTTTCCTTTGACTAGTATTGGTATCTAGGTCTCAAATTGACTCCAAATGCCTTCAAATCTTCAAGGAAGGTGTATGAATGATATTAGAACTTGAATATGATGTTTACGGATGACATATGTCCACCAAAATACCTCTGCAAACTCTCTTAAGATTCTGAACCAATTATGCAATTTTACTAGTAATTTGGGGTTCAAATCCCCCTGAGGTAAGTACTGAAAATGGCTTCCCAAATGCCTCCAAACCCACTCAAGTTTATGAACATAGGTATGTAATGTGTTAAGTATGTTATTAAGGTCTCATATGCACCATTAATGGTTTATTACAACTGTTCTCACCCTCTCCCATTCAACTTCAAAAATCTCCAATTCGACCCTTGGGGAAATGGCACTATTTCACCTCCCAATACAACTAAACTGAGTAAAAATGCTTCAAATTCTCAAGTACAGTACATGAAACTTGTAGAAGACATCCATGGCATTATATTTACCACAAATATATCATAGAATCATCCATTCATTCGAAATCATCATCAATACATTGGCTCACAACAAGGTAGTGGGGAAATGGCATTGTTCTTCCATTAAAAATGAGATTTATACATTTCTACTTGGAATTTCAACCTAAAACTTTTTGGAGATGAAGAACAGAGTATTTAATTCATATTACAAAAGAAATGGGGCATTAAAATCTTCCCCAAATAGTACAAGAGCTCACCAAAAACGCCCTCCCTCAAGGATCAAGAATATGCCATCAAAACTGGAAATGGTTGAAGGAGTGAGCTGCAATAGAAGAAACCATGAGCTGCCCTGTAGATTACACCTGCAAATAAAGACTCCATTAAAGCTCCAAATGAAAGGTCTGAATGGCCTTTCCAATTAACAACTTGGATGGGAATCTTTCACCCTCGAAATTGGCTAAGGCAAGAAACTAGTCATCCACTAGCTCTCCCTCTTCACAAATGCAATTGCAAATTCTACAAATGATCAAAAGCTGGTTTCATTCTTTGTTATTGACATTTATAAACTTCTAATGTCCTCCATGGGTCGAATTCCTTCCGAGAGACTCATGCCAACTCAAGTTGGGAAGAGATTCCAAAGAACGCCACTTGTACAACAATTCCTAGTCTCCCACTTCGACCAAATCACATGTGGAAGCATCTTAGCTGCCCTAACACCCTTGAGCGCCCTCTTGGAGTCTATTTTTAGCCCTGACATGTCATATATTTCATATGTCAGCCTCCAGGTCTGATTTGTGTCATAGATGTCATAGCATCTTCATCATTGTTGTCATAGAGCTAGGGAATCTAGCCCAAGTGTCTTACTAGCTCCAAATTGCCTCTTCCTCTTCCATGGGAGTTACTCTTCCTCTATATTTCGACTTTGGATGAGTCATGCAATGAATAATACCTTTTGGACTCCCCCAAGTATGTTACCATTCACCTTGAATTCGAATTGGTGAGAGAATGATGCCAAATGTAGTGGGGAAATCTAGCCATATGTGGGTCCCACTTCCTCCATGTGTCTTCATCATGAAATGCCACTTTGATTTTCACTTGTATATATTTATTTAGCTCCTTTATTAAATATTTATTCCATTCTAATGTTCAAACATCATTTATTATCCCCATTATTCCAAATCCCAAAGCTTCCACCCCAAACCTAGGAAACTAGTAATTTTCCTCCTTGGCAATTATTTGACCTTTAGCATCAATTTGACAAAATCTAATGAATAGGGCTAATGTGATTAGGCCATTGTGACCCAATGCCAAATTTGGGACATGACACTTCCCCACATTATGGTCTCCCGCAACTCCTTCATGTGCCTATTTTAGAATCATAGGTTTCTCATGCTTCAGTACACATCGGTGAAAAGTCCCATCTATGCCCAACTTATACAAGTTCCCTACTATCATCTGATAATCTACTGCTTTCACCACTAAGTTCTTCTTTTGTGCAATTGTGTACTTGATTGGAGCTACTCCAGTAGTCAAAAACTGTGTAACCTATGAGAAATAGTCATCAACCTTGTGAACTGCAAATAGGTGTGCATCCAGTAAATTGTCATCTATATTTCCTGCATCTTATGTTTCTATCTGTGACAAGTGGTCAAGTCTCAAGTTCAGTTTTCTTGGTTTCACTACAACTTCAAAGTCATATCCCTAGAATAATAGTAGCCATCTACATATTTCCCCCCCAACACTGGCTTGCTGACTAGGTATCTTAGTGCATAATGGTCAATGTATATTTTAAATCATGAACCCAACAAGTAATGTCTAAACTTCTGTAGCGCCTACACTATTGCCAATCCCTCGTGATTTGTGGTGATATAGTTATTTTCTATAGTGAACATCTTCCTACTTGCAAATGCAATGGGGTGGTATAAATCTCCTTCCCCAGGCTGTGCTAGCACTGCACCCAATAATATGGATGACACATCGACATGGACATGTGTTGGTGACGATTTCGTCACCAACCCTACTTAGTCGACAAAGAGTTGCCAAGCTCTCTTAAGATGAAAATTCCGCCAAAATTCTTAATGCCTACCACGTCACCGCCTTCAAATGCTTAGTTCTAAAAACTAGCTTATGTCTCTAGCTTGCTTGAGATTATCTGGGATTCCCACCAGCAGGGAGTCTTTGGAATTTTTAATTAAACATATTGACAAATGACAGTTTGTTGTTCATTGTTATATTCTACAAACAGATTATAAGTTATTATGATAAAAATTATTGTTTGGCAAAAATGGATATAGACGTTGGTTTAAGAAATTCGATTTCACTTAGTAACCAGGCTTGTGGTTTTTCTCCTTACAATCTCCCACTCCATTCATTTTGCAAACTTTCCCATTCAATATTTTGATATGATATACATTTTACCCAAAATAGATTTCATAAATTTCATGACAAAGAACTTTAACTCCCATATAGTCCAAAAAAAAATTCAGTCACTTTGCATTATCCCTTTTTCTCATGTGAAATGAATATTCTTTTATATATAATATATATTTGAAATTTCTTAGGACACAGACTTATGGCATTAAAAAATCATCTCATATTATATACATCCCATAAAAAAGGAGCGTTATTTTTCAAGTCCTCTCTTTTGGGTACCATTCACGCATCTCATTAAAGCAAAGCCAAGTCAAACCCCAAGTCTATAACAATGCTTTACACGTTGGAATTTATGACAGCAGGTCTCCATATTTTCGAGAATGTGTAATATATTTTATACAAGAAGAATAAGAGCATACTCATGGCGAGCAACGTTCAAATTTGAACCCTTTCGGGCCCTTCCAAAGGGTAATTCTAGTTCTTCCTAGAAGTGTAAAGTTGAAATTTCTCTAAAAAAAAATTTAAAATCTGAATTTTATCTTTTCAATAGGAAGGATATAATTTATATCAATATTTTAAAAGAAGGGAAATATTTGAAATTACCCATCCATATAAATTTCAATTTCTATGTTGAAATTCCTATGGTATAAAATTCAAGTGGTCATTCAAAATATTGGAAATATCATAAATTATAATCATTCACTCACTCATGTCATGCACTCACTGCTTAGCTTTGCAAGGTGACGAGTGATGACTGACGACTACGAGGTACTAACCATTGGTATTTGACTTTGAATCTCGATTCACTTCGGGCTGAGATCTAAGGTATGACAATGTGTCAATGACTATGGCTGTAACAATAGAGAACCACTAGTAGGCCCAAAACAAGGCCGAAACATTGTGCCTACTACCTATGTGAACCTGGCTACCAATGTCCACTCGCTTTTCATCAAAATGAAATTCAAATTGTTGCTTTGATGAGTCCTCCTCTACAAGACTTCATTTATTGCATGAATGTCACAGACTAACGACAACTCTAAACAACACTCAATGGCATGCAACTACAAATAATGGCATGCAGTTAGAACCACAAACCAAACAGAGGTTGATTTATGCATTTATATAGAGAGGTGGCACTAGGCACATAATATGGAGAAACAATGAGTTAGAAAAAACATTTGGACCAAAGTACCACAATGGTTATTAATAAAATTAATAAAACAATTTTTGGCTCAGGAATTGTCTTCAATTTGATGGGTGGCATGATCATGATCATGTAATCTCCCTCAGTCCTTCCAAACATATGTGGTTTCTCACCACGTTTGTCTTCGACGCTCACCACCAAAATACGTATAAAAATTGCATGTCTTTACATCCTCTTCCATTTAAATCATCATCGCATAGTCATAACTAAGGATTATTATGCATGCACATCCTCACCTTATAATATCAATTGGGTCAAGGCGCATAGACAACCATAAATTATCAAATGTGTCAAGACGCAAAGAGTAAGAGACAACTAGAAGTAAGTCTTATATTAAAGTTACCATATAAGCCTTTAATTGGCACTATCATCTGATATTTGACATGTTGGATTGTTGTGATCTTCTTATCTGCACTCCTTACCAATGTGATTGTAAGGCTTCTTTGATGGTGATGTCCATAATTTTAAGTCTTCTTCCTCATTCTCATGCCTTTCGGTAAGACAATAAGGAGGGAAGTGGCCCGCATAAGCATGGAAAACGGTTTCGACATAGAGGTAGATACATTAATTCTTTCATTAAATAACTTAAATTTCATGCCAGTGACTATGAATTCACCGAATCGTGGATTGGTAAAAAACACATCAAATTTTAGAGCCTCGAGATCTTAATTACTAATGTATCTAGAATTTTCGCAAATCGAGCCATTAACAAACTTCTTTTGTTGTTCTAGTTCATTTTAAAAGGTAGATTGTCGAGACTCAAACATACAGCGAGTCGCAAGGCTCCAGTTGAATTAGGCTTGATTCCATTTCCCCTCCATCCCATATCTGTATGTTGTCACGACAAGTGTTGAACAACAAAATTTGATACCGAGGCCCCTTGATGCTAGCGTTGCTAACTTGCTTGGTATGGAGGATTTTTTTTTAATTTTTTTTTTAGCTATGTATTATTTTTTCTTAGGCACCTAATGTCCATCATTCTGACATCTCTCAAGCTTGGATGGTTTCCCTCTCTCCAGGTTGAATTATGGTTTTGGTTGGTTTTATATGTATATTTTGGTTGTAGGTTTATTATAGCCTAGTTTTTCTTAGTGGCTTCTTTTTGTACATAGTTAACGGTAAGTAATTTTCTCATGGTTCTAGTTTTATTTTAAGACTATTTCTAGTTACAACGTCTTGCACTATGCATAAGATCATGCATATGCCCCAATATGGTTATTGCATAGTCTAAGTAGTTTTTCTATATAATGAAGTGTGGTCTAACCTAGAAAAATACAAAAAAAATAATTGTTATTTTAATGAATTGTAAAAATTAATGTTACATATATGCAAATTAATGTGTTCAAATTTGGTTTTATGGAAAAAATACCATTTTATCATATAGATATTAAGGAGTGCTCAATTGTTTAAGATTGTAAAAATTTGGATGAGCAATATTTGTTTTTTGCCAAAAAAGTTTAGTTAATTTATACTTGTCAATTCTTTGAAGGGCTCCAAGAACAAATGCCCTTCCAATAAAAATCAAGACCCACCCTTCAAATTTGATCACTTTGACAAGATACCTGTAACATTGGACATGGTCAAGGATTTCAGAAGTAAAGGATATGGATCGGCTACAAAAAAAAATGGTCACGACTGATGAATGTATGCGATATATACAATACTATTCTTGCTGCAAGAAAAATAGACGCCACTATTGTTTTGCCGGTGTTGGTTACAAATTCCTTTTGGTATGATAAAAGGGGCTTTGCAGGTGTTTATTATAATAACTTCATCTATTCTCTTAAGCATGATACAAAAGTTATGCAGAGTCTGCCATAAGTGTTGATTAATATAAAAAAAGACTTGAAACCTTCCAAGCTTTGCCCCCAAAGAGATGCTATGCCAAGTTAATTTAAAACAGTTGCATTAGAGCAAGAAGACTGAAGCTGCGTGCAATTATATTTTCTGGCGACCATATTTTGTTTGTAACAATATTTTTTCTCACTCATAAGCTAGAGATGCTTTAGCAAAAGCGATGTATATGAATATTGTTTGATTGGTTTAAAAACTGTATCAATAAGTTATTACCATCTTCCAATCATTAGTCAAGAAAGTTCAGAAGTATTCTTGATATCTGTGGTTTAATGGTTTAGTGAATGACTGAGAATCGAAATTTCTAAAAAAAGTTATTGTTTGTGTTGAAGGAAGATATCACAGTTTCAGAAGTCTTGTAAACAGTTGATAGAACAGACAAAAATTCATAAAGAAATTTATAGGACAGACAAATGGCAGGCAAGTTAAGATGTTCTCAGTCACACTGAACAAGAAAATTCGGCTTGTGTGCGAAAGATTTATGACTTCAATCAAGTAGTTATACGTGTGAAAAGCGTGAGTAGAGCTGGGAGTTAAAAAAACCAAAGTAGCATAATTTCGCAGTATTGGGGAAATTTGGAGCAATTCAATTCGTTATAGATATGGTACTAATATAAATTCTTATTAATGAAAAGTAAATTTTTAAAACCAATTTTAAAAAACCAAATTTTAATTATTTAATAACTATAAAATATAAATGACATTCAATTTATTACTTTTTTATAAAAATGAATGGTTTTTAATGTATGTTAATTTGGTTTATATATTTGATTAAAAGTTTTATATATAATAAGTCTACTTCAGTATTTTCTCTTAGCTCTATTTGGGGACAGGACCTTATCCTGGAAATTTTCTGTTAACATACATGATCTTGATGCCAAGGCTCCATTTAAAAAAAAACAGACATATTGGATAAAATAGGACGATCCTTATCTCGATTTTTTATTTCCTCCATCCAACGGACATAGAGAAACGTCAACCTTTGACTTTACTCCATGCCGATCTTGGATAGAAAGAATCAACAATCGAGATAAAGTATATGATGAAAGTGAATTGAAACATAAAAAATAAGAAATAAGAAATGATAAATGAAAGAGTCCCTGAATGACCTCTTTAGTTCAATCTTTCATAGGGTTTTCATAGCGTTTTCCTAATTGGTGGAAGCCCAAGTCAATGGAGTCAGTTTAAGACATAGTTTAGGATTAATTTTTAATAAATGATTCTTTGAAATTTTTCATTAAAAACCATAATGATCAAGTAATTCTTTAAAAGAGAGATTTCACTTGCGGAAGAGGATTTAACATGTTGTTAATATTTTTTAGTTCAAACTTTTCATCTTTCTTTTATTGTAAATTTGATGTTGTTATTTTGGAAATCTTTAAAAAATCTTAGAATAACATATATTAGCTACTCCTTAAAGGAGTAGTCTATTTAAACATGTATAAATTTAGATTTTACCAAAAAACAATTATCCGATTTGATCAAAACTCACCAGAAAACTTAGAATAAATAGACTACTCCCTAAATATTGTAAGTTTCAACATGTTTCGTTGTTTGTATTCCAGTTAAAAATTTTGAAAAAATCTTAAAATAACATATATTAGCTATGAAAATTACACTTACTTTGTATTTAGAATTTCAAAATAATAATATATTTTGAATATATATATTCTGTTTAAAATTTCAAAATAAATGCCACATTTAAAAAAAAATATTTATATATATATTTTCAAATGTATCATTTACTTTGAAATTCCAAACACAGTGTATCGAGAGAATTTAATCATATTTTACCTCTGGATGAGGCCAGCACGCTTGATCAGGAAATGATGAAGGTTGGCAGCAATCAGCAAACACTAGTCGTAACCAAATATGAAAATTTGCCATTTGATGATAATGAATTCCATCCATCTCACGTAATCCGTGGGATCCTTGCATGCCCCCGCTGTAACAACGCTCTCGTTAACTACGACCGTCTCAGCGCAACACAAGTTATCATCATAATCCTATGGCAAACAGTCATATCCATGTCAAACAGTCATATCCACAGCAGAGTGCCAGCGGGTGTTCGAATCCTGTTAACTACAACCGTCTCAGCCCAACACAATTTACCATAATAATTGTATGGAAAACTATCATATCCACATCACGCTCCTCCATTAATGGCAGGATATTTATCCTTTCAACAAACCTATGAAATAGGCTTATAGGCATTGAGTATGTCAAATTGCTTATTATTTATATCAGTCTAGACATAAACCAAAAAGTCAATATATTACAGTTATCTAACGCAAAAATACAAAAAATAAATTAGATATATTACAGTTATCTAAAGCAAAAATACAAAAAATAAATTAGAATCTTAATTTAGTACCATCCATATATTCTAAACGAGACTTCATATGCCTGGATTTTTCTCGGAGAAACTACAAAAAAAATTAGAAACTTATTTTACTATAATCTATATATTCCTAAGAGACTTCATATGCCTACCTGGATTTTTCTTGCAGAAATAACAAAAAAAACAAATTAGAAACTTATTTTACTAGAATCTATATATTCCAAAAGAGACTTCATATGCCTGGGTTTTTTTTGCAGAAACAACAAAAAAAGATTAGAAACTTATTTTACTACAATCTATATATTCCAAAAGAGACTTCATATGCCTGGATTTTTCTTGCAGAAACAACAAAAATATAAAAGATGAAAAGATTAGAAACTTATTTTACTACAATATATATTTCAAAAGAGACTTCAAATGCCTAGATTTTTCTGGCAAAACCACCACAAATAATTAGAAACTTATTTTAATACAATCTATATATTCCAAAAGAGACTTCTTGGATTTTTCCTGTAGAAACTATATTATGATTTTGTAACTTTTCAAAATATATATATAATTGACTTTTTTATAAGCAGTATATTAATAAATTAAATTAACTATAAATATACTTAAAAAAAAAATAATACTATTATATATAAAAAAAAAATTCAAATTAATATAAAAATATCATATCCAAAATATTGATAATACTAAAAGCAATGTCACTACTCACAATTAAGAGAAACTATGATACTATGAAGAAATAAAAATATGGAAAGTCAATGTATTATAAAGTGAGTATTAATAACCATTTAGAAGTTCAATTTTTTTTGTGTTTAAATTAGTAATTTAAAGAAAATTAGGAAGGTGTGACAAAGTATCAAGGATTAAAAATACATTAAATTTTTAATTTCCAGTATGTAGTATTAAAGTTTAATGTTCTTTTCTTATTTGGAATAATTAAAATACAATGATAGATGAGAACATAAACTTATATTTTGGCATGGTATTAAAAGGAAATTAGAATGATATTACATATTTAATTTAATAAATATAATATATTAAAAGGGAATTAGAATGATATTAAATATTTAATTTAATAAGTATAATATGTATATGTAGTATTAAAGTGTAATGTTTTTTTTATTTGAAATGATAAAAATATAGATTTATTTGTTAGAAATAAAAAATTAAGAAATCAATATTATTAAAAATTAATATTTATAATTACAATTAAATTAATAATTTGGAATGATTAAAATATAAATTTAATTTTTAGGAATAAAAATTTAAGAAGATCAATCTTGCTAAAATAAAAATAAACATTTACAATTACATTTTAATTGTCAAATTAATAATTGAAAATCTTTAAAAAATTTCAAAATATAGTTTTTTTTAATTTTTTCTAAATATGATAGGAATTTTAGCCAATATTGATTAATAAAAAAATAAACTAATAAAAAACTTGAATTTATCTACTTATTAATATACTCAATTGTAATAATGATACTCTTAACAAGTTTACACTATATTATATATAATGGAAGAGTGTGAAGGGGGTTGTGAAAGCATGTGGGAGGGATTGAGGTTGGATGAAAGCAACTAAGGCTTCTCTTGGGGGGTTGTGAAAGCATGTGGGAGGGATTGAGGTTGGATGAAAGTAACTAAGGCTTCTCTTGTCTGCTAATGTAAGTTTGGTTTATGTCTAATTTGGTAGAAAATATTATTGAAAAAATATGATGCTTCACATCATATCTTCCACATTATGTCATTGTTTAGGGATGCACAAAATGTGATTTTCCTCATGAACTATAATCCAAATTCATTTCTTTGTCATTTTTTCGCATTCAGGGAGGAAGCTATAAAGCACTCTAAAACTGTGCATTTGGCTATCTTTGTTCATTATTGGACAAACTTTGGAGGATGAGGTTTGCAACAGCATCATCGAGATCCAATGACTGTTTATGAATTTTGAGTGGATTGGAAAAAACCTTACTCAAATGAGGTAGGGATGGATTCGTCTAATTGTGGGTGTGTTTTAGAATATCCAACAAATGTGCAAGACTCGTGGTCCACGTTTTACAGTTCCGAGATTGTGGGAGGAGGAGAAATCATTGCAATATGATGGCATACTCCTATAGATGCAAGCATTGCTTTCATTGAGGGATTCCATAATTTCATTTACCTCACATGGTAAGAAGATATTAAACCCAAGGAAGAATTGTTGATTGTTGGAGGATGGGTTTGAAGGTGCGAAGGGGGTTTTTGCTATTAGGGTTTTTTGCATGTGTATTACACCCAAGCTCCACACATCTTATCCTTTTGAGTTTGTTGCTTAGGTTAACAAGGTCATGGTCATATATATTCCGGACACGAGATGAACTAGTGGAAATCTGGAGGGTTTCTCATCCATTTAAGGAAGAAGCGATGGTCTTTTCCTTACTCCACATTTCAATCTACTAGAGACATGTGGTAATCTTAGGCTTTTAAGCAGGATCATCTCCCAATCGTTAGTAGTATCTCTCTAGATGGGGTCCTTTATTCCTCATCTAGTGGATGTCAAGATTGGACGATTTCTCAATCCACAACCTAGACAAGGGATGTCTCGAGGAAAGAGGAAATGGGGTGCGACGCGGAGCTGGACATAAATGCAATTTCCTCAAGTCCGAAGTCTACTTAGGATACATCTAGGATCAAAAGAGGTAAATAATGTGTTAGATGCAAAAAGGACCAGGTTAAAATGGTGTTGGGGATTGATATCGGTATGGAGAGGGTAGAGGGTTTGATGTGGTTGGTCAGTTCCCTAGAAAATTGGTTAAGGAAAGCACTTTGAGGTTGTGGTTGGATTCCTGTTGGAGTAAACTCTTGGTATACTCCCACATTTTCATCTATTGATCAAGGGATGGATTTGTTTTTAGTTTAAATGTGTGGAGGATATTGACTTAATTCTCAAGCAAGATTGGTTGTGAGGTCCTTCTTGTCTAGTGCTAAACAGATGGAAACTAAGGTTTGATATGCATAGAGAACCCATGAATACACAACATGTCCGGGTTCTTTTTTAATATTTGCTACTAAATTTTTGGAACGAAGTGGTGTCGAGGTCTATTGGTATTCATATTGATTGTTTGATTACTATGGAGGAGAATTTATGGACCTTAACCGACAAGAAAATGGCTAGGGAACTAGTTTAGAAGTTGATATAAGGGATGGGTTACCAGCTAAAATCGAAATTATCAGGGGTGATATAGCGCTAGTTCATTCCTTGGACTATTGGAAGGTGTATTTTCATTGTTCAAAGTGGCATGAGGTTGAGCACCTATGGGAAGAGTGGAAAGTTCAAAGGCAACATTGACAGCCAAACCAAAAAACATGGGTAAGGAATCTTGAGGTATCAAAGGTATTTGAGGAAGAAGAAGATTGCATGTTGAAAGCTCAAGTTGATGGCAACAATTCTACTTCAAGTTCTCAGCAACAAGATTCCTTAAAAGATTACAATGTGTGAAAGAGGCTGCCTCCATGGTGTCATATTTGAGCAAAGTTGTAAAGTGAAGGACTCACCACTACATGTTTGATTCCCTTGATGGAAGTCATTAAATATTTCTTCCTCTCATAGGTCTGACTCAGGGGGACTTGAAGTCCTTATATGTCCAAGTATGGTCTTCAATAACATCGGAAGTAGGCCAAACTCATGTCTTGTCTGGGGCTTAGGTTAATATGTACAAGTCGAAAAGGGGGTAGTCCCCGATCTTGGTTGAATCATATGTAGGATTAAATACTAACCAGGTTTCCTCTGTGTCTCCCACATACAAATTACATCTAAGAAAATATAATTGAGAAGATGAAGGTGGGGTGATCAAGGGTGGTCTAGCAATGAATGTTTCAAAGCCTGGTTTGGTTGGGAGGAAATCCCATATTTCCAAAGCTAAGACAAAGGATTCTATAGAGGTGAGGGAAGGAAAGTACAGAACTATCAAAGGGGTACTTAGAGCATATAACCCCCTAAAACTTGATACATCATGATCATTTTGTCTTTCTATGTTAGAGGGTTAAGGGATTTCCTCAAAAGGTTAGCCCCCAAAATGATGTTTTCTAATTACAAGCCTAATGTGATTTTGTTTCAAGAAACGATGTGTCCCAAGGGAAAAGCTATAGAAATTATATATTCCATGTTGAAGGAGTGGAATTTTTTTTCTATTGATGCACAAGGTTTATTCGGTGGTCTTGTGTCCAGTTGGAATGAAAGTTTTGAAGCAATTAATATTGTGTGCCTTTCGGCAGGTATTGTATTAGAGGAAAGGGTGAAAGGATTAGAAAGTTCAAGTTGGTGAATCTATATGCTCCTTACATTGATAGAAAATCATTTTGGGACAACTTAAAACATTAGCAGACAATATTGTTAGGGGGCAATGTGACTGTGGGTAGTGATTTGAACCTGGCCCTAAATTCCAAAGAATGTTGGGATGAGGTTACAAATCTAGATCCACAGGTGGACATTCTTACTCAGTGTTTTGAATATTTAAATCTAGTGTATGTTGAGCCTCACAAGGTTGTGCCAACCTAGAGAAATTCCAAAAAGGTAGGTTTGGGATCCCGAAAAATACTTGATCATTTTCATGTTGCAAAGAAGATTCTAGAGGATGTTAGCAGATATAAGTCATGGGTAGGTAATGGAGGGGTTTCTGATCATTTGCCTATTTTGTTGCAATTAGATGTGATGAACCATAAATCTACAGTCCCCTTTAAGTTTAATCATACCTAGATAAATGAGAAAAATTTTAGAAATTTAGTCATGAGAAATTGTCTGAGGTATGAGCAGTCCATCGGTGACTCGACTATGCATCAATTCCTAAAGAATTTGGTCCATGTTAAAAAGTTAGCAATTGAATGGGACAGAGAGAGAACTAAAGCTAATAAAAAAGACTTGAAGCTTGTTGACTCGGATTTGTAGGATCTTTTGTAGTAGAATTCCACTGGAATATTTTCAGAAGAAGAAGGTTTGATGTTAAAAGAACTTCAAAAAAAAAGCACTTCTAGAATTGGAAGAGGTGGAGTGGAGGCTCAAAATTCATGCTATTTGGTTAGTGGAGGATGATAATAATACATTTAGTTCTTCCATAATTATGCAGCCTATGGAAAGAACTTTAATACTATCCAAAGGATAATTTTAAGGATCGATAATTTTCTTGAAGTGGCGAATATTTCTAATTCTTAAATTTCCATCCATAAAATGTTGGATGATATTTTTCTAAAAAATCAAATTTCTAAGGATTTATATAGTCTCTAGCCAATTTTGGCAATTTTTAGAGTAAAAAATAATGTATCCCATGGAATTTGGGTGAATCAATTTAGAAAAAATGGAAATTGGCGAATCTTGTTTTGGAAAAAAAATGTCCAAAATAGCCCATGGGCTAAATTTTGCCCCTAAATGTTTCCATGATACTATCTCGGGGTTGGTTGGACCAAATGGAAATAGGGTTACATTCTTCAATGATCTAGCTTATGTAGGTAAACAACATTTTCAATCTTTGTTTAAGGAGAATTATGCATCCATTATAGGGGAGATCATGAAGGTTGTTAGAATGTTTCCCAATTCTTTTTATGATGATATGAATGCAACTATGGAAGCAAAGGTTACTAAAGATGAGTTAAAATTTGTTATGGGGTCTTTTAAGAAGGCAAAAATCCCTAGTCCAGATGGTTGGACTATTGAATGTTATCTAGGTTTCTATGTTTTGGAGGAGGAACTTCTTAGGGTGATTGAGGAAACTAGGAGGTTTGGAAAAATTCTAGGGGCAATGAATGCTACGTTCATAGCATTAATTCTAAAAAAGAATGATCTTGCTACTTTTGAATATTTTAGGCCAATAACCCTCTATAATCTTGTCTAAAAGATTACCTTGAAAATAATTGCAAACAAATTAACTCAAGCTCTATCAAATGTCATTTCAAAGGAATAATTTGATTTTTTATTCAACAAGCAAATCCATGATGTAGTTGGGACTACACAGGAGGGGTTCCACTCAATAAAAGTTTGGAAATAGGCTGGTGGTTATGAAAATTGATCTTTCCAAGGATTATGATAAAGTAAAGTGGTTATTTCTAAGATTGGTTCTTATGCAAATGGGTTTAAATCTTCAATCTGTTAATTGGATTATGGATTGTTTGGAATCAGATAACTTTACAGTTTTGATAAATGGCTCTTGATCAAGTTTTTTTAGGGATTCCATGGGACTTAGGCAAGGGTTCCCTTTGTCACCTATCCTATTCCTTTTAGTGCCAGAGGGAATCATAATATAATTAGAAAAAGCCATAAGAGAAGGATTTATAGAAAGCATAAATATTGCATGTTTCATTTTGGTTACAAACCTGTTGTTTGTTGATGATATCTTACTTTTTGGGAGAGAATTTGAGGGAACATAATTACTTCAAAACTATCCTTGACTTATTCTACAAAGCAATGGGGATGGAAATCAACATGCAAAAATCATGTATTATGGTGAATGGCATGAGTGAACCACTACAAAGAAGAATAGAACAATTATTCCATTTGAGGATTGAACCATTGAACAATGGAGTTAATTATTTAGGTTTTCACTTAAAACCTATTGATTACAAATATGTTGATTGGCTTTGGTTAATGAAGAACATTGAAGATAGAATTACATGTTGGTGTCATACATGGTTGTCCCAAGGAGGAAGGTTGGTGTTGGTCAAGTCTAACTTAGAGAATATTTGTGTCTATTGGTTATCAATTTCTCATATTCCAAAGGGTATTTTAGATAAGATTAGCAAAAAGTGTTACGGTTTCCTTCGGAAAAACATAAAAGTAGTGGAAGGAATTCCACGTGTCAATTGGTCAAGGATTTCTATACCTAAGGGGTTAGGAGGATGTGACTTAAAAAATATGCATGTGCTTAGCCAGGCTTTAGCGGCAAAATGCCTTTGGAGGATTTTGTTCAATAAAGGCTTGTGGGGGAAGGTGATGAAGGGTACCATACTTATGTAATAAAGAACCAAAAGAATGGACTAGACAAGAGAGAAAGTCCTTTAAAGAGTCACCTCTAATGTTTGGAAAGGACTATTAAAAGCTTTCAATACTCAAAGTAATTAGGTTGCTTGGGAAATTGGCAAAGGCAATAAGTTGGTAATTGGTGAGGAGCCTTGGATTGGTGTTGTGGAAATCATAGGCTTTCTAAACCACTTCAATTAACTCTTCGTGAAAAAACATTACTAGACTAGAGGATGCTTCATGGTATGTGGTTTATGGATTTGGGATCCACGACTAGAAATCTGTTGAGGATTTGGACTTACAAGGTGACCAAGTTGTTGAATGGACACAATATATAAACGTATTCAAACATAATGCCATCTGCATAAAGGATCACAATGATGAACTAAAATGGTCTAGAAACAAATCTGCTACGGTGACTTGGATATGAAGCAAAAAATAGTGAAAAACAAGGAGAAGAGAGTGTGTGGTGGTGGAAAGTGGTGTGGAAGTTAGTTTTCCCTCATAAAAGAATATTTCTATGGCTTGCATTTACAAATAAGACATTAACTTGGGATAATGGCCAAACAAGAAATTGAATAGGGCTTAAAAGGTATTATCTATGTAAGAGTGCAAGTGAGACATGGATCCAGGGGAAATTTTAAAGACCCATAATTGTGTCGAAGTGTAGAAACCTTGGTGGATCTTACTAATTATTAAATTTCCAATTATAAATGTTTGGGATAGTTTTGTAAAATAATTAAAATTTATAAAGATTTTATATATTTTATGGACAATTTTGGCAATATTTAGTGTCAATATTTTTATCCCATGGAATTTGGGCAAATTAGTTTAGAAAAAATGGAAATTGGCAAAAAAAAATGTTAAAATTAACCCATGAGCTTGCAAAATCAATGAGATAAATTAACTTTGACATATTGCTAGCAACCCTAATTGACTAATAGAATTGTTTCTTTGTACACAACTTTATCATAATATGTTTTATGAAGAATCTAAATAACCAATAACAAAATGATTTTTTATGGAAAAGAAGCTCATTTAGGAAGGCTATCCTATCAAATTAGACTTTATTTTGGAGAAGGAAATAAGTCTTCTAAACAAAAGTTCAAAGAAACTCAAAAGAGCCTAGCAATGATGTCACAAGACTTTTGGTATTTTTTTATGGAGCCTATCAAGGCACTCCAAGAGCTTGTGGAGCAGAGGCCATTCTCTTTCTGGATAATGCACATCATTCTCTTTCTGGATAATGCACGTCATTTTTCCTTGAAATATGCAGCTAGTCTTGGCACCAATAATAGAGTAGAATTATATGCACTCTAGATCATGGTTAAAGCCTATCAAGGCACTCCAAGAGTTTGTGGAGCAGAGGCCATTCTCTTTTTGGATAATGCACATCATTTTTCTTTGAAATATGCACTACTAGTCTTGACACCAATAATAGAGTTGAATTATATGCATTCTAGATCATGCTTAAAGTGTTTGTAGACAAACAAGTGAGAATTTTAAACTAATGATATTAGAAAAGCCATATCTCAAAATTGGCTCTAATGTCTATTATGGAAAGTATTATGGAGCTAAGGGCTCATTTTGAAGATGTCATTTCCAGACATATATAAAGACTTCAACCACAAAGCTCAACAATGATCAAATAAATTCTAAATAAGCTTAACTTTTGGAGGAAGGACAACTACATGATCAAGAAACAAAGGATAATATCCCTTTGGAGGTTGTTTGTATAACACTTTTCTAATGTATTTTAAGTCGTTTATGTTATATTTTTGTTTTCTTGGAGTCTTAGTTGTCCATTTTAGGTTAAGTTTATAATTTATTTATTGTTGTGTTAATGTAAATCCAACTTTGGATATGGCTGAATGGATGACTATATATGTTGTTGGCTTACACTCCACATTATCCATGCATAGTTACACTTATCCATGCATCAACTCCTAGTTATTTTATATTCTTTTCTTTTTATAATTGTTTATTTTGAATTTGGAAGGATGTTAAGAAAATCGAGTTATTTTATATTCTTTTCTTTTATAATTGTTTATTTTGAATTTGGAAGGATGTCAAGAAAATCGAGTTATTTTATATTCTTTTCTTTTATAATTGTTTATTGCATCAACTCCTAGTTATTTTATATTTTTTCTTTTATAATTGTATATTTTGAATTTGGAAGGATGTCAAGAAAATCGAGTTATTTTATATTCTTTCATTTTTATAATTGTTTATTTTGAATTTGGAAAGATATCAAGAAAATGGAGTTATTTTATATTTTTTTTTTATAATTGTTTAATTTGAATTTGGAAGGATGTCAAAAAAATCAATCTTGACAATACATTTGTCTTATCCTCCTCTAATCTAGAAAAACACACTTGCTACTCCACCCCAAATTCTAGAATATAAACACCTATCAATATAATTAAATATTATTCAAATATTAAATATTTTTCTGTATTAAAAGAATTAATAAAAATAAATGTTTTTCTACTTTTCCATGAATATAAAAGATTAAATATTTTAAAAATTAATAATGTTGTGTATTAACCGGAAAATTAAAACTAAGTATTTTAAAAAGTACTTAAAAAATAAATATTGTCATTAATAGGAGAACTAATTTTCTAGACGATGTAATAAAACAGGGAAAGAAATGTAGGATCTAATCTTCCTGAAATCCAATTGGAATCTGCATGGAATTCTTAATTTTAAGTATCCAATTATTACAATAAAATTGTGATTTTTTCTGAGGAATTAAACATACAAGAGAATTGTCCAGAGGGCAAATCAATCTTATTGGCTGAATGCGTTTGAGTTGGGTTTTCAAAACAAAACTGCTATGGAATGGGAGAGTTAATCAATAAATTAAATGTTGTTGGCTGCCGTCTGACTGAGGAAAAATACAAGTTAATTTGGATAAACAATTCTGCTACTGGTTCGTTGAATGCTAAATTAGCTTATAGGGTCATCCAACAATGGTGCATCTATCCAGCTGATTGGTGGTACAAGGTCCTGTGGAAATGGAAAATTCTATTAAAAATCCAATGTTTCATGTGGCAGGCTCTGCATGGATGCTTGAAAACATGGGAAAGAGGCTGGATTGGGCCGACTGTGTGCTTGCTATGTTGTGTCAATTCGGAAACTTCAAACCATATGCTGGTTGAATGCGAATTCACCAGATCAATATGGTCTTTTGTTACTTCGGAACTTCAATTATCTAAACGGTGGGGCGCGGGTCCTTTTAGATGTTGTGCTCTCAGGGGGTTTCGGCAATGTATGGATATTCCATATCTGCCCGCGGTGATTTCATGGGAGGTATGGATATCCCAAAATGAGGCCACCTTCAACAACAGAAGGCCTACTTTGACTAGTTCCTGTCACAGGATATTGGCGATCATTAAAGATTACTGCTCTACTATGACCTCGCCAAAAATCAACTGTTCCATTTTTCGCTTATCATAAGCCAGCGGCCTTTTTTGATGGGTCTGAGATGGATGGCCACTGTGCAGCGGGGGCTGTGATCTTCATAAATAAAGAGCATTATTATACTTTCAGGTTGAATTGTGGTAGAGGTACGAATACAAAAGCAGAGTTAACTCGGGTTATGGAGTGTTCTTACAGTTTCACATGTCATTGGCCCATTTATGGTGACAGCCAGGGAGTATGAGCTAAATGTCATCTCATTACATTAGTGGTGTTGTAAGATCAAAAAGAAAATCAAGCAGTTCAATGAAATCTTCTTTGAGCATATCTATCGTCAACATGATGCAATGGCTGATGCACTTTCAAAGGAGATACATGACGGCATTGAAGGATACATCAGATGGGAGGAATTCATGGAGACTGTATGCGTTGATTCTGGTTCTGAAAACTTATTTTTGTATTAGTCATGCTGGCTTTCTTGGTTTTTGTAATGTCAATTGTGAGAGTATTTTATGGTCGTAACTGGATAAAGTTACATTTGTAAGTCAATGAGGCAGATCTCTGATATTAAGTCTTTCTGAAGATTTAAGCTTTTTGTACTATTTGATTCTATGAATACCAATAGTATGTTTTTTTTCCACTGAAAAAAAACATACGAAAGAATTAATTTTCAAATATAAAAAAAAAAAATGGTCTTGCATCTTCAGGACAATAGCCGAAACATTTTTGCCAAAATATATTAAAATTACGAGGAAAAGTAATCATAAAAACATTTATGCCAAATGGAAAATTGTCATCCAATTTTCATGAATGGCGGGGTCGAATTTCAATTTACTAATGGGTCGATTTACTTCGAAATCGTTCGACATCGAAACAAAGGACCCAGAGGATTTAATCCTGTTTTACTTCTGTATGAGGACGACACGCCTGGTCTGGAGATAATGCGGGTTCGGAATAGTCTGCAGACATTACTTGTGACCAAATATGAAAATTTGCAGTTTCAGAATAATGAATTCCATCCCAGCTGACATATTTCGTGGGATCCTGGCATGCTTCCGCTGTAACAACGCTCCCGTTAACTACGCCCGTCTCAGCGCACCGCAATGTATCATAATAATTGTATGGCAAACCGCCATATCCACAACAGGCTGCCAGCGGGTGTTCGAATCCTGTCCGCCCCAAGAAGAACAAAAAAAACAAAACAGAAAGAATAATTTTTAAACTAGAAGCATAAATAAAGAGAAAATTTAACTCTGTATTTTCAATCTGCGTACCATATTCAGATGCATTTGCGATGAGAGCATATTTGATGGAGAAGATGTCCACATAAACAATAGTGGCATCCGAGAATTGTGCTCTGAGCTGTTGGCACACATTTTTCAGCTGGAGATTAAAAGTTTGGCAAGCTCTGTTATAGGCTACAGCACAGCCATGCTCATCAAGTTCCGATAAATCGCTTCGAATGTCCGCAAGGGTTCGCGGCAAACATCCTAGAGGTCCAGTATTATGAACTATGAAGCTTCGACCCCCTTGCCGATACAAATTCTGCAAAATAATTACATTACAACGTCCATTAGCTATAAATCTAAGATTCCACTGGCGAAGAAAACCCTTTCATATATTCCATTGGCGAAGAAAACCCTTTCATATAGTAGTCACCTTCACTTGAGATGTTAATTCGCTAATAATCTGGGGAATGACAAGGGTATTTATTTGGCTCTCTGTGAGATTCGAACTGAAGGCGTGTGAGATATCGTTCTGGCCGATGTCCATGGTGTAAAGGGCCTTGTCGAATACATCAGGCTGTGGGAGGTTGACGGTAGCCGGGCCGCCTGTAAGGTAACCAGCATTTACAGTTTAGATAGAATTGTAATGTTCATAAAAATTTTAAAAATTCATTGAAAGCATAAATTCGAATTTAATTATTTAAAGGAATTGCAAGAAATAGAGATGTATTTCTGCCAATTTAGCCAATTTTGCAGTTTACAATCGCAAAATTTTGACAAAATTCCTTTAAAAATTACCGATTTGTGACATATGGATTCCAAAATTGAGCCAATTTTGCAGTTTACAATCGCAAAATTTTGACAAAATTCCTTTAAAAATACCGATTTGTGACATGGATTCCAAAAAAATAGTTTAATTTAAGGGTTTCATAGATTCCCGATACAGACTCAAAAAAAACCCGTCAAATAGATCAACCAATGCTGATGAAAAATGGAAATAGATATGAAAAATTTACCTTGAGAAAATATATCCACAATCCGAGCTCTGAATCTGCTAAACTGATTTACTTGAACAGGCAAAGGGAAAGTGGTGGCCGTTTGATTAACGGTTGAACCCGCGCATGCGAAGTTCGATCCATGCCTAAAGTCGGAGCCCACCGATTCCAAATACGGGCTCAGTAATGTCAGATTCATTGCCTCGCCTGTAACTCATTCATTATCAAACAATCACAGGCTAGACTTTCAAATCCATGGCATGAAGAAATTACACAAAAATATATAAAATATCCACGTACATAAAAAATCGATAACCAGGCGGCCATCGCAGAATCTCCCAGTGGGTTTGTTGAAGAAAGTTTTCCCGTTTGGCAGGAGAGAATGCAGCCCCAGGCCGGCTACAAGGCCGCCTGTGTCCGAATTCGAGTCTCCGAAGTTGAAAATTGCAGTGAAATTACAAGCCTCGGCTCTCGAATCTGCCGCAATGAATATTGGTGAAGCTCCTTCAAACAAAAAATCGAAAGATCCTGCAAGCACAAGCTGGGCAACCACCACAAAAAACGTTTTTGACAGCATAATGTCTCAAACCGATCAATCGATACTTTTCTTCCGCTGCTGCCACTGCCTACAAATGCAAATTGTACAAAGAAATACAATGAATGGATCTGACGTTGCCTGGCTGGTTGTCTGTCTGTATGTGCCGCTGTCCTCCACTATTCTTGTCGCCACATTCAAAAGAAAGACTCCAGTTTCCACTTCCCTTGTCGCCACATTCAAAAAAGAGGGAGATTTAACATTTCAAAAAATTTCCACCATCCAAATTACTGAAGAACCGTACGCGTGTCGGCCATTTTCCCAAGTCCCAACACTGACAAATACTTTCAGGGTCACGCCATTTATTTCGAATGACCAGAAGAAGACTTGTTAATGTTAATGTCACGCTCATCGTTGTCCAATTTCTTTTGTTTTTTCGCCTTTATGGGTTCCGAAAAGGTGCTTTACTCAGTCTGTTATTCGCACCGCCATTACTTTACAATTTAAGTAAATATTTTAATTTAAATTAAATCATTAATAATGTGTACGAAAAACCTAAATGGACTAATCAGTCACGAATATTCCAAAGGTTATATACCTTTTACTTTCACGATTAATATATTTTTTAAAATAAAAAATAAATGGATTTGAACAATAAAAATTTATGATATGACTTAAGCTTATAGGCGTGGGATATGGGGCACTCAAATCGCCCCATCCTGCCGCCAAACGGACCCACCCCCGTTGTCCTTCAACCCCGTCCAACCCTGTCCACCGTTCACCAGATACGGGACCCCGCCTCCGTTGCATCCACGACTCCACCTCCGTAACCAAAACTCCGGCTAACCGACATGGCTACCACCTTGGACGTGAGTTAATGCAAAGCTCCACCTTGCTCGTCCGCTGGTGAGTTAATGCCAAGGTACCACTTCCGCCCTGTTCAAATCGTTTACGCGCTCAAACTCCTCCTGCATGCCGAGCTACCACTTCCGCCCTGTTCAAATCATTTACGCGCTCAAACTCCTCTTGCAGACCCCTGTTTCCTGCATTGTGTCAAGAACGAGGAAGTCCCTTTGGAGAACCCAGTGTTTGTAAAGTATCTGGGATAGCATATGCTTCGTTTTCTCTGGCAGTATGATTCTAACTAGATATTAATTGTCTGGACTTGAAATTTAGTATCGGAAATGCTTCTTTATGATTAAAAACTTGAATGCGCTCATTTCCACTGTTAGATGTTTACTTCTCACCGATTATATTCATCATCCGCAGACGATAAATTGAAGCAGGGTGAATTCCTCTGTTCTTTTCTGATGCATTTGAAATTGGCTTTGCAGCTTGGCAGTGTCTTCGTATGGACTTATGGCTACAGTCTCTTACTATTAGCTAGCCAAATTCATGAAGGAAGGGAATTAGAAAATGGGCTTGACGAGAAGATCCCAAATGTTGATTATTTAAATGCTGGAGAAACATCTAAACTTTCGACGACAGTTCAAATTATTCCAGAAGTGCCAAGTTCTGGAGGTGATTATCCTTCTGATAAGCAGAGTGCAAGCAGCACCGTAAGGATTTCATTGACATTCAAGAATTTCAATCAGGAGATTGGAATAGGCAAATCTGAACTTCTTGTGTGATGGTTTGTCATTATTCTAACATTTGTTGAAGTCATCTTGATGCTTTTGCAACAAATTCAAAATGAAGTCGGACTTTGTATCCATTGCAATTTTACCTCATCTTCTTAGTGAGAAACCGTTCACCGTTGAACGCATACTGTTGTCTCAATGTGAATTTGAAAGTGCATGTATACTTGAACAAAATCTTATAGTGAGAATTTTTTGTTAGAGTTGAATCTGTTCCTCAAAGTGGGAAACCCCTACAGACCTTCGAAGTTCTATTCAGGCACACAATTTTTTGACTTAAGAATTTGTAGCAATAATAATGCTTATATTGTATGAGGGTTATCTGCTTCAAAAAACTATTAGCTATACATCATTTTCAATTTCACTCACTACCTTAAAAAAGGAAAAAAAAGGGAAAAATTGTTTAAATTTGGTTAAGAAATAGACGCATAATCAGAATTTGCTGGGTAAAGGCTGTCATATTAGACAGAACAGATAATCATCTTTGTAATTTTGATATTATGTTCTCAAGCAAATGTGATTAATTTTTTAAGGATCAGAGTTTTGGTTATTATTGTAGTGCTAGCTTTTATAGGTCATATGCTATGAGCATACCCCACTGCAAAACAAGAAGCAACCAGTATCGGTTAACTTCCCTTTTTCTCAGTTTCTATTGAACATTTCTTCAATACCTTTCTAATCATTGGAGTATTTATTGATGATTAGTTGATGGGAACAAATGTGCCAGAATTAGGCATTTGCATGTTAAATTTGTGGTCATCTTTGTATCTTTGGTGCAGAGATGGAGCCATTCCAGGCATCATTTTGTTAATGGGAGGATATTTAATCAAAGGTACTTAACATATGTCTTGGAGATGTTTTTCACTAGTGATCTAGCATTGCTGTTTACAGTCTAGATGAAGGTTCTTAATTCTGTTCATCACAATAAAGCATTACAACGAATAGTTAATAAGCTTTTCTTCTTCTCTGTATTTTGAAATGATATATAATCTAATTTATGGCTGTCTTTGTAGGCTTAAACTCTTCAAAGCTAAGACCTGTGACTATCGTACTGATTATCTGTGTGAAGTTCGTATTACTTCCAGTGATTGGAATATTCATAGTTAAAGGAGCATCCCATCTTGGATTATTGCCAGCAATCCATTGTATCACTATGTACTGATGATCCAGTACACAGTCCCACCTGCTATGAGTATTGGTTAGTATCATGGATACAATTGATTTTTCAACTTAGCTTCAAATTTGTATTTCAACTTTCCTAATAGTTCTTTTGCTCAATCTATTTCTTATGTATTATGGAGCTGTTATTGTCATTCTTGGTGATTATTTTATTATTTCGTCAAAGATTGAAAACATATTGAAACTAAAAGTTATCCAATTACACCCAAATCAAGCAACTTCTTTCATGCAAACAATTGTATTTTGGCCAATGCACATTTTTTATTGTGGAGTTTCCTAATAAGCATGATTTTTGCATCAAACTGAGGGGAGTTTGTGTGGATGCAGGAACAATAGCACAATTATTCAATGTGGGGGAGCAAGATTGTTCTGTGCTTTTCTTATGGACTTATCTATAGGCAGCCATTTCTGTGACTTTTTGGTCAACAGTCTACATGTGGATATTATTTTCATAAAAAAAAAAAATCATTTTCTTTCAGTCCATTGGTTGGATCTTTATTCTTCAACCAGAGTTGAAAACTGGCCAGTAAGATTCGTTTCATTCATTATTTCAATTGATACAATGTACTATTATATTATCTATCTTCGATATAAAAAATAGAGTAATCTTCTTCCAGCATAGGATGCATCAATATATCTCTGCAAATGAAATATAATTTTTTGCAATTTCGAGACAAGCTTGTCCAAGACAGTTATTCAGGGAAAAATGGTCAACTAAAATATGTTGTTTACAGAAAGTTTAGATTACTATGTATCATCTCATTTTGTTTGGAATCTACCAAATATGTTCTTCTGCACATTAACAAATCAAAATTAGCCTCTCATTGGCTCATGTCAAGGTTAGGAGCAAAATCACGATAGATGTGAGTAGCATCAAAATGACAAGGGCTCGTATGATATTCTCATGGATGTATATCTTAGAGGACTAAAATTGTGATGTGACCAAGTTCCAAGTATAAAAGCAAGCGTACACCCTTGTCTTGCGGTTTTGTAAACAAGTGATAGCATTAGAGGATTAACATACAAATGGCAAGGGTATTTAATGGTAAAAATTCAGATTTTTTTCCCCAAAAAATCAAAGAAGACATTATCTAATCTACTAAACCTCTTATAAATCTCTTCCAATAGTTTGCATCACATGGTTGCAAGGCACTAGTTTGCTACAGCTATGATAACACATTGCATATACATGGAATAGAGAAACAATTACCTTAGAGTCTCAAATGCCATTGCCAACACCGAGTATCTATAGCATATGCGCATATAGCATAACTACGTTTGTGGGTAACAAATATTTGGACTTCGGTGCATTTAGGGGAGATGGTACTAGGGTTTGGAAGCTAGGGTGCATTATTCAGAATTCTAAATGGATATGGAGGATGAAATGCAATTGGTGGTTTAATTAGAAGACTCCCTATCGGAGAACCAAATTTTCATGGCATACCCAAACATCTCATCCTTACTGAAAAATCTATCGGATGGTAGAGGGTTATATTTGGAGGGCCCCCTGCAGGCTCATGACCAGACTTTAGAGAATAGGCACGTAGTAGATGCGATTGTTTTGTTAGATACAGAGATCCCGGTTGGAATGTGGCCATGCTTTCTATTTCCATTTTGTGGCTCCATGCAAGATTCCCTATAGCCATTCTAATAAAGCTTTGAACAAATGGTCCTGTGCATTATATGTACAGTTTCCAAAACTTTTGTGCCTAACACGATAAAAAACAAAATAGGTGTAAAACCTTTCTCAAGACTTTGCAGGATGTGGAGGAAAGTGGCAAATCATTTCGAGATAGAATCATGTTAATGTTTATGCCCAGATTGAGTAGGATACAACCATAAACACAGTTTGTAAATCAAGCTAGACATTTTCCCTTTCATATGAAAACAATAGTAGTCTACAGATAAGGCTTTGGATTAGAATTGGTAGCAAAACACTCCAAATCCATCTCATCGAACTAGGTGATTTCTTCATTGGCAAGAAATACATGTTTCATGAAGTGACTATAGGGAAATTTTGGTGAAATGTGCAGCCAAAACTAGAAATTTTGGTGTCTATTATGGTTTGAACAACGAATCTCTGATTGTTGCTGGATATTATTGGGTATTATGTACTAACTGAGGTAGGGATTATCAATGTAGACTGAGTTATATTTTCATGGATGACTTTATTTATCTTGATTATTTTGGTTCATAGGAGAGCATACTTATGTGACTTGATGATATTATGGAAGCACTTGTTTTTTTATAGAGCAGTAGGCCTATTTTGAAATACATGAATGGATAGAGACGGGGCAGATATGAATGGATAGTCATATAATGTGTGATACTCTCACAATCTCTCATCTTTAGCATAGACAGTGGATTGTGCAATTAAAGGATTCTAACCCGATTGGAGGTCTCAATGTGGTCCAAATTTATTTGCAGTACTAATAAGATGAAGTGCAATGCTAATAGGTACTAGGCACAAACTCTATTGCAACCTTGCCACCAAACTAGACCTTTTAACAATGCTCATTATCTCATCCTCTGATGGTCGATTCACAAACATATTTATCAGAATGGATCATCTTTGATCACATCCTTCATAAAATCTGTCATTGATCAAGGTTTACTGGGTTAAAAATGATTTACTACTAAGTCAAATTTGGGTCGTGCCACTCCAACTCCCAGGTTAATGTGCTTCTTGTAATGTCCCCATTTTGACCCCCTTTGTATTAAATCGTAAATGATGTAAATATTGTTATTTGATCATGGTGAGGAGCTCAAGGCCAAGGTCCCACCATTGATTTAGCGTTTTATGTATCGGCAATTAAAAATAGATGCCTATGGCTCTTGTGCTAGATATGCACAATGTAATTAAGACATCATGTAAATACGAATTTTAATGAAAAAACCCACAACTAGCTATGCTATGCAACAAAGAGATGGGGGCATGATTTCTACAAGGAATAGGGAGGGAAATTATTCAAAACCCTTGAGCCAATGGTGTTAATCCATGTGTCAATGAGAAAACCCATAAACCACCAACTACCCATTTTGGGTTATGGACCCAATCATTTAATTCTTCCAGAAATTGGTTGAGGCAGTTAATGCCTTGGGAATGAAGAGGTATGGCAGCCAATTTCATACATGGGCAAGCCATCAACCTGGGAAATCGTATTTTGTCTCCTTGGGCAAGAAAACACTCACGAAATGGTGCCCAAAAGCCATTCTGAACATATAGTTTTTCCTCTCTCACGTAGTCTAAACAACTGGGTCTTTCCTCATCACGTTTTTACCAATTTTCCTACATTTTTCCATGGCTGGGAGCTCATTTTTGTGTTACACAGTGGTTGGGGAAGGAGGACCACAATTTGGGACTGTTATGGAGGTCGTTTTTTCCCCAGAATGTCTATGGACGTTTTTCTGAAAACGGATTTGGCTTCCCAGGGTTATTCCGCATCTTCCAGTTTCGTTTTTGGGTTTCCCATGTTTTTCTGAAGTTAATGAAAACCCCATCTTTGGGCATCTCACTGTAAAAACGTTTCTTCATGCCCAACACTTATACTTTTGCTGTTATGTGCATCCCTGTTTTGGGTTGAATCTGTGAGCAAGAGATTGGAGTGGTAGTGGACAGAGAGGGCTTGATAAACCTAGTGGGGAGACAACCTCTCAAGAAGATTGAGAGAGCTTTGGCTACTCTTCTATGCACACCCTGAGAGCACTAGATGGGGAAGGTATGGCTTGAGGGACTGTACAGCAGTGAAAAGAATACTTCCTTGTGCTGGGTGTGTAGGTATGGTGGGTGCCAAGCTAGATAGATCTTGTAAGGTTACCCCTGGCTCTGTGCTTGAGCTCACTAGCTTAGCCACTCTTCCTTTCCATTTCCTAGCAGCCTGATAAACCCAATTGTAGATTGGCTTGGCTCATCTTGGTGTATGCTTGGCTATGTGTGAGTCTGTTGTTCCCTGGTTCCTTGTAGTAATCATGCCCAGCTCGGGGGTGGCAGTTGTATCAAGAGGTTGATAAGCACAACTAGCCTATGGTTGGGTGGAACGTTGCAGTTGCATAGCCAGTTGCTTGGGACTACCTTGTTATAAGATAAGTATTCTCCTGTGTTAACTTGCAATTATTTATTTGATGAATATCTTGAATGTATGATGAATGTGTAATTGATATTATTTTCTGCTGTGTTTTTCTTATAGTTATACATTCCATATGTCTTTTATATTATGTGAATGCTTAGTTAAAAGTTCATGGGGCTAGATGCACGGTTTTAGTGTCACGTCCTCTCTATCATGCTGGTATGGTAGGAGGGGACATTACACTTCTCTCAACTGTGTGCCCAGACTGATACACTTCTCTAACATCTATACTAAATTGCATCCAACATGCATGGATTTTCCATCAATTTTTTCAACATATTTCAATTTATGAAAACATTAGAATATTTTTTGAGTGCAATGACAGAATGCGTGATGAATACAAGATAGTGGAATGTGAGATTAGGACAACAAAATGAAAATGAAGACTTTCCGGCATGTATACATTCTTCATCATCACATTCAACAGCTCACTGGGAGTGAAGAGTTTGTGCTGCAACAATGTGTGTTGTAAATTGTAAAGAACTTAAATAATTTGAAGTAGTAAGACTATTTCATATTTTTAACTTATTGTAAAACTATTTTACATTAAAAAAATAAACACCCTTTCACATATCAATATCCATTTCATGCAAATTATTATTTTAAAGTTATAAATAAAATAAAATTTAACATTGCATTTGAATAATTAGTGCACAGAATTAATGATATTCCACCATGGTTCAACTCCAAAGGATTTTGTTTTTTCATTTAATCTCATGGCCACCACATCAACAAAAACTTCAATAAGGTCGAACAAAGAGCATCATAGACATCTTTAGTAGGAAATCAAAAAGCAAACAAAGAGGTCAAACCCAAGAAGAAAATGGACTGATATTTGATTATCAACAAACTTGTGTGTGTTTTATTACAGGACACAGTGTAACAATTCCTTCAAGTGGGGAGCTCAAAAAACATTTACTGTTTAATCTAGAGTTCATTGCATATTTGAAAAAATATAAGACCAGTGACAAGAAGCATTAGCTTTTCATAATCAGCGAGCAAGAAAGATTGAAATAGGCAGGAAGATAATGCCATGCAATGGTGAATAGACAACATCAAAGAAGAATGACTTTATGTAAAAGTGAAGCAAATGTTTACAACCCTTGTGCAAAATGGCAATATGTATCAATGAGGGTGTGAATGGTTGCCTTAAAATTGACATTGGAAGAACAAAAAATGAATGGTCTCTGAAAAACATCCTTGTTCAAAAAGGCAATATGTATGAATGATGTTGTGAATGATTGAATACAAATTGACATTGGAAGAATTGAAAAATGAATGGTTTATGAAAAACATCCTTGTACAAAAAGGCAGTATGTATGAATGATGGTTTGCATAATTGAATAAAATATGACATTGGAAGGACTAAAAATGAGTGGTTTATGGAAAACATCCACACGGGGACACTGGAGCAAAGGAAATGTGGTCATATTTATATGAATTAAATAAAATTGGTTTTATGTTTAATGGTAAACTTTTGTAGGATCTGTGGGCCTGGAGAATCTTTGTCAACCATTAGGAGACAACTTACCCTATTTGATTAAACATTCTAATGGTGTATTGTGATTACAAAAGTAATCAGCCACTAATTTTCCACTGTTACTGAAAAATCTATCTATAATTCTATCGACATAAGCTGTATAGATTATGAACCACAATAGCAAGGGAAGATGGGCTGAAAGAATACTGAGGAACCTTTAAACAAGGGATAGAGTTAGTGAAAGGGGTTTTTGATTCAGAGAACTACAGGGTTTAAAGGAAGTGCTTGGTCCTCGCTAAAGATGGCACAGTGTTACAATAGCATGACAATTGTTTTGAAGGAACCTTGTGGAGATAAGATAATTTTATTTATGTCCAACATTTGATCAGAAAGGTAGATGGATGGGACTAAAAGTGTACATCCAGTGTTGGTACAATGTGGGAGTGCGAAAGCAACTCCTATATCAATACTGAAAGCATAAATATAAAAGATTCAGTCTCTAGCTAAAAGCTAAATGTTAAATGTCTATCTAAGAGAAGATGCAAATAAGGTGCAAGTGTATGAAAGATGCTAGAAACTGAAAAATCTCAAAAAGAAATGTTGAATTGTCAGAAGCTTCATAACAGGATCAGAACTAATATCTGAAAACAGGAAACATACGCCTTGGGAAACTTCATATTGGGACTCAGAACTAATATTAAATTAGGCACAAACACCTTGGGACAACACCATTCCATAAAAATAACAAAGACAATTTTCATATGGTTTAAGTATTATTTTGAAGCATGTTCCCAAAGTATTGGTGTTAGGTTTAGTGTGTAAAACTCCTCCATGATCCCTGCCCTATTCGAGCTAGCAACTGGCGCTACTTAATGCTGCGTGGAACTGTTTGAGACCAGACTTCATCGTTTTGGGAAATGGCTTGTGAAGAGATCACCATGAACTATCATAAAGTTGTTATGAGCTGGTGAAGACCTCGTGGAGCTATGAGCTAGTTCCATTATTGCATCATCTTTATTCACTTGTGAAATCTTTAGTAGTTTGTTGAATATCTTTTAAAGCCAATATATTTAAGATTGGTAACCCCGACTACTTAATTGTTAAAATTAGAAATTGGAAAGGCCTGCACCAAGGCGACATCATCTTGGTATTTGTATTTATTCTTGTGACAAGAACGATGGTTTTCAAAGCAGCAATGGCCAAAAGACAACATATATAATTCTTGTTTCAGAGTTGTTTGCTTAAATTTATCCTTAAAAGAAACCATTGACTTCCTTTAAATGATTAGAATTTGAAATACATAAATGATCACAAAGAATGAGAAAACATTCAACAAAGATAGAGAAACATCACCAACAATTTGACACAAGAATCCTGTGAACAATCCTGTTTTATTACTGGTCGATCCTTTGTAAAGTTTACACAATAGCTCCTGGGTGCAAAAATCAACCCTCAATACTTCGCAGAAAGAAGTATTTATACAATTATTTACATATGCTCCTGTCATAAATGACTAGGATATTATGGAGAAAATACCTAACTAATTAGATCTCAAATTACAAAATATAGGAATTCTGTTGATTTGTTCAGATCCTTAGTGCTGATTTTTGAATCTATATGCATGGCCAGATTTCTGCCATAGGCTTTCTCATATCCACCCAGATGTTTTCCTTGGCTTCGGCTAAGGTCTTTGCCATCACATTATCTTTCTGTAGCTGCTGAAGTTGTTGATTGAGTCTCTGAGATTTATGCATTTATGTATGATAACTGGTCTGGAACATAGACTTCAGTGCTTGGAGGTTTCTAACTTCCTCTTACAGTTTTCTGATCTCCTGTCAGAGGGACTGCCTCCAGAGGGATAATGGCCATTTGCACACTTTGTTCTTTCTCCTTTATCAATTTATCCATTTCTGCTTCCATCTCTCTTATCTATGCATTCTGTTCCATTATAAGTTTCAGCATCTCCTCTTTGTGACCTTCAGTTTCAGCCACCTCTTTTCCTTGTGAATCCTCTGTGGATGGAAGCTTCAGCTGCTCCCAGAATTGGGTGTAGGTGCTACTTTTGAGAAGCTCATTCCTTTGCTTGATTTGCTTATATTTGTCAAAAATGTTTGACTCTTTTTGTCCATGATCTAATTCAGCTGTCAAAGTTGTTTCTGGGTTTACTTTGAGATGCTGGTGATGATGGAGAAGCTGTATACAGATTATCAATTTATGGCCTTTGGGTGTACACATAGGGAGTAGTCTTTTGCTTGATCCTCAACTCAAAAATGATGCCAAAAGGGTCATATGCCCAAGTGAAACTCAGAGAAAAACTCATTTGTTTCAAAAGGCTATTTGCTTCTTCTCCTGCTAATATGCTGTTGCAAATGAATGGTCCAATCTGAGTTTTGACTCTGAGTTGAGACTTCTTATTCATTGGGATGAAGCTCCTCCTCAAAATCTGCATTGGGATGTTTCCAGGCATGTGTCTCTTGCTTTAATAATACACATCTCATTTGGACAAAAGATAACACATGATAAGATTAGAGACGATAAGAGACCTCTTAGATGATAGACTACACTTCCATTTGGCATCTAAGGATACAGAAGAAGTCTCGCTATGTGCGTCATGAAAAATCCATATAACTGTAACAAGTTCCTATGTACAACCAAATTGATCATTTCTATCTCTGTTTGAAATTGAACTGCACCACCAGCAACACTAATGTTTTTCAATATTTTCATAGCTACCAGAGTACATTAATTTTTTTCAATTCTGCTATGTATTCTCTTCAATTTCATAAACATTTACCTTTTTCAAGCATTGTATTATGTACATTTAACAAATCTAAATGTGAAACCGATAAACCATTTGAAATGGGACAAGTATTCAGTAAGTAAGAGCATAAATGATGACCAATCTGAGAAACTACAATTCAATATACTTAGTCATTAACAATATGCATATGGAAATGACGAGGAAAAATTACTCACCAACCACCTAGGGGACTCTGGAATAAAGAAGAGACCTAATACCATATTTCAAAGTTATGCAAAGAATCTGGTGATACGATATCTCTGATATTATAGGGGATAATGATTGTTTTAGTATCAAATTATTGTGATCGGATGATGAAATTAATAGAGTGCAGAGATGAATGAAATACAGATATCAAAAATTAGTTATGGGGAAAACCTATTTGTTGTTGGAGTCATCAAGGCTGTCGAGAAGAAGGGAGTGCAAGAAGGCTGAGAAAGAGGAACGCAGGAAGAGACTTAGGGACCGTCCAATCGGATGATCGACGGTGGTGATTAATTTCGCCATTAGGAATTATCCTGTAGGAATTATCTTCCATTATGCTCAAATTTGAGAGAATTGTAAAATCACAATAGACTATAAATATATAAGTGTAGAAGATTTGTGAGTGAAAGTCCACAGTTGTGGTTGATGGCTGTCGAGAAGAAGGGAGTGCAAGAAGGCTGAGAAAGAGGAACGTAGGCAGAGAGACTCAGGGACCGTCCAATCGGATGATCGACGAAGGTGATTAATTTTTCCATTAGGAATTATCCTGTAGGAATTATCTTCCATTATGCTCAAATTTGAGAGAGTTGTAAAATCACAATAAACTATAAATATATAAGTGTAGAAGATTTGTGAGTGAAAGTCCACAGTTGTGGTTGATATTTCGTTGCATGTTAAAGAAAGAGATAATTTCATGCAGTGTTAGAATTTGATGGCCCGAAATGTTGGTTGTGGGTGCTATAAAATTACAATAGACTCTAACTTGAACAATAGACTCTAAATTCCTTGTCCAGAGTAATCAACCCACTTTAACGAAATGGAACAATGCTGCAAACTAACAAGATAATCGACTAATGTAATGAGTTTATGGAAATCAATGGTTTCTCATGAACTTGATGGCATCTTAAATATTCAACTACAAAAATAACAACCATAAATATGATTTCTTTATGTAAACCAAAACAATGCCAGTTATTAATTCCTCTTACAAAATCTCATGAATGTGTGGGTATTCTTATCTCTATAAAGATACTTCCAACAACTTAGAAAAAATGTCAAGTGTTTGGATAGGACAACAAATGCAGTAACCACAATCAACAGTAGCCTTTAACAGTAAATGGCATATTTATTTTGAAGCCCTTCAAACAATGATCATGATGTGTCCAATAAATGCATATGTTGCTGATTTTCTGAGTTATAACTTGTCCAAAGATGTATGCCTAATTGAGACTGTACGATTTTGGAAAAAGTATTTATGGCAGTCTTGAAAATGTCAAAACCATTATATCAATGGTTGAACGATCTCTTCCAGGACAAAGTGTTAAAATGAGTAAAGCAAACCACAAGCTTATGTGATGTGTTAAAGCAGAGAGAGAATTTTGGACTGTGGAAATGGAGCCTCAAAGAGACCATCGTTACGCCTTTAGGAGCAAATGTTGATAGGGTGATACTTTAAGGTGTTAGGGCTACATCCTAAGGGTGTCTAGATCTTGGATAATAGTGATAGAATGAACCCAACGTGTCCTTGTTTCCAATCTGCAGTGGACAGAGCCGAGATAATTTGTGGTAAGCTAAAACTTGTCTCCAAGCCCAGCGTTGGAAAGTCTTTGGTCTAAAATGGCAAGATGGGGTCCTAGGGTTATGATAGGGCCAGAAATGAGGTCAAAGGAGCTCCCCTTAAATTGTTATACCAGTCAGCAAACAAAGGGCTGAGAAACCTAACAGGCATAGTTCCTGTTGGGAAAAGTTCATAACAGGCATAGTTCTTGTTGGGCAAAGTTCCTAACAGGTAGAGTTCCTGTTGGGAAAAGTTCTTCTCAGGCACAGTTCCTGCTGGGCACAATTCCTGTCATGCACAAGTTTCTGTTGGGCAAAGTTCCTGTCAAGCACAGTTCCTTCTGGGCAAAGTTCCTAACAGGCACAGTTCCTCTTGGGAAAAGTTACTATCAATGGTAGCATTAAAGTTCATATCAAACGAAGTTCCTAACATGCACAGTTTCTGTTGGGCAAAGTTCCTGTCAGGCACAGTTCCTGTTGGGAAAATTCCTAACAGGCACAGTTCCTGTTGGGCAAAGTTCCTGTCAGGCACAGTTCCTGTTGGAAAAATTCTTAACAGGCACAGTTCCTGTTGGGAAAAGTTCCTGTCAGGTACAGTTCCTATCAAGCACAATTCCTGTCATGCACAGTTCCTGCTGGGCAAAGTTCCTATCAGGCAGAGTTCCTGTCAGGCATAGTTCCTGTTGGGAAAAGTTTCTAACAAACACAGTTCCTGTTGGGAAAAGTTCCTGTCAGGCACAATTCCTATTGGGAAAAGTTCCTATCAATGGTAGCATTAAAGTTCCTATCGAACAAAGTTCCTGTCATGCACAGGTTTTGTTTGGCAAAGTTCCTGTCAGGCAGAGTTCCTGTTGGGAAAATTCCTAACAGGCAAAGTTCCTGATGGGCAAAGTTCCCGTCAGGCACAATTCCTGTTGGGAAAAGTTCCTAACAGGCACAGTTCTTGTTGGGAAAAGTTCCTGCTGGGCATAGTTCATGTTAGGCACAATTCTTGTCATGCACAGTTTCTGTTGGGCAAAGTTCCTGTCAGGCACAGTTCCTGTTGGGAAAATTTCTAACAGGCACAGTTCCTGTTGGGAAAAGTTCCTATCATGCATAGTTCCTAATAGGCACAGTTCCTGTTGGCAAAGTTCTTGCCAGGAACAGTTCCTGTTGGGCAAAGTTCCTAACAGGCACAGTTCCTGTTGGGCAAAGTTCCTGCCAGGAACAGTTCCTGTTGGGCAAAGTTCCTGTCAAACACAGTTCCTAATAGGCACAGTTCCTAATAGGCAAAGTTCCTGTTGGGCAAAGTTCCTAACAGACAAGGTTCCTGCTGGGAAAATTCCTAACAAGCACAATTCCTATTGGGAAAAGTTCCCGTCAAGCACAGTTCTTGTTGGGAAAAGTTTCTGTCAGGCAAAGTTCCTGCTGGGCATAGTTCCTATCATGCACAGTTTCAATTGGGAAAAGTTCTTGTCAGGCACAGTTCATGTTGGGAAAAGTTCCTGTCAGGCACAGTTCCTGCTGGGCACAGTTCCTGTCAGGCACAATTCCTATTGGGAAAATTCCTAACAGGCACAGTTCATGTTGGGCAAAGTTCCTATCAGGCACAGTTCCTACTGGGCACAGTTTCTGTCAGGCACAGTTCCTGTCATGCATAGTTTCTGTTGGGAAAAGCTCCTGTCAGGCACAGTTCCTGTTGGGAAAATTCCTAACAGGAACAGTTCCTGTTGGGCAAAGTTCCTGTCAAGCACAGTTCCTAACAGGCACAGCTCCTATTGGGAAAAGTTCTTGTCAGGCACAATTCCTGTTGGCCAAAGTTCTTAATAGGCACAGTTCCTGTTGGGAAAAGTTCCTGTCAAGCACAGTTCCTAACAGGTACAGTTCCTGTCATGCACAGTTTTTGTTGGGCAAAGTTTTTGTTGGGAAAAGTTCCTAACAAGCACAGTTCCTGTTGGTAAAAGTTCCTGTCAGGCTCAGTTCCTCTTGGGAAAAGTTCCTAACAGGCATTGTTCCTGTTGGGCAAAGTTCTTGTTAGGCACAATTCCTGTTGAGCAGAGTTCCTGTTGGGAAAAGTTCCAACAGGCAGAGTTCCTGTTGGGCAAAGTTCTTAACAGGTAGAGTTCCTGTTGGGAAAATTTCCTGTCAGGCACAGTTCCAGTCATGCATAATTTCTGTTGGGAAAAGTTCCTGACAGGCATAGTTCCTATTGGGAAAAGTTCCTAACAGACATGGTTCCTATTGGGAAAAGTTCATAATGGGTACAGTTCCTGTTGGGCAAAGTTCCTAATAGGCACAATCATTTTAAACTAGAAGGTTTTTCCCTTCAGCAACAAAGAAAGTCTTATTCGATTCCTCCATTACCATGAACCATGAAAACTCTATCCACCATCATCAAAGAGCTCCAACAAGCAAGCATCAATACAAGCAAGTCCTCCTTAGGTAATTTCCATCACTTATTACACAAGCTCTCCACAATAGCATGGTTGCCTTCCTTACGGTTTGCAAACCATAGGATAGACATGTAGATTTAGAGGCTACCACTAGAGTTGTCTTTCCATGTACTCATATAGTATATATGTATGAGAATGAAGTACATGCATACCAAAGTTTTATCACAACAATGGTACATTACTTCAAGCTCTCCAAAACCATGAAAACCCTAGCGACCATCTAAGACCTCCAACAAGAAAGCATCAATTCATGCAAGTTATCCTTGGCTTCGAAACCAAGCTTGTATTACACAAACTCTCCACAATAGCATGGTTGTCTTCCTTAGGGTTTGCAAACCATAGGATAGACATGGCTGCTCAAACCCTAGGTCTTCCACTATTGGATCATCAGAAAAGCACCATGACCTCCGTGTACTCATATAGTATATATGTACGAGAATGAAGTACATGCATACCAAAGTTTTATCACAATAATGGTACATTATTTCAAGCTCTCCAAAACCATGAAAACCTTAGCCACCATCTAAGACCTCCGACAAGCAAGCATCGATTCATGCAAGTTATCCTTGGCTTCAAAACCAAGCTTTTATTACACAAGATCTCCACAATAGCATGGTTGTCTTCCTTAGGGTTTGCAAACCATAGGATATACATGGCTCCTCAAACCCTAGGTCTTCCACTGTTGGATCATCACAAAAGCACCATTACCTTCATGGATCATCAAGAATCTTGTCCATTGATCATCCAAAAATAACAAGGTTCCTAATCATGTAAGGCATTAGCTCCACTTCCCATCTCTTCTACTAGGCTAGAAATCTTAGTGCTACAACAAGAGCCATAAGAACCATCATCATGTTCTTAACTTCTTTATGGTTTACATATATAGCACAAACCCCAGTAATCACAAGAACAAACCCTAGCATCACACACGCAATCTCTACAAGAACATACAAGACATCTCTTTATCCCCTTATCTTCTGCTAGGGTTTCATCATAAACTCTCACGTCTAGCTCCTACGGTCTCCTCATGAACCCCAATGTCTCTAAGACAACCGTGATACAAACACAACCATGGCCTCCCTATTCAAAGTAGTAGAAGCTGTTAGTAGGAAGTAAATGGAACTCAGGAAGTACAAAGAAGAGTAAAATGAACTAAAGAAAGCAGCTAAAATCTCCTAGAAGCAAAGATAAGGCAAAATTTCATTTATCGTTTTTTACAAATCCGTAGGATAATGCTCTCACAACAAAGTGAAAATTGTTGTGCGATTTTTTTCTCATTTATTTTTCACTCTACGAGTAAAGAAAAGACCAAAATCTCCATAAACATAAGAGTACACCTTATTGGACTCTCTAGTGTTCTTCATAAGACCAAATTATTGTGGTATAAAAGATCAGAGATCACTGATCTCAAGAAAATAAAATTTACAAGCATTAGATCTTTATGTTCCGGGAACAGGGAGAAAGAAGGAATTCAATTAATAAAATGGCAAACAATAGCCAAGCCAAAGGAAATGGGTGGATGGGGCCTAAAAAAACATATTCCATTTTGAAAAAGTGACAGCAAAATCCAAACCTCAAAGAATTTGAAGGCCTCCTCATTTATAGTTTGGAGCATTTCGCTAGCCATGAATGCTAGAATTTTCAAAGCTCAACATTTTCCACCTTTTCAATCTTTTCAAATTCTAAACATGTATCCACATGCTCACATAGACACATAGACAAATCTGGAGCATGGTGGTACCCTGATGGAGCTAGTCAAGGTACCCCAAAAAGTGGAGCATGGGTGTACTCTAATGTGTTATCCTACTAAATGATTCTCAATGCATCAAATTTAAAGCCAGATTAGGGAAGGATCAAACAACTATGCAGAACTTCTCACCCTGAAACTACTATTTAAAACTGGCAGCACACAACGACATCTCAAAAATACAACTGTTTGGTTCTGAATCCAATCATTATCAACTAGATGAATGACAAGAGCAAAATGACAAACTTGGTTCTAAATCCAATATTTGACAAATCAAAATTGTTTTAACTCAGCATGATTTGAACATGTCCATAGAGAATTTAATGGAGAAAAAGACTCCTTGTCGAAGGAAGCACTACAACTGGTTGATGGTACATGAATATGGTGATAAATCAAGGATGGTCATCTCCTCAAATGCAGACTCCCTTGACAACCAGATTTTTGTAGATGAACAGGCTGATTCCAGTGAAGATTTTGTTTTTTGGCATAAGGATAATTATTCTATACTTCTTATGTTCCCATTTCGATGGAAATTGTTGAAATGGTGTTTACAGTTATACACATGCTCTAGAGAATGAAGAAAGAAGTTGGCAATTTATCTAATATTAGAGATATCCTCTTGTGTGGGATAAACACAATATGATTGGCTCCTGCATGTCCATGCCCTTAGGTCATACGTACTAAATGATTTCTAAAATGGATTATAGCCTATACTCTATAGAACATGGGCCACCTAGCACAATAGCAAGGAGCAGAGAAGTTGCCCATTTTATTTCTCTCTCCTTTGAATTTGCACCATATAGATGACTAGAGTGAAGATGTGTTGCATATAAATGTTCTTTATGACTATTTTCCTGGAATTTTACTGTGTATGGGAGTTCTAAACTCATACAAAGTAAAATTCCAGAAAAATAGTCATAATGAATGTCTACAGTGAAAAACTACATGCTCAAGTTATAAATGTTCTCGACAAGAGCAAATAATTAGAAACAACACCACATGGATAATAAATTATAATGTATCCTTGTTCATCATTAACTATGTAGGAGATCATAATCCAGGAGTGATGCCTATCCATTGAAAATTTCATGTTTTTGATTATTTTCAATTATGATTTTTTTTATGCACTAGCTTACAGGGGAAACATTAGCACCATTCAATTTGTTCACCTTGAACTTCTGCCAAAGTCTTTGCACTTGGCCCTCTCTGGCACATCCACATGGACAAGCACTAAGATGTCACCCGAGACTTGAACCCTGACTAAGGCTGTATTAGTTCTACTAACACAGCAAACCACCATTGACAATAATGAGTTTTCTAAAATATGTCATTAATTGATATTATTTGGGATGTATGGCCTAAGTTCCTAACCAAAAAAATATGTTAAAATTTCAATTGAAAAGAAACAGCCATAAAATGGAATTTATACCTAATGGCATCTACTCACCAACAAACTCCTTAAGCCTAGACTTTATAAAACTCCACAATTTGAAGATCATACATAACACAAAAAAGTGACACAAAACTAAATGGAGTGAAAATACTCAAACTCATTATAATACGGACAGTATAAATGAAACATTGTGGAAAAGATACATATAATAGTTAATGCCATAAGTTGTATTCTCTTCTACGTGTGTAAATTCTCTTATCAATAAAGGTCATAAGCTTACTTTTCCTCCCACTTCCAGTGATTTAGATTTCAACTTATAATTCCTACTCTTTCTACCACCTTCCCACTTCAACTGATATGAATCTTTAATTGGCACACTACCTCAAAAATTTGAAAAAAATACAGACGAGAGAGCCAAGTCCTTGTGCCTCCAACAATACGTTGTGGGAATAGAAAGCAAAATAGAGAATCACATGGACTCTACACGTTGAGTAACTCTGCATGACATAGAAATGAAAATGGAGAACTAAATGGATTCTAAACATTCAAGAAGTGTGTTCATTCCACAACTATATACTTAAGTTCATATTTAATGGACCTGAGACAATTGGACTTATATAACCAACTGCTCTAGAGTGCATTGTAGTATAAATAAAAGAAGTGGACAACAAATTAAATTTCACCTGGGCCAACTATTTTAAGACTTGTTTTGATTTCAATAATCTAGATTCTAAAATATGAAATTCTAATGGATACTACCACTACCATGTAATACCATTTTTTGTTTGTACTTTTTCTTATATCTCCAGTAGTACAGACCAACTGACTGTAGTTCATAACTGCTACTACTATATTTTTAATAGTACCAGTACGCAAAAATTACGAGTAAAATTGAAATATTGCTCTCAATTTCATCGGTCTCTCTAACTTTATCGAAAACAAATTGTATGGCTTGCCAAAAAATTTATGTTTAATGACATGGAGAAAATATTGGGGTGGGAGAAATATCTAAGTGAATAAAATTTTGAGTTCGACATCTACTGTTAAAAAAAAGGATTAAATATAGGAAAAACAAAAATTTCAAAAGTATATTTCCTTTGACACAGATACTATACCTTTTTTGTTTACACATTTGAATTGATATATCAACCAATAAAAGAAATTTATTTGATTGCACACATAGAAGCAAGGTTCTCTCACATCCCAGGGTGACAGAGATGTAGTCCCAAGAACCCCTTATATTTTGGTCCATGTTGGGGACTCAGTTCCCCCAAGAACCCCCAAAATCCCACTACCAGAATCTATTCATATCTACCATGATTGGGCTTCGAGATTTGTAGTTAATGGATTATCCCTCCTGGGCATGTCACTCTGAGGATTCCCAGTTTTAGATGCCAACGGCACCCTCACTCTGAGAATCGAACTTGGGCAAGCGATGGAAAACCCTCACTGATTTACCACTAGACCACAGATCAACCGACTTTATTATATGGATGCATTAAAAATGCCCTAGTCCAATACACAGGCAGAATGGGTGAAAAACACTAAGAAAAGAGGATTTAAAAATGAAACAAAATCAACCTTGTTAATGTCCATATCCAAACACCCAAAAGTTAAATGAAAGGCAAAGTCCTTTCACATCTGGTTTTGCACATGCATGCTCATCAACATTAGTAGCAGTAGTTTCCATTGACTTGAATCTCTGCTGCATGGGAGCACCCCCTATCCCCTCACTCCCGCTCTGGAAGCTCACTCCCAAGGCGCTCCTGAGGCACTCCCTACTTCTCCTATACTAAAATCTCCTTTACTAGGTTGATCATTTGATGACAATGTTATGGTACCTCCCTTCTTTTCCAAGCTCCTATAAAAGTTGTTATGGTTGATCATTTGATGATAATGTTATAAGTTATAACTACTAGATGATTGATGTTGTATGGTTTAATGATTAATCCATATTTTCTATAACTAATTCAACATCCTACATTTTTTTTAAATATAAATCCATTAAAATTTATTAAAATATATACTATATAAAAAAAACGCTCCCAAAATGGGAGCTTTTGAAAATTTCGCTTTTCGCTTCGCTCCTGCTCCCCGCTCCCAACATCATAGACTTGAATATTGCATACCAGGTGAGAAAATCAAAGCTATAGATAATTCTCAATTACTGTAAATAACTGCATATAGAATCTGGTAGAGACCCTCCAAATCACAGGGAGGTATAAGGATGCCAATACGAAGCATCTAAACATAATTAGATTTAAATCATGTTTGTTATATATAACAAGGCAACCCCAACTCTATAACCTCATCACTCTACAAGGAGTAGCCCCAAGCAATTTAGCAAAAAACTCGTTTATGATTTCTCTGAGTGTAATTTCAAAATGTACAATCCTTAAGTATTAGTATTACATGGCATACTCTTTATGATGTCAAATAACAGACCTCCATCAAAGTATTGCTTTGCCCTATTTCATTTATAATTATAGTTTGTAAGAGCAATATCTCCAAAAGTCATCAAACAAATGTTTATAGGACTTCGAAGTTCCACCATAACACTGAGCATACCATTTGAAGTTGGAGGCTGCATACCCTCGATATGTTACACAGACCAAGCCTTTCTGTTGGACAAATGGACAACTTAATGTATGCTATCACCCACTTCAGTTAAAGTTAAATGCCGTTGTAAAGGGTCAACATAACTGCCAATTTGACTGTATCTTAGATACTAACATAGGAGCATATATTTTTCATTCCTGTCTACTATGAGATCATACTAAATGCATTATTTGTTTAGGAATATTTAGAGACCAGAGGTATGTACTATAACAAATATCTAGGTAAATGAGGATATCTCATATGAAAAGACAGTAATTAATATGGGAGCATATAGGTAAAAGATCACCTGACATCAATGGAAAAGTGAAAAACTATTAACAAAAAACATTAGATGGAAAATCGTACTTGGTAGATAGATAAACTCATTCTTAAATTTTACCCTGTTTTGGTGGATTGTCCACTTTTGAAGGCAGCTTACTAGATAGTGTTCTAAATTGCAGGTCGACTTAGAAGCCTATTATATCAGGTAAAATTTGGTTCAGATCAAGAGATTCTAACTCAAATCATAGTAAAAACTAACTTTATAATATAAATACACAAAAATATAAATTACTAATTTTTTAATAAATAAATAATATTATAATCAAATGATGAAAAAACGTGGGTGGAATGATCCCACCATCATTTGAAAAATATCCTATTTTCAATGAACATTAATTCCAACTAATAGTTACCATATTATTGTTTCCTCACATGGCACAATTATATTCAAAATGCTAAAGAGCCCTTCATTCGTCAACTTCGACGGTAGATAGTAAGTTAAAAAAATAAATGAGATTAAGTGTCATTTTCAAAAATATTATATCATGTAATATAGTTTTGAGGGCGTTCTTTTAAAAACGATTTTAAGAAATAAATAAATTCTTATCATCATTTGGATTTGAAGTTTTATATAAATATTTCGAGATTGTTTGAATCTCATTTTATAATTGATATAATTAGTGGAGGATTTCGTAAGATTTTTTTATAAAAAGGTGCATGTTTTAATAAAAAAATAAATCATAATATTTATATTTTATATAAAAGATATGTTATTATAGCTATGTCAGTTTCAATTTATTTCAGCTTAGTTCGGGAAGACTTTCAGACAGGACCTTAACTGAGCTAGCCAATTGAGATGATACCAGAACCTAAGTGATAACCTTACCTCCACTACAACGTGTGGTATAACCAACCCTTCTAACTCAAATAAGTAAAAACCCATCAAGATGTCGGTCAACCTTTTTAAAGGAGGGTTTATAACTGAAAGATCAACCTTAAAGTGTTTTTCATGTAAGGTCTTACTGGGCCTGTACTGACTCCAAACTGAAAGACCATTCAATGCATCCACAAAACCATATGGATAATTTTCCATCAAACAAGGTCGAGCAATTTGCTATAAAATTAAAGATGTGGACAACAATATTGCAAAACGTGGCACCAACAAAAAATCAGTCGGGGTCATCAACTTGGGAAATCAGCAAAATCAAGAAAAAAAATCAGCAAAACTCGGTAATCAAAAACTCAAAACCTGAAAAGCTAAAAGAACTGGGAAAAACGGCGGGCTAGGCCAGTAAGCCTTTCATTTTATAAATTTTTGTGGTAATTTTCTGAGCAAAATTTCATGATGGTAGCAATGAATTAATTGAGAATCAAAATGGTAATTAATAGAAGTTAAAATTCTGCTAGATTTTACAATGGTAATTCCTCAAAATTCTCGTAGATAACTGTGGTATCTGTTCTCTCACAATATTGTACCCATATCAAATTCAATTTCAAATTCGGCAGAATTTATAGTCTGAAGGTCTATATCATTCAAGTTCATATTAAATCTTTTCACAAGGTCAAGGGATTCAGTCCCAAGCCTAACTTGGCATTTTTTCTACTCGTAAATCGGGGATCATGTTAATTCTAGTGAGTTAATAACCGAAAACGAATAGGAAGAGAAGCCACAAGAAAATCATAGCAATTGAAACTCAATACTACATGGAAACCAAAGTAGACAATAGTGTTTAGATAAATAAAAAATCAGTATAGGCAATGAACCTAACCTTTGAAAATAGGATAGCTAAACCATAAGGAGCAGCAACAGAAGCCCAAAAAAAAATCATTTCCGCACTCAGACTAGATGGAAAGAGGATCATCATAACGGACCACTGAGAAATGAATACACAAGCTAAATGAAACCAGGGTTTGAAAAAATTTCCATACCTTCACAACAGATCCTACTCGGTGGTAACACATCAACAAATTCAACCCTAGATAGATACCATGAGTAAATATGCCCCAATCTAAATGGGTGAAGTCAGTCTTTACATTGAACCAAAAAATTACAGCAGCAATTGGAACATAAGGAGAATTAAAAATGATATACACACAGTATTATAAACCCTAACTTACATTTTAGCTTGATGGAAGACATCCCATAGGTGGTGGTGGAAGACACCAAAATGTAGAGTGAGCTCGGAATGCCATGAGCCAAACATTTCAAGAAAATACCTTTGGTCTTAACAAAAAGTCCGCACACCAAAACGAAGAGTGGGTCCAAAAAGGACAAGTTCAGAAACCCTGGCCAAACATCTGCTAAATCTTGTATTAAGCTAAGCAAATGAAAGAAGGGTTTGAAATTTTTTCATACCTTCAGAGTGCAACTGCCTCCATAAATTGCTTGAACACCAAAAACCCAACGTTCACACCGAACCGAGTCACCAATCACAACAGAGATAAAAAACCAAAACCGACAAACAATAGGAGCACAATGCCGGACAAGATAAAAAATAGCCATTCTCTCCACAAGAGCTCCCATTAAACCCCATTCCCTCAGCAATAACTCGAGCAACAGATCGACAAAACAAACATCCATCTCATCTCGCGACAGGTAGAAATGCAATCCAGCAAGAGTGCCGGATCTGCTTGGTCGTTTGAGGAAACAGGGGTCTGCAGGAGTTTGAGCGCATAAACGATTTGAACAGGGCGGAAGAGGTAGCTCGGCATTAACTCCCAGCAGACAAGCAAGGTGGTAGCTCCGCATTAACTCACGTCCAAGGTGGTAGCCACGTCGGTTAGCCGAAGTTTTGGTTACGGAGGCGGAGTCGTGGACGCAACGGAGGCGGGGTCCCGTATCCGGTGGACGGTGGACAGGGTTGTAGGACAACGGGGGTGGGTCCGTTTGGCGGCGGGACGGGGCGATTTGAGTGCCCAATATCCCACGCCAAGCTTATATCTTAAATTTCACTAAACAAGGGAAATAGTGCAAAGCAGCTAATCCTGCTTTAAACTTAGGTTTATAATTGAGATATAATATATGTTTATTGAAAAAGAAAATATTTATGATATGTTTATTTGTTATTGGAAATTTTTGTAAAAAGAATTAATGAAAGTTAATTTATATCTTTGGTTTTAAAGGAATTAGTCATTTAACATGTACAATGTACAAGATAGGTTGTATTTTTTTTATTAAAAATATATTTCATATCTAATATATAATTTGTTAGTTTATAAGCTTCATATATATTGTATAATTTATTTGCCTATTATTTTTTTAATATATATATATGATATTATTTTTGTGTAGGCTGCAATTATATCTCATTTGTTGATGAAAAATGAAACAAATATTGCTTTTTGAATTGTTAATTGGATTGATAAATTAAAAAACCACTATATCACAAAAAAAGAGTATTGTTTATTGTTTTAAAAACTCATCAATAATGTCTCACACGAAAAAATAAAAAAATATATTGTATATTAGTATGAAAACCCATAAGAATGAATAATACAATGTAAAATTAGTGGAAAGTATTTAAATTTTACTGCAGTTTATGCCAAAAAACATTGAAAAAAACGGATGGCTTTGGATATCTATTATAATATTAGAATGTTAATCGTAAACACCTTCCAACTCAAAAACATTTAATGTTGTAAAGGTAAGGTATGTATACCATGAGATCTTATATTTAATGTTGACTGTTAGCAACATATAGACCGTGTGATCCTAGCGGTCATGGTGATCAATCAATATGGAATGTAATTTGATCATAGCTTTTGTTTAAAAAATTATCCCGCCATTAAAACATGGTTAAAATATTGAAAAATAATTTGATCATAGTATTTGTTTAAAAAATTATTTCGTCATTAAAATATTGAAAAATAATTTGAGTAGAAGGTTTATTAATCATAGGGGAGGGACACCAATTGTGGTGCGGGGTCCACGCGAACACGTCAACGGACACCCAACAATCCACGTAACCCATACGACAGGTATCCAAAGTGTGCCGACGCGTGTCTAGCAGCTGCAGATGTAAGTTTTTAGGTTTTTCGTGGGGTTTAGGGTTTCCATTCTCCCGTTTTGCCCGGGTTGCTCTGCCACCTTGTGTAATGTTGCTTGGGTCCGGTGTGTGGCCGTTTCGGCACCCCGGTAGTGGTCCGCTGGGGCTCCATTACCTGTGCAGGCATGCATCTATGGTTGAACATGCCCTTGCTGTTGACGGAGCTCCACATAACCCTTTGACTCGCGCCCTGGTCCCCATTTTGGTCGGAAATGATCCTCTTGTGGTTTGGTTCGCATGGTTTGCATTGTTCGGTTGGTGGCTTCGTTCGGTGGGCGTTCTCCTTGGTGCACAGCTCTCCGTGTTGGAAATCGTGAGTGTCGCAGTGTTTGCATCCTCCTGTGCTGGCTGCGGGGTCGTGGAGGTTGGCGACGACGGTTTCTTCCTTCGGCAAGCATGCTACAGGTAGGGTTTCCTACTAGCTTCTGAACAATGTTTATTAACACTCCACGTCTCCTCGTGGATGTCATTAACTCTTTGGCTCGATCTCTCGGTGGTTGGTTGTGTTTGCCTGTCTGTGTTGTGTTTGTCTGCCTGTGTTGTCTACCTGGCTCGCTTTCTCTCCTGTTGGTGGTTGTTATTTTCTCAGTTCCTGCTCGGCTACGGGGTCGAGGAGGATGGCGAGGTCGGTTTGTATGCTCGATGGCCCTCGGCTCTACATATTCGACGGCCTTCGGCTCTGCATCCTGCAATGGATGGGGTTTCCTACTAGCTTCTCAACGGTGTTTTTTAACACTTCCACAGTATTTTTTTAACACTTCACATCTCCTCATGGAAGTTTTCGTTAACACTTTGTCTTGGGTTGGGTTGTCTTGGATTTTTTGTGGTTTCTTGGGTTTGTCTGGCAGTTTGCAAGTGCAATTATGGGTTAGTGTTGATTAGTTTTTCGGACCCTGTTTGGTTACTGTTTTTATACGATGGTGAAGCCATGGAAAAACGGCGTGTTGAACCGCCTGTGATTGTGTAATCTGGTTCCGGTTGCTTCTGAACTGTCCACTTTTTTCACACCCCTGTTGGGTGTCTCTGGTTCTAAGGAAATTACTACGGTTCTGGCTCTGCGTGCGTGATTGTAACTTGGGACAGGGTCCAAAAAACTAGTATAAAATACTTTCCTGAATTGGCTTCCACCGGTTTCTCTTTGGGTAATTATATAGTTGTATACTTGTTTTTTGTTTAGGGTTGGCCTTGGAGGGTTTCGTATGGGATTCTTTGTTTTCCTGCAGCTTATATTTGACGTTGTTGGGCAAATGCGGTCACAATTTTGCAAATGTGGTGGTTTAGGGGTTTTTGGGCATATGCGGTTACAATTTTGCAAATGTGGTGGTTGAGGGGTTTTTGGTTTTGGCATGGTATGCGAAATTGGGTGGATGAATGATGTTTGCATTGGGTTTTGGCAGACAAATATTGGGTGGATAAATGAAATTGATTATGTTAATTTAGGTCATTTTGCAACAATAGGTTTCTGAATGATGTGGAAATGAAATTTGCATGGACCCTTGGGATATAAAAATGTTGCTGATATGAAATTTATTGTGAAAGTTTGTTGGTTGAATTCTGGATATGCTTACTGTAGATTAGTGGTAATTGGGAGCAATATTGTAATAAGATTTTGGAAAATTTGCAGCGTAGGTTTTAGAACTTGATATTCATCTTTATATTACTATTTGAGGCTGCAAAAGAAGTAAATGATGTGGATATTCGGTTTGGCATGGCCCCTCGTGGATATGAAAATGTTGTGGATTTGAAATATAGTGTGAATGTTTGTTGGTTGAATGTTGGTTCAATTATGGATATGCTCACTGTAATATATAGTGTGGATGTTTGTTGGTTGAATGTTGGTTCAAGTATGGTTCAATTAAGAATTTGATTATGTTTCTGGTAATTTTGCAGCAGTATGTTTTTGAACTTGATATTCATCTTTATATAGGTGTTTGAAGCTTCAAAAGAAGTAAATGTTGTGGATATGAATTTATGTTGTGAACTGATGCAGAAACTTTGACAAAGCATTTGTTAGGATACAGTTTAATCATTTGACAAAGTACAAGCATTTTATACAATTAATTGAGTGAATATTTATGATTTTTGATAATGGAATTGAGTTTAATTGGAAATTTGAGATGTGTACTTATGGCTAGTTTGTGCATGTTCATTTGTTTATTCCTCTGAGTTTTAGAGGAAATTAGAGATGCTACTTAAAACTGTTGTTTGGCTAGCTTGTGCATGTTAATTTGTTTATGGATTTGATTTTACGTGCAAATTACAGATGGTACTTAAGACTGTTGTTTGGCTAGCTTGTGCATGTTCATTTGTTTTTGGAATTGAGTTTAAGTGGAATTTAGATATGGTGCATAAAAGTGTTGGTTGGCTGGTTTGTGCATGTAAGAGAAAAGTTGCAAAGAGGGCAGCAAGCAAAATCCATTTGAGAGAGATCCCATGCATACCAATTTATGTTTTTTTTTTTGAGTGACTATTATGGTTACCTTCCTTGTTTATGGAAACAAACATAAATAAATAAGAACTGCTCATTTATAATAAAACAACTGCACTTTATATTAATAGTACTGAAATACAAATACAATAACTCTATCTGAAGTAGATGTCGAAACAATGCCTCTGTTTGAAGTAGATGTCAAAACAATGCCTCTGCTTGCAGTAGATGTCAATGGCTAGCATTTAGGTTATATCAAGCCCTCACCATGCTTAATTGGGGCTGCACAAAAATAAAATTCCTTGATCACAAAATACCATTTGGTTGGCCTATACACCAGATATCCTATTCTTCAAGAGGTTCGTCACCTCCCACATCATTTCTTGTAGGGTTTCCAGCTTGATACAAGTAGGGTGACCTTACTGAGCATGTTTGATTAGGAAGGGTGGGGTTGGTGGAAACAGATTGAGGCCAATTTACTCCTTGCAACCAAGGAGGAATTGAATAGCCATAGGCCTGACTTGTGCTTGGGACCCTTGGAATATTTGCTGGTGTTGGATAAGCTAACATAGGATGGGACCCTGCAGTAGTAGGAGTAAAGGTGGGGTGTAAACCTGCATGATTATAGCGGGGTATCTGAATGTTAATAAGATCCTGGTAGAATCGTGCACTGCTTGCAAACACTTCTAATGATCCTTCCATCATGTTCCTTTCACTGGCTGTTCTTGGAGTATCAGCCATCACATTCCTTTCCTCCATTTGTGATGCATTATTTTGGTTCATCTGTTGCACCTTCCTCGCTTCCTTTGCTTACCTTTCCAACTACTGTTGGTGTTCTTTTTCTTGTCGATTAGCCTCTCTTGCAATCCTTTCATGTGCCTGCTGTCCAACTGCAATCATCCTCGCTTCCTTCTTTTCCTTTGCAAGATCTTTCTTCCTTTGTTTTGATTCTTGCAAAGCATGTTTCTTTTGTTCAAATTCAACCAAGAGGCTTATATACTCTTCTGAAGTGAGTAGTTGTGAACTCCGGCCCAATCAGAGAATGTCTGTCTGTCCTTGCCTTCCTTGCGCTAACACTCTCTCCATTGGCAACTTTAGGAATTGGCCAAGCCTTGGTGTGTTCCCTGCCAGTGGTTCTTCTGCTATAGTATATTCTTCTACTGCATCCTCGTTGTCCATGTTAGGTTCTTTGTTCAACCCACCATCAACATAAAAATGTGCAATCTCAGCTGGCTACGAAGGCATGTTCATGCTTTCATCGTTGTTGGAACCACCAATGTGTCTGTTCAAGTTCATCATGGCCTCTGCCATCCATGATGGTTGGGATACTTGCGTTGACAATGTCAATGTGTTGTTGTTGCTACCTGGACTGCGAAAACCATCAACCACATTTATATGTGCCACAGAATCCATCTGTGCGTCGGCTGGACCACCTGGCCCCATGCTATCTCCCACTGCTTCGTCATCGAATTGTGTAGCGCAGACTTGTTCATCATCATCAAAAGCAGTAGCTACTTGGCAGTTGCCTTGAGAAAGGGACATGATGTCCACAGCATATGCCTCTTGATGCCCATCCAATTGCTCTTCGACATCCTCACCATCTTTGCCGGCTACAACTTCTTGGTCATCCACATGAAATTCTTGGCTACACCCGGTGTCATGCATAAGAGCATCATAATTCAATGTCCAGATACCTATTCGTCTAAATCCAGCCTTGATATTGGAGGATGTGAGAGCCCTTTTGAAAGCCTTGCTTTCAATCTCATCTAACTCAAACCTCTTGACCTCTACCCTTGGGTTCTTCGCCATCCATGCAACACGTTCTGACCTGAAATAAGCCTTGAAAGGCCCAAACACACTCACATCCAGGGGCTGCAACCTGTGAGTGGTGTGAGTAGGAAGTGTTAACAATTCAATGCCCAACATGTTTTCCTCCTTGATGGTTTGCATAGCAATGTGGCTGCCATGGCCATCTAAAACCAACAGGTGTCTGTTCTTAGGGGAGACACCACCTGGTACGGATGCTGCAAAGTGGAAAAGCCAATTCAGGAAAATTTCTTTAGTCATCCATGCATGGGGATGTGCAGCCATGCACACCCCAAGTTCACAGTTTTGGATATAGTTTTGCAGCCGAGTTTTTCCCTTGAACAAATAAAACCCCGGGATTGCCATACCAATTGCATTCACACATGATAGGATGGTAATCCACTCCCTTCTCTTGGGAAGAATCTTTGGCACATTCCTGCTCCCTCTCTTTGCAATGACACGCATGCCACAATTCCTTCCTGCCTGTAACCTTGTCTCGTTGTAGTTCCAAATATGGTCTGGAGCGTAAGAGTGCTTCTCATATGTAGAAGAAAGAGTGTCATAGAACTTGGACACAACTGTGGGGCGTAGATTCAATGCCCTGTCTCTATCCAGGCCCTCTGTAGTTCGTAGCACTAACTCTGGATGCCTTTTCTTGAAACCAACCCACCATGACTTACTTGGAAACCCATCTCTGAATGGGTTTGGCCTCCCCTGATAGATTTGAGCAATAGTTGATTTCAACTGTATCAACTCTAGCCCATGTCCCAATTCGGCCATCTCCTTACACCACACCACCACCTCCTCCTCCTCCTGTTCAGTGATAACTGTAAGAGGACCTCTCCTCTTGGTATGGGTCAGGACATTTATCCAGTAATGGATTAACGTGGGTGCAATCCCATATTTTTTGGCCGCTTCTCTAATTGAAAACCCCTTGAATTCGACATCGTCAATTGCAGCCAACATGTCTTCTTTTGTCCATCCTCTAATTGCACTGATTTTCTTCGTTGAAATGGCACCTTGCACTTTGGAAGATGGTGGCAAGATGGGCGATGCTGGCACTGTGGGTGGTGATGGCTCTATCGTTGATGGTGGAACCACACCATCTACCTTTTCCATAGGACCATTCTTAGAATTTGTTGTAGCAATGTTGCCATTTGAAACACGGGCCCTTTCCTCATCCGATGATGTGCATTGTAGCTAGGTACCCACGGGGGCTTCAATAGCAAGGAAATATCTTATCATGTCCATTCATATTGGGGGTTTTAATACTCCTAAAAACTTCAAAAATATATTTCCCAGTATTAGGGGGTCAATGGGGGTTTTTAATTTTACATAGTAATATAAATATTGGGGATTATTTTATTTGGGTGGGTTGAGGAATAACCTCCAAATCATGGGATGGATTTATACCTGCAAATCGTGGGATGTGTTCATACCTCCAAATCATTGGCTCAAGTCATACCCACCTAAAACTTAAGGACCCTCCATTTTTATTAGATATTGCTTATGATCCTAAGTTTTGAATAAATACGATAATAATGCACCAATAATAATCTCGATGGAAGTCTCTTATTTAATAGCTTATTTAGGATTGGTTTGAATTGATGTTATATTGTTTTTCATCTTTAAGTTTGAGCCTCTTATTGGGAAATTTTCTCTTGGTTTGTTACATCTTACTAATTTCTATACCATCAACTTCTTTTAAATAACTTTAGTTGCATCTCTAGGATTTCACTTACAATCTTGTTGGCATGCTTTTGAAATTGTTCTTTAGAATTGAGTTGAAAATCTATCATTGTGTTTTCAAAAATATTTTCTCATCTTTTGAACGCCATCAATGGCCAATCGATGACTTTTAAAATATCTCTTGTTATATTTATAAATTACGTCGATGGTGCTTTCAATTTGGGTCTCGACATTCAAACTCTTTTTTTTTATAATTATCTAAATAATATTTTAAATTAAAATATGTAAGAGATGTAGCTAATCAAGAGTTCCAGAGTTGAACAATTGTATTGTATTTTTTGTAGGCATTATAGTAAAGGATCTAACTCTTCATTTTTTAGGTTGGGGTTTAGGTGGGTATTGAGATTCAACCAAACCTTACTGCACAACAACCAAGAAAAGTGAGATCAATCTTTTTTGGCTCACTAGAACCAAGAAAATCTATATCAATCTTTCTTGATTAATTATTACTTTCAACTTTTTGTATTCTTATTTAATATTTTCGGATTGCCAGTTAGGAATAGTTGTTAGAGTGAGTTATATTTGGTGCATTCATAATTGTAATTTCACTTCTTAGATTTAAGGCATCTGTCTTAATATTGTATTGGAACTGACATGAACATAGGTGAAGATAAACATCCTTATTTACATACCCTATGTGTTATCGTTACCATGAAATGGTATCATATAAGTTTCACCATCTGTGTATATTTATAACTATTGCATGATTTAACAATGGAGATTTTTCCTTCTCCAATCAAAAAAAAAAACAACGACAACAACAACAACAACAACCCAAGAAAAGGTTACTAAATGTTGTTAATTCCCTTGATTACAAGAATAAATGTAAAGGAAGTGGAGGCAATTCATTGTATCTTGTGAATGATCCAAATCCAGGTTATGCACATGATCATATGGTGTTATTGGAAAGTAAGAGGAATTTTTCTATGTTCATTTGGGTTCAAACATCAATGATGTTTTTTATAGGAAGGCAGGGAAGTCCATCCACACAAAGGTTTGAATTTTGAATTTTTATGGAGTTCAATTTATTAAGCTTATAGAAAACATAAGCTCTCTATGGCTATACTTGTATTTACATGATATAAAATTGGTAGATTGGCGGGCTTTGGTGTGAAACATCTACAATTCTCATCTTTTCTAAGCGTTGTAGTGACTATTGGACTATCATCCTTTTACATTCTTTGTTACATTGATCTCTTGACTGAGTTTCTTTCTATGCATTTTTCCTTCCCCATTAAAATTTCGTTGGGTCTTCCACTATCCAACGCTACAAAATGGTCAGTTGCCCCTCCAATCCTGGTGGGATTATTATTAGCATTATACTAGTATTTTATTTAGCATCATGTTTTCTTATACTAAGATGCGTTAGGGCTCCTATTTGTTGCAAATTGATAGTATGATATAATGGGGTATTAAAAATGGGTTTATAAAAATGGATACCTATAATATCTCGTGAAACTATGGGTTTTATTAATTGAAAAGGTATATTGGGAGGGGGGTTCAACAATACAATTTTAGGAGGCATTTTCCAATATTTAATGAAATTAGGGATATTCTTTAATATCCTATGAACGATCGTGCTATGTAACAATTTCATTAAGTGAACCCCCCGTGTAGGTACCCTGATTCCTTGTATTCCTTGTGCGACGTGCAATATTGACTCTTGGCATGGCTACGAGAAGCTGCACAATCCATACATGTAACATTTAATAGGGTATTATATCTAGACAATTAACCTGTGAGTATTATAGATCCTTCTGCAATGGAATTACAAAATAATCCACAAAATTGCTCATGTTTTAGGTTTCACTGCTAAACAAGAATGAAATTCTTTCACTTATCTGGGGATTCCATTTTTCTAGGGAAGCATGTTTTGCAAGATTGGAGAAATGTGATTGTTAAAATCATAAAAATATGGAATATTGAGGAACACGATGGTTGAATCTGGTATGGAGTTTGGTGTTTATTAAATCCATTGGCAACTTCTTTAGCTATCTACCAAAACTCTGTTTTGTTGGCCCCATTATGTATCTCTAACCATATTGATCAACTTTGGTTTCGATGGCACCTATTAACAAGGGAGGTTTGGAAATCATGGATACATGAATGGTTGAGTCCTGGTTGATGGGGATTTCAGACAATGCAAAATCAGTAGGAATATTTTTTTGCATTATTTCTAACATTATTTCTACATTATATTTAACATTTTCATAATCCAATTCGTTAATCTGAAATGACATAAAAAATTTCAATGTGATTGTAAAGGAAATCTGATTTTTCAAACTCCAATTCGGTTTGCTGGAATGACATCAAAATTTTTAATGTGATTGTAAAGGAAATCTAATTGTAAAGGAAAACTTAGATGGTTAATCGAATACATGAAATAGGTTACTGTGCATACCTGTCACACAGTGCACACACTGCTTGGTTGTTGATTGATGGTTGACATTGTACAGACACCATTGGGATGTTGATGGAGGTTGAGTCCTGGCTGATAACGCACTGCTTGAAAGATAGATGAATTGAAGGGATGCAAATGGGTTTAATTGTGTGCAAATAGGTTGGTTTATAGTTTTTTTATGTTGAAAATGATTGCTTAGGGGAATTGACATGGATTGCAAGGTTAATTCTGGGAATGGGAGGCTGGGATTGATTTGGCACCGATCCAATGGCTGGAGAATTGTATTTGTATGATCCATGTGCTCTTAGTGTGTTTAATGGATGATTTGTTGTTGGCCAGCTACTTTGGTTGAGTTTAATGCTTGATTTGATCTTGGGCAGCGAATTTTGTTTGCTGAGTTAGGGTTTAATGGATGATTTGATTTTTTTATTTGCAGAGTTTAATGCATTTTTTCTTTTGGGCATTCGTAGAGGTTGGCAGCTTGAATTTTGTTTGCTGAGTTAATGGTTTAATGGATGATTTGATTTTTTTATTTGCAGAGTTTAATGCATTTTTGCTTTTGGGCATTCTTAGAGGTTGGCAACTCCTTTTGATTTCATGAATTTTAATGGGTGATTTGATTTTTTTAGTGGGTTGGTGTCATTTATTGAGGTTGCATGTGTGAGTTGTTGAATGATTCTGCACCAGATGCTGACCCTCCTTTCCACTTGCAGTGTGCAGGTGGTAATGGGTGATGGAACACTGGATCCTGCTGTTTGATTGTTGCTTCTCCAGTTGTGGTTCATGAGGGCTGATGTGATGCCCAGGATGTACTAAGTAGATTAAGTATGAGAGGTTTTTTTCATGTTTAATTTGTAATTAATGGCAAGACAGAGTGAATTCTCAATTGGACTGGATGGTTTTTAATGTTGGCATTAAATGGACTGAATAGTGTCAGCTGGGGTCCCAATCAGTTTTTACTCCTATTTTGGACTTAATATAATATATATCTGTGCAGAAATATGTTGTTTAATGTTTTTTCATTAACTTTGTCATGTGCAAGAATAGGGTGGTTGATGTGACGGGAACCATGACCACTACTAGTTCCCGCACAACAATAGGAGCCTCTCCCCTAATATATTGAAAAATAATTTGATCATAGTTTTCCACAATTATTATGTGTACTACTAGTTGTTGATGTACATACCATCCACAATTAATGTGTACTACTAGTTGTTACTTTGGTATTTGTAAAATAATTATTATATGTACTATTTATGACTATGTGTCAATTTGAGAAAAAAAATTAAATAAAATAATTTTTAAAAACTAATTGTCACCTCCAACCAGGGATATTTTGTCAAATCAAACCTTACAACCAATAAAAAAAAAAATATTTTCTAATTTCAAAAATTAAAAAACATTTTATTACTTTTAAAAAATTAAAATTAATAATTATTTTTTACATAACATTGTAAAACAACTATTAAATTGATAAAATTAATAAAAGGTCAATTCAGTTTTGACAATAGACCCATTGCTATAATCGCTGCCTTGCATGGACTAATAATGGCCACTTAAAAAGCTATGTAATTTTTGAATTATAGAATTAAAACACTAATAATAAATGCTTACTAAATGTGATGCTACATATTATCTTTCTTCATGTTTTATGTTCATGCAAATTGTCATGTTTCTAAATAAAAAATTTCATAATCATCTTCAATAAATATTATAATAATTACCAAATCAACAAAGTGGTTGAGTGAGTGTGTTATGGAGTTACCCAATGGTTGTACTTTTTGGGCTTTTCTAGTCATTTTGGTCAGAATAATTTTTTGGTCTGAATAATCTCTGTTGAAATAGTAATTTTTCAATGTTCATATTGCTTTTTATCGAAAATAAATCCAAAACTTAGAATGTTTAACTTACACCAATGTGTTATCCAATAATGCCAAGTGCAAATTAAATAATGATGGATCTCTTCAAAAAGAACACTCTACCTCTTCAACCCTCTTATGGAGTTAAAGATTGTCCACATGTCCTTTGACAACTACCTCTACTTTTAAGTGGCAAAATAACGATACATTATCCATGCAAGTGCTAAATTTGCATTGTGGCCACTTTGAGTAGTCAAGAAGCAATAAAAATAACAATTTTTTTACAAAGGTGCCCTAGGGAATAGTGCAATATCAGTTAATATCATCAAAACCATGTGTTGGAAGGGGAAACTATCTAAAATGCCATCAACTAATTTTCAAACCAATGGTGCACTTGAAACTATTTAAGTTGACTAGACGTATTATCCACAAAGGTACGTGAATGGATATGAGCATGATTAATTAAAAACTATTTCTTTTGGGGTAGTGTAGTACTCCTCCCGAAGAAAGAGGTGGTGGGAAGTGCTTAAAAGGGGAAAGGAAAGATGAAGGAAGGGATATATATTATTTTGGGGTTGATTTTGGGAGACAGAACCATGAGAAGGAAAAAGTAAAAGGGGTTGTGAGGAAGTTGAAGCTGGGAACCCATGGGGGAAACTAGAAGGAGATTTGAACTAGAGGGGTAGTTGGATCTCAAGACCTGCTAGAATGTTTTTTATGTGGCTATTGTTGTTCTTGGGGACTTCGGGCACGAAGGGCCAAGAAATATGGGTTCCTTGGAGCTAGGGAGTCGGTGAGACTCCCTAGCTGGCTGGGTGGTAAATTTGTTTGGCGGTTGAGTTCCTGAAAAATATCTACATGGAGCTAGTTGGGCAGACTACTATCCTAGGACAAACTGCTATCCTACAGGTATTTTACTTGTATGAAATTCAAGTTTTAAATTTTGAAAATGCTATAAATTTTTGAAAATAAATATACTTGGAACTAATAATAGATTGATGTTGTTTATATGTTTGATTCTACTGTTATAAATGAAAATTATATCGGAAATAGAAAGATTAATTTTACGGAACAATGAAGGAAACATATAGACTTGAACATAATAACTAAATCAAATTTAAACTGCTAGATTTGCATTAAATAAGACTAAGGACCATGTGAAGTCCTTACACTATGAGTTGGAATGGAAAACTAAAAATGAAAATCATTCTCTCTCAAATATATTGAAATTTGTGCCACCCAACATCATAATACACCTATCCAAATATAAACATTTATATGAGCTAAAGCATTATCACATCAAAAATCAATCTTATGAACTTTATTGACAATTAAAACTTAGAATAACTCTCGATTAATAAATTTCCACTTCATGAAATATACCAAAATTCTAATAAATATATTAATAAAATGCACCCAAAGTAAAACAAATGTATAAGAAGAATTTCCTTGATTTTTCAAAGTACATATAATTATCTACAACATTATATTTATTTATCTATATATAAATTTTCACTTCATGCAATGTACCAAAATTTTAATAAATATATCAATAAAATACACTCAAAGTAAAACAAAAGGTATAAGAATAATTTTCTTATTTTTTAAAGTAATTATAAAAAAAATTCATTAAAAAAATCATATTTCTCGATCAGAAGAAAACAAATACAATCTTCATATACACTTAAATCACTGTTTAATTTTACATTTTATTGTGCTTAAATCATTGTTTAACTTTGCACATGTTTTTATAATTATCTACAAGTCTTAATTATGCCGTAGGCGTTTCACCACAGAGATGCATAACCATCCACGTCGGCTAGATTCCTCGCTCATAGAGCGAATGGAATCCTGCCACGTGGATGGTGCCGTGGTCAAACGCCCACGCCCTTCTGTCAGCTCTGCTTAACGTTTCTCCCTTTCCCATTGGGCTGCTCCCACCACTCCTCTCTCCAACTGCTCTTCTCTTCCACGCTCCTTCCCTCGCGGTGGCCACTACCTCCATCCATGGCCCATTCGATGTCCCTATTGTGCCCCATCCTCCGCGGGCCCCCATTTCCTTTGCGGCCATCTCTACTCAAGCTACTCTCTCGCTGTCGCTCCCATATTCGCAGCCGCCTCCCTTTACCAGCTACCTCGGCTCCCTCCGTTACCAAATATCCCTCTTTGCTACCCTGCCTTTCCATGTTACCACCAACAACCCTACCTTTCCATGTTACCACCAACAACGTCGCAGCAACATGTAGAGGATCATTTGGGCGTTCCCGCAGCCACAAGCTTATGCTATGGCATGATTCAAGATGCTTGCGGCCTCCGGGGTTAGTGTCTGCTGCACTGTGCGTATCCCTTTTGGTAACATTCCCCATAAGCTTCCTGTGCAACATCGGATGACCAGATAAGATATAAAATCCGGACATAAGAGGTAATTTTTAAAACATAAATTAAATGGGTTACACTATGGTGAATTTATTATCACCAAGGAGAATTAGGGACTCATAAATGGGTTAAATTCATGGAATTGGAATGAGTTGGGAAATGAGTTGTTGGCTCTAATTGTTTCATAATAGAAGAAAGGGGAGACCTAATTTATTTTATTTTCAAATTTGTAACATAATTTAAATCAGATAACCAACAGTCATCCTATCGCCCCAGGAAGAAGTTTTAGGTCATGCGACCGGATGCTTTGCCCAACTCGTACAATCTATTAAGAAAATAAAATAGTAAATTAAACCAAATAACATCATGATTAAATTATACAACACAGAGATATGGAATAGAAATAAATATGAAACATCACTGAACTCACTGACTCAAACTGCATATTCGAGTTAGAAAAGATAAAAATGGAGCGACTGGAGGGTGCAGAAATACATATACAGAACGAATGAATTCTAACCTTTGAAAAAAGTGGTGCCAGTTTAGTTGCAGAAGCCATTCAAACGAGACGATGGAGGTTGAGCTCTTTGGGCAACACTTCAACATGTATGTGTTTTGGCTTATGAGAGGAGGGTGATAATAACCCACAGCCTGAGCTGCCACATCTTCCCTGTAATAATGCGCTGAACAAGTAAGTGGACTAGGGCATATCCTTGTCACATAAGGTAAGGCTTCCAATTGAAATGAATGAAACTGAGAGAATCATGGTATATACCTGGATTGGATTGTTAGCTTTGAAACACCGTGGTTCTTGCTTCATTTCAATTTTCAAGTATTAAGAAATGCTTGCTTTGAAACATCCTAATTCTTGCTCGACCTTGAGGCTTAAATGCTGAGCATGATCTCGTGATCCCTGGATTAATGAGTCTTAATTTCTGGGTTGCGATAACCTTTTCCAAGAAATGAGCACTGGTTAAAGTGAACAAGGTTCGAATGGTCCCAAATTATGGTAAGAACTTGGGGTTGAGGTTTTTCAATGCTGGGACAGATGTAGTGCCAAGTAGCCATCTCACCGTCCATGTAAAAATTATTATTCTCTATCTCATTCCCCACTTGCCTGGCATGCAGAGGCTAATCGTATGGCATAATTATCTTTGATTATTTAATACCAACCTTGACTTCGTGTTGCCCTCGTTTCGCTCTCATAATACGAAGGTACAAGTTTTAGCTTTGAATAAGTAGCTTAGGTTTTAACAAGTTTGAAGTCTCTTTGCGGTCAGTAAAATCTTTGCCAATAAGCAATAAATGCCGTGATTTCCCTCATGTATTTAGTTGGTGGGAGTTGGCCCGGTGGCAGACAAATCCCTCCAATTAGGTTTCATTTTTAGTAATAAATTTACATTTTAAGTTTTGATCATTTATGAATTCCAAGTTGATTGAGTATGCATGTTGAAATTTTGTTTAAGCGTGTGCTCTGTTTTAAAGTTTGTTGATCTATTCTCGGAATTGTCAATTAACCAGCTGTGAAAAAGTTAGTATTGATGGATAGCATGATGGAGGACAACTAGAGAATTGAAATTGATTAATGGATTGTGTAAAACACGATAAACATACAACTCAAATTTATTTAAGTGTCGTCTGCTTGAGACACCCAAGGGAAAGAGAATAAAAACCTATACTTTTGTGGTATAATATGATATGGGTTTGATTTTCAAAGTTTCTCATTCCACATGTTTTAACGCCGAATCCCATGTGAGAGGTCAAGGGATCGATGTTTGCATGGATTTAGTATACTTATATGGCTTACCATATGCTCATGTTTAATGCGCAGATTTAATCAAGAGTACAACGGTTGGGCATTGTTTGATATTGGCATTTCCATGCCTTTTTCATCTTGGGAAAGTGGCTTAAGTTTCAATGCTAAACAACATTTACAAGAAGATGACCTATTATTTGAAAAACTAAAAGCTTGAAATGAGGTATTCTCGAATGGATTGTTGGTTTAGTTTTCCATTTAAAATAATGTTTTGTTGGTGAAAATATGAAATTCCTACCCAATATATCGAGCCTTAGATCTTGGTTTGCACCAACTTTGGATGCTTTCATTTTGTTTGGATTAATTTATTTGGGAAAATCACGGATCAACTGCAAGTACTTTAGAACCTATTATCATAATTTGATTCTATCATCCAATACCTTTTAGGACTGCTTTGAATTTGCCACCAAATGCAAATTTGGTTACATGAATCATCATTATTGAAATAATTTAATGACTTAGGAAAATACATAATTTACATTGAGAAATTGGGATTCCTTTTCAAATGTCAAGACCCCCTCCTAGGATCTGAGCAACAAGTTAATTTGAGAGCAAATGCTCCTGCATCAGCTTGTCTCTCTACTGCCTTAACAAGGCATTACAATTAAATGAGAAACAATGACTTGTAAAGGTGGTGGGAAAGTCCCATTTAACAACCATAGGCAGGGTGTCCTACGGAGCCTCCTCTAACCCAAGGGATATTAGAAACAAGTGTAGCCATTATTACTGACCTAATATATTTCCACATGAGGCCGATTTTGGATACAGTAGCTTAGCTTGCTAGCCAATCTGCCACTTGGTTTGTCGATCTCCTAACATGAATAAATTGATAGGCTTCCAATCCTTGGATAGTGTTTTTACACCAGGCTGCATACCCAACCATTTCCCATTATGAGCTTGAGGCTATATCATTAAGTATGTATATAATCGGCTCAGAGTTGCCCTCGAGATATTAAAGTATAACAACCTTTTAAGATATTAAAGTATTTCAAGAAATGGCTACCAGAGGTCCCCGAAACACCAATCAGTGCTTTGGTCTCTGAAACAGAGGAGATAGTGGGGATACGACCTTGAAATATGTTAGGGCTGTAGAGATTATGGAAATGGCATTTCAATTTTCCAGGTCGTTTCAGGACTGTTTCACGCACATGATTTCCTAATGTTTCAGGATTTAGGTAATTTATCCAGCCAAAAAAAGCCGCATTTTGGCCCAAAAAAATGACAGGAAAACATTAGGAATCCCATAAGAATCCCAAATGGAAGCTTTCTGGATTATCGCAAATAGAAGATATGATTATTATTATCATCATCTTGATCTTGACACACTCTTTTACTATCTTTCTAATTGTTTAACTTTCTTTTATAGATTTGCAAAGGTAGTCTATTTTAAGTTAGAAAAAATTGTACCTGTTCTGTTTATAAAAGCTCAAAGGTCATTTGTTCACCATTTGATTTCTTTATGTACCTAAATGCATCTAACAACACATATATTGTATTTTCTATGGATGAGTCAAATGTCATGCCCTTGTCCCATGATCCTAATCATTCTTGGGAGATTAGTAATACAAATTGTGTTCATCCTAATTTCTAATATTGGGCATGCTATGCATATAGAAGAAGGTAGGTAGTCTTCTTTTTAGTTCCTTTCCATTCACCAAAGGACGTCTTTGCATGTTTGAGAGCAATACTGACAAGTATAGTCGAAAAGCGATATTTAAAAAGAACTTATTAGTAATCACTGATAAGCAATGCCTGCTAATCTGCTATTTTTTGTGTATGTATTATGTATTTGATGTTTTCCTCTGACATCATATCTTGTCTTTTCTAAAAAAAATTCATATCCATTTCCCTGTCTTATTATTCGTTTCTGTATCCATTTTAGCATAACTTAGGGATATTTCTATGAATATCTTAGAACACACCTCCTGACCCAGTGAGTCTTGGGTTTCCTTTAGACGTGCCATTGAAGTTTAATTTTATCCAACCTTGCTGACGAGGGTTCCACTTATGGAGTGTAGCTGCTGGTCTTAACTGTTTTCCTTTATCGGAAAGTCAAAGGCTTATCTTACTATCATGGTTTTAGAATACAACAATAAAGTCTAATCATTAATTTATTTTGGTACTGTATTTAAGGATGTATGCCATGCTTCCTTTCAGTTGAGGTTCTTTCTCTATTTTGCCAAAATTATTCAACGAGTAAGTATTGCTGAGAGATCTTGTTTTGCTTCTCTTCCTTGAGGTTTCAAGCAACATATGAAATATAAGAATTTGAGATCCCACAAATAGAATCACAGTGCAACGAAAGCTATTGATTAATTAATACTTCCATCTTGAAGTTCCATAATGTTTAATGAGACGTAGGAAAAAAATAAGGATATTATTCATGTACTGCTTGTTTTTTATGCTACTAAAATGGTAAAACATGTCTCAGTATTATGAGTGATTACAATCTTTATTAGAAATATCACAAAGTGTAGGAGAGTCAGGGAAAAATAAAGATCTTATTTATAAACACCCCTTCCCAAGTTTCCTGTCGTCAACTCCTACTCAATTTTTGAAATGCAACACCGACTCTTGAAGATTGGACCCTTCTCCTGTCAATAAAAACCTCCTCCCTTTCACAAGAAGAGAACAATACATTTGAGCAATGCACCCATTTGTACGCAACTAATAGCTATGTTGCATTGCACAACAAACAAATGCTGAAACTCCTTAACATGCCAGTTGCACATTGCCTTGCAGAGCAAAAGAAACAACATATTCAAACCTCAATCGATGATGAGCAACTTCCATTCAAGGTTCTACTAGCAGTTGGTCAGCAGGTCATGTTGCCAACCAACTTATGTGTCTCAGCAGGCCTTGTTAACGGCTCACTTGGAAAAGTTATTGCAATTGTGTACAAATCCAATGATCAACCACCTACCTTTCCATCTTATGTTGTAATCCAATTTCTCCACTACAAAGCCCCCCAATGGGATTCTTCCAATCCAAATTTTGTCCCCATTAGTCCTATAACAAGGGGTTCACGAAGGCAAGTACCACTTCAAATGGCATGGGGCTTAACAATCCATAAAGCACAAGGGATGAACCTGTAAAATGCAACCATATATATTGGCAACATTGACCGACAAGGCCTTACATTCACTGCAATATCCGGAGTTAAATCTTTGTCAGGCCTCCGCATATCTCCACCTTTTTAATTTTCGAGATATTCTCCAATGCAAGATAGCCCCTATGTGCAACACAGGATACAAGAGGAGACCTTACTTGCTTCAAAATCTTTGCAACCACCTGTTCCATATACTTACATTCTTGTTCCTTAGCACCTATACTTTCCATAGCTATTACTTTACTACCTTCTCCTTTAAATCAATACAACTTGTATATTTTTCTTTAGATCTTGTATTCCTATTGCTATCGTCATTGAATATTTTCCTACAGGATACAAGCAAATAAAAGAAACATTGCCTTCTTGGATATTTAATTTCATATATACATTTTTGTTGTACTACTTTACCTTATTGACTTCAATGTGTTGTCATACCATTTTTCAAAAGCAAACACAACACAACATTTCATCATGTGCTAGTCTTTTTTCCAACAAATATAAAATGTCCCAATATATATACTTCAATAAGCTACCATTCATTGTTTCATTATGTAATATTTAGTTTCATTGCGTTCAGCAACTATGCTGTAATGTAATGATGTAATTGGAAAAGACTCAATCTTACCCATTGCCTTTATTGAGCCATTTTTATTTATGATACATTTATTCATTTGATCCAAATGTGTTCCAGATGCATTGGTCTTTTAAATAGTTTTCCTCATATGAAGAAGGAGAAGTTTGTTAAACAAATTGTGGCAAAGAATATTGATCATTCTAGTGTATGGTCTAACTCAATCAAGTCATTGCCCAATGTGTGGTGCAAACCATTGTGAATCTTGACCATTTTAATAATTAAATTATGTAAATTTCACTCACTTTAACACTCATGTCTTACCATGTTCACTTAGAAAAAATAATATGGCCATCTCATTCACACACAAAGGTAGAGAATATATTTAAAATCATTTATAGAGATAAATGTTGATTTCATCTCCCTGAATTGTTATATATAGATAGATAGATAGATAGATAGATAGATATATACGTTGATGTTCATATGTTGGTTGGTGTAAATATATGGGCTGTATTGTAATATATCTACTTGAAGTTTATACTTTTACAAGAAAGGGAGGCTAGACATGTAAGGAGTATTAAATTACAAAACAGTTATACATATCACAGTTTTTTGTAGATAACACTAATAAAACCTGCCAAGGGCCATGTGCCTTGCCTTGCACGTCATACCTATGTCGAACAACATCAACTTTCAATTGTTGTTTAACCACTTTCTAGTTGCTCAATATTCAATATCATATCCCTTATACACATGTCAAGTTCCTCACTATTCACCCTTTATGTTTTCACATCATGTATGATTAAAAAAGCCAACAAGAAGAAGGGCAAGCAGATTGAGCCTAACGTAGAAATAACTCCAATTATACCAATTGAAACAATGTTTGAAGACATCAAACCCATCACAAGGGCCACTCCAGAATTCAAATGGGGTGACCTGTACACAGCTATCAAAGATGGAAAAATACCAGATGCAAACCTCGAGGAATCAAGGGTTTACCAAAACATCAAGAGGTCTACCCTTCACAAGGCAGCAACCCGGCCATAATTGTTTCCTTGCTCAGAGGTGATTGGGGGGATTCTGCCCCATGTAGATACAACCACCAGGATCATTTCAAATGCCAATGGAGAAGGACTCACCTCCTTTCAACCTGGACACCTTTCAGCCGCATACAAGCTGCCTTCCTCCAAATTTATGCTTATTGATGATTGGATAAGGCATGCCAATATAGATAATTTTGAATGTGCAAAGAAGATGATGGTACCAAACAAGAAACTAAGACCCAAAGGTAGCGGGGAATATGACAGCCAACACTTAAGGACCCCCTATCGAATCATAGTCCTAATGTTGAACAGAATCTTCGGCCTACCAAACGGAAACAACTATAAACTCAGTTGGGTTCCATTGATATACCATGTTGCAACACATGGTACAGTCTTCAATTGGGAAGATATAATATTAGATAGTATGGCGTCCAACATTGCTATAGCTCAAACCGACCTTTCACAACAGAAAGCAGAATTTTTCATGTCTTCTTACCTCATTGATTGTATATTAGTCAAGAATCATTTCCCTAAGTTGGGATGTACTAGGAAACAAATTGAGACTCCCCTTCATGTAGCATACCAAATAACTTAGGCTCATCGATATCAAGGGTATTACAAACTACTATGCAAAGAACTAATCATGCCCCTTTATTGGTTGCTCTTCAATAAAGAACCTAATTGTTTGTCAGACAATGCCTTGGCTGTAATAGGTGAGTACGGAGACTACTACTTCTCATTAGAAGGCACATACATAAGGATGTATGGGGGCACTAAACCTCCTTATCTACTGCCCAAGTATGCTACATATTTCATCGTGCATAAAGAATCCATAAGACAAGTCTTCATCAATGGAATTGGTGACTTTCTCCATCTCAAAAAAAGCATCTTACCCACCTCTACCATTCAACATTGGTGCATACAAGTTCCAAAAAATTAGAGTTGCTGAAGCCTTTGTTTCTGACTTGGAATCTTTTCACTTTGGGACTATACTTTTTGTAAGAAACGACAACAAAGGTAAAGTGGCTAAACATTGTGCTTCTTGCAAAATCACTTTTGAATACTCAGATCATTTCCTGGCAGATGAGGAAATATATGAAAGGTTCAACAATGTGAAAGAGCTGCACAAAAAAATAAAGAGCAACCATGCACCTACTTCTATCAAAATTACAACCCAGGAAAAGGAAACAGAAATACGTATACAAAGTGAAGAATCAGTAGAGCAACAAAAGAAAGAGGAAGCAGAAAGACATTGCCAAAGTGAATTGTCCAAAAGGGTACAAGAAAAACAAGATAAAGAGGAAGCATAAATATTAGCAATCGAACAACATCAAAGAGATGAAATGGAAAAATTGCAAACGAAGAAGGCCGTCGTGCAAGATAAACTAAATAAAATGAAGCTCTGGAAGAACAGATTAGCAAAGAAAACACACTTGTAGAAGGCACCCAAAAGGACCCCAAATTCACAGCCTTCGTGAACGTCGCAGCTACACAAGCAAGTGCTGACAATGTCGACAAGCTACTTACCACTATTGAGCGAAACAAAGAAAAAATGTTGAAACTCAAGGCCACCTTGGTAAAGGAATGTGGAGAGACCATTGAGTTAAACACAAAATTACAGGCCACATTATTTGAGAAAGAAAAGTTACTAGCCGTGTACAACAACTTTAACACGGAAAAGGAAGCATTGACTGTTCAGTTAATGATAATGGAAGGGGAGACAAATGATTTTCAAGCAAAGCTTACAGACTTTGAAACATGTGCATCAGTGGCGAACGACAAGGCCAATGAATTGAAGACTCAAGTAGATAAGTTGTTGAGAGATAAGGAATCACTCATGGAACCGTTCTGGGCACAAGCATGCAAGCTTCAAGAGCAAGTCTCAAACTGTCAAAAAACACTCTTTCAACAAATCTACAATATCAAACAATTCATGGCAAGGATGCAAGAAATTGTTGCAAGCTCAATAGCAATGCATCAACATTTGATTACTACTGGAAACAAGCTTAACAAACAGTTAACTTGGAGAGAAAATAACCCAACATTTCCTCCTCACCTCCCTCAAAAAACACTAACGACCCTGAAGCTGCATATTTCACTCCTTGAATTTTGCAGGAAAGCCACTAATCGACTAAATGCCGAGATTGATAAAACTCTTGAAAAGTGCACAAACTTCTATGAGGAAATCCATCAGGTTCACCGTAAATGTCAACTCCCTATGGCAGCCAATATCGATGAGCTCCCCCCCAAGGATCAACAAATGGAAAAACTCTAGCAAGTGTTGTAATCAAACCTGGACTACATCAAGAAAATTGATGCTCTAACAGAAGAAGACATCGAATTCTATGTGAGGCAAACATCTACACATCTCATTTTCCTTGAGGATACCTGCAAGGTTACACCAACAGAAGTTGCAAATATAGAAACATAACTGTCTTATCATGAAGCGTCTCTAAAACTATTAAAGCCTGACGGATATAATATCATAACTGAAGAATCTACTGCATGGGCAGACTATATTTCCAATTTAGAAGCGTCCAACTAATTTTAATTGTAAATATCATTTGTATCTTCTCATATGTACAACACTCAAATGAAAACTTTGCCTACTATTCTCATTTTTGCAATTTCACCAGATAACAAACTCTTCCAAGGCTATATAGTGGTGAACCAACCCTTTTTGTTGTTCATCTATTTTATTTGTTAATGAAAACAAATTTCCCTTCTTGAGAAACTATTGTACAAATGTTTATATGTAATGTGTACTTTTCAATGGATATTATTGGGATTCCTTTTCTCTAAAAAACCTAAATGCGTGTTCATATTTTTGTAATAGTGCTATATTTTACTACTTTTTTAGTTCAATGCTCTTCAGTTTCCTTGTTGGAAATGGCTTTTCAAGCTAAGCTCATAATGTATTATCCCAAGTAGTAGTGATATAAATATTAACCTCGGCTGATTTGTAAACTGTGTACTCTCTTTTAAATTCATAAAAACAAAGCAGCCAAGCAAAGCGACCTCTCCTCATCTACCTCCACGTTGAATAAATACAACCTTTATATTGAGAGCTACGACCACTCCTATTGTATTGTAAGTCTTCATTTTATTGTGCTTTGTTGTGAACTATCTATATTGTCAAAAGACGTGTGAGTCCTTGATGCAGTGAGAGTCATTGATAACCAGTTACTTTCCTTGGTTTATTAGTGATTTTCAAAAGATTAATTCATATAGTGACGGGTCTGTTCGCCTTTACATGGTTGAGAAGCATGTAAATTTTTTATTGTGGACTTCAAATCCTCAATGAGAAGAAAGAAACATATATGGGTTTCCCGCTGTATCTTCCATTCTTGAAGCAAGCATAAGGAAGATTCACCAATCCTATTGTGTTGTAAGTCTGCATTTTTATTGTGCTTTGTTGTGAACTATCTATATTGTCAGAAGATGTGTGAATCCTTGATGCGGTGAGAGTCATTGGTAACCAGTTACTTTCCTTGGTTTATTAGTAATTTTCAGAAGATTAGTTCATGTAGTGACAAGTCTGTTCGCCTTTACATGGTTGAGAAGGATGTAAAGTTTTTATTGTGAACTTGAAATCCTCAATGAGAAGAAATAAACAAATTTGGTTTTCCCACTGTATCTTCCATTCTTGAAGCAAGCATAACGAAGATTCATTTACAGCTTAGATTGTGGCACTATCAAGAGCTGGTCCATGAAAGAGTTCTATACCTATACTTGTATATGGAGATTCCTAAATTTATTGCTACAGCACATGGCATGAAAGCAAACTTTTGTTCACAAGTATTTTGTGCAGTTTATGAGCTATTCTAATCATTGTTTTCATTGATATTATTGCAGAAATATTTTTTCAAATTGCTTATATATTCCAGATATAGTAGTAATCTATAGTGTTGAGATTACTACTACAGAGATTGTGAGAAAAACAATTGTAGTTGGCTCACTCTGTCGATGAACTTAACATTATTTTTTGTTATGGGTTGAGTGCCTATGTCTTTGTAATCTGAGATTGTTACAAACTTTGCTCTTTTCCTACCAATATCCTTCACTACCTGTGCCTATGTTTTTATTCCTTCTAACTTTCCTCTTTTCCTACCGGCATTCATTTTTGCCCCTCATGGGGAAATGCTAGTTCTAAGAATCAAACAATTTATAAAATCCAAACTTGGCAATCTTCACAAATGTAGGAGCTCGTAGCATATTGGGATTTGGTATAGCTAGCTTGTTGGCCTCTCTTGTCAACATATCTGCTAGGCAATTTTCTTTTTATGATTTATATCTTATATCAACGTCAAATCCATTTAAGGAGCGACTCCATAAGAAAATGTACTCATTGCCTTGCTCCTTCATCTTCTTATTTTGTAGCATGCTTTTCATGTGCTTGAGCTTGGTCCTAACAATGAAAAGGACCAGCTTGAGGAAAACGCATGTGCTTGAGCTTGGTCCTAACCATGAAAAGGACTAGCTTGAGGAAAGCACAAAATTATTTGATATCTTTTTAATAACTAAAATCTCATTGTGGGGATTGGTATTTTAATTCATCTTCTTTAAAGGTATATAAAGAATATGTGTAGACTTCTTCTTTGATAATATGCATTTATCTTTATCATGAATGGTTTATTTTATTTAGGCAAAGTGAGGGATGCTAAATGTTGGATGTTCTATGTTCTATTTGACTATTTACATAGTCATTGTCATTTTCTCGTTCTATGTTGCTTGATTCGAGTAGTGCTAGTTGCTTCCTTCTCATCACCTTCTCATAAAAATATGTAATATCTTTTAAGGCTCCAAAAAATCTCTACAGTCGAGTCTTATCAAGTATTTTGTCGAGAAATTTTACAAAGGACTTAAGTACATGATCTTAAAGTTCAAGCTTGCCAATTGCTAGGTTTAAGCCTAAAATCTCAATTTTGGTCTTGGAAAATTCTAGCTTCTTTTTGGATAGAGACAAACCATGTTTAAAGATTACATCATAACACTGTTGTAAGTGTTGTACACTTTGCTTCAAATCTATTAAGCAGACTAATAAGACATCAATATATACAATAACAAAATGAAGATGGCTAAATATGTCTTCCATTCTCCTTCGAAATTGAGATGGGTCATTCTTCAATTCAAATCACATTACTCTCCACTAATATTGTCCATGAGGGACAACAAAACCCGTTTTCAACCTATAGTAGGGCTTTATTCCAATTTCCCAAAATCCGCATTTTAAATCAAACTTGTTAAAAACATTACAACCGACTATTTTGGCAAACAAAGATTGTTTGGAAGGGAAAGGGCTTGGCTCAATTAATTTCTTCAAAAGAATCTTTGTAATTTCTTCCTTGTAGTATTTTAATTCTGTAGAAGACATGAGATTTACAATAGCTTTCTATGGAGTTCCTTGAAATCCTTCCATGTAAGGAAAATCCATAAAATATGTTTCCCTTGACCAAAAAGCATCAAGTTGGTCAGATGTGTAATCCTTTTCAATCTTTGTGTCTCTTCAATCTACTTCTAAATTACCATGTAATTCAACATTCTTAACAACTTTCTTCATTGTAATCAATTTATATACCACCTGTTGGGGTTCTTATTCTTCAGGAATAGTTTCTACTATGTTTTCTAGAGTATTTTTGCAAAGTATGGTAACTTTTATTCCATCAACCACCACATGCACATGATTCTTATCAATTACAAATGGAAGATGTTGATTAACAAAGTCGACTAGATAACATATCACACCTTGAACATAACAATATAAAGTTATTGCTTTATTCATGCTATTTAGCTAAATAAGAAAGTTGGGAGCATACGCATGAATGGGAACCATGCCACCAATTATGGATCTAAATTCTAGTGCTATAGGTTTCCAATAGTATTGAGGTATAGACCCTTTCTTAGCACAAGAAATCATTTCCCTTGTGTCAATCTGAATGTCTAAGAAATAGATATTATAACCTTCAATTTTGTTTCTAACATAAATGATAAGCCTATCATTCAAACCATACATATAGATGCAATTCACATTAGGGTATAAGATCACTTGGGAAATCACCTCTTGATTTGAAACATCAACTTCACATAGAATTGTAGTAAGCACTTCTTCAATCATGACAACTTGATACTAATCTTGAATATCATCAGTTGAAGAGTTTTCTAGTTCTTCCATCATTAATCCCCACTATTTTTATCTTCAATAACAAATCAAGCAATTCTCTAATAAGCTATTTCTTTTCTTGAATCTTCAAATACAATTCTTGAGCTGCTTCATATGCGACTTTTCTCCTTTCTTGTCTTAGAGCCTATTAGTCCTGTAATAAGATTGAAGCTTTGTACTATGCTATGGAGGAGTGTAGGTTGGAAAACTAGGAAACAAATGTGGAGGAAAAAATGTAATATCCACCACGTTGGGCTACTAGAGAGAACAAATATGACAATAAAATTGGTCAATTTTAGAGGCAAGATGACATTGAAGGTGGAGGTTAGAGATGGGAGTATTAGTGAATTATTGTTGGCAATCGGAAATAGATGCAAGTAGATTAGACTCCTTTGGAACAAGTGGAAACATTTTAATGGAAATAAAATTTTCAAGACTGAATCGATATTAAAAGTATGTATAGAGGGAGAAGAAAGAGGAGACTACTCAAGATTAGAAAGTTGGTAGACTTGAGGAATATACTCTACTTCATCACATGAGTATGTAACAATAAGACATTATTGGTGAGAACAGTAGTTAGAACACCTACCCCATTATGTAGGATTATATTGTTCATTGAACATACTGGAAAGTTTCAGATTGAAATGAGACTTATTTTGTGGGGTAAATTTATGTTCCCAATGACCTTGCCTATGGTAGGTGAAGTATGTAGATTTTTTTCTACGAGCCTTCTACTCTTTGAAAAACAACCTTCTAGACTTGTCCTTCTTCTCAAAATTCCATGCATACCTACCTCTACAACCTTAACACTTACAATAAAGTCCACATAAGTTGAAAAACTTAGAAGATTTCTTTTTGTGTACCATCTTACCTCCAAAAATTTTGGTATCATCAAAATTATCACAGACATTGTCTGCAAAGACCAACTGCTCCTTCAAAGATTTTGTTTCCTTTTGCACATACATTCTTGCTACAAATTTTTAATGATTTCTTCATGAACGCCAGTAAAACAAAGTTCTTCAATATTGATTTTATCCTATAAAAATATTTCTGGAACTATGTATGGAACTTTTCCAGGAATTTTAACAATATAATGTTGCAAATAGACAACATTGTCAAGGTCTTTTGTCTTATACAAGAGATCCTACATAACAAATTTAACTCATGTAATTGACCAAAATTACATAAATGATGGGACATAAATAGATTAACATAATGGCCTATGTCTAAAGGTATTGAACTATAGAACTGTTAGCACACAAATCCCCACTTGTAAATAGTCAAAATGGACATGTGAAATTTGATTGAAGAGCATGCAAATTGTAGGAAATTTATCCATCGTGTCATTGATAAATTTCTCTCTGTCTGGGCTGGTGCATGCAAACCATAGGGGGGTCCCTAACTTGTTATATGTTGCTAATATACCTACAAATCTGCGTTAATGTCATGTCCCCACCCATCAATTTGACAAAGCTAGTGGGACATGAAAGATTTATGGGTTTCTAAATTTCGCCCCCATGGAAAAATTACAAAATTCATAAACATTTAAATGCATGTACATATGCATAATAAAAATACACAATAGAAAATAAATTCATTCCACACACAGAACATCCATATACTAGCATAATCATCACATGCATAATAATAACAATCATGCACATTCAACATAACAATAAACCAACAAGTAAACACTTATCTTTTCAATGAATTTGACCAAGCAACTAGCTATGGAAGAGCAACATTCCACCCAAATGTAGGAACTCTATCCAGCACTTTATCTCTATGCTGAGAGGCCACCCCCAAGATGGGATATGGTATCCACTAAAGGAGGAACTAAACAAACTCACACACAGTCACGCCCAATCAAGCCTCATGCTAAGCCAACACATAACTAGGTTGATTAAGCATGCAAAGAGACAAAGAAGGAGAATGATAAGCCAATGAGATCAACCATAGAGCTACAAGCACCTCAATTGGATTCAACCAGGCTTGGCACCCACATTACCTACCACACCCAACACAAGGAAGGCCCTCTTCTCTGCTACATAGTCCCTTCCCTCTAGTACTATTGAGGGTGGGCATAGAAAGGTCCAATCTGCTAAGCCTTCAGAGATTGCTTTCCTTCGATAGTTTTATCAAGCAATTCAAACTCTTGGTCCCTCTCTGACTTCCATTTTATATTGAATTTTTTTATTTCTGGCCACACAATTTTTCAACCACGAAATTCAATTTCCAAGCTCCCAAATCTGGGTTTTCCAATGGATTCTTGGGATTTTAACACCCTCAAATTCACCCCAGGGGTGATACCTATGGATTCCCCACTAGATTCCACAACCCACATGAATTTCTAGGCACTTTGGACACTCTAAAACATGGCTTTATCTCTGGTTACGATTTTCCACTCTCCTCCCTATTGGCAATGCAAAGCTTGCTAAAAATTCTACGTTCTATTGCCCACATTGGAATGGGTATCAAGAGAAACAAATTCCCATCAATTAAATTGACTTATGGGTCAAGTAAACTAAGCCCATAACCTATCATACAAATTTTTGCACTTATCCCATGCTCCATTAAATACTTGAGCAGATTTTTTGCAACCTTATTACAATGTAATTAAATATTAGCAAGGGAAGTCAAGATAGGTTCTCAATATGACACTTGGAAATAGAGGTTTGAATCTCTCTCACACCCCCTCCTCTCCCTAGTGGGTAGTATAGCCCCTCATTTTCGTTGCTTCCATAGCCATCTCTTAGACTTTTATTTGCATTATACATATTTACATTGTTTTCACATTTCTCCATGGCTTACTAGCACATGTTCACCAAATATAAAATTCTTTCCTTTATAATTCTAGGCATTCACTAATGGGACCTTAGATTTGAACTCCACGCTAGGAATCATACATTACATTTTTACAACATTTACATTATCAATCCAATCTGATCTAGGGGTTGAAATGGGGGCATTACATTCCCCTCCCACTTAGAATAACATTGTCCTCAGTGTTCACATCATTTCCTTGCCTCGAAAAATTCTCTCTTCAACTTCTAGGTGCTCACATGATGCCTTTCTTTCTCTTCATCAACATCCATTTGATATCTTCCCAATCTTTAGCTGCTCATACTGATATTTTCAGGACAACCACATGCCCAACTACAACCTTAAGATTCCTTCATGGTCCTTGCATCTAACAATACCTATGCTCAAACAATGGGTCAATTCACATGTTAAATCTGGTCTCATAGGATTCATCCCTAAATAGGATTTTCAAAACCTCAACCGAAGCATATGCACATGTATATTCACATTACATCAGCAAGAAGATGCAAGATAAACTAAATACTTATCTCCATAAGCATATCCCTTCAACTCCACAGGTATCCCATTTTGACTTCAGAAAATTATGGCACCCACATGGCCTACCCCACCCCACACAAGGATGGTACCTCTTCTCAGCTATATAGTCCCTTGAGTGTACCCACCCCTTCTAGGGCTATTCAGGGTGTGCATTGAAAGGTAACAAAGTTTCTACAAGCCTCAGATCACCTATGCATACATATAAATCAAATGTTAAGACCGTGTGCTAGCTGCGCCACAACATTCCAAAAACGAAATCCAAGCTAGTACATCGAATAGGTTTATCATAAATTCCATTAACTAGTATGATAAGATAGCTCTCCAGCTGGGTTTATCAAGCATACATCAACTATTTCCAAGCCAACACCTCTACTGGGTTTATCAGACAATTAAAAAAAGAATACAACTACATGTATCCTTCTCCCATGCAAACCAGTGGTTCCCTCCAGGAAATCCATAGGCAACTTACTTGATTGTAGGCTAGCACGACCCCACAATACCCACTCACACAACACAAGGATGGTACCCCTTCTCTTCTACACAGTCCCTCAAGCATACTCATCCCTCCAGTGCTCTTCAATGTGAGTGAAGAAAGGATACCAATACCCGTGCAACCTTCTTGAGTACCCGTGCTCTTACTAGGTTTAACAACAGTGGGAAGAGACGAGCATGTGTAAGGAATTTTATAGGGTTCCTCAAAAACAATCTACTCTTGGCATTTCCTTTTCATCTTCAGCTTCAACAACCAACATCTACACCACTGGCATATTTTCACCATCCCACCGGCATTACATACAAGCATGCAGTTCACTTGAGATGTCATCATAATAATTTCAATTAGAATTTCTCAATTCGGTTTCATACGGAAACTATATTTTCCAAACATGAGTTCCTTCTCATGATGTTTAACTCTTGCAATCCATATCACATGGTCTTCTTGCAATGCGTTTTCCTGGCACAATTCACAAACAACTAACCAGTCAATAACATTAATAACAAATTCAAATCCACATTTACAATTCTATCTCCTACATAGATTAGATTTATTTAACCATGAGGCCATCCTCATATTGTTTGGATCTTGTAAGTGGAAGCACTCTGTCCCTTATGGTTTTACACTTGCTGCCATAACCTGGACATCCACCTACAACATGTCCTCTAGACACGATTCTAGATTAGCAAAACAATCATTTGCAAAAATTTCAAATATGAAATTTACAAATATGTTCCCTACATAAATCATATTTCGCAACCATGAGATCCTTCTCATAATTTTAAATCAGGAAATTTATAAATCCGTTTCATATAAAAATTAGATTTCACAACCATGAGATCCTTCTCATAATGTTTGGCTTTTGCAAACAATAGCTTTCAACCTTCATTATGGACCTACACATATTTCCATATCTAAGACATTCTACCCGCAATATGAATTTTTCAATTAGCCAAACAAGTTGTGAGTACCCATGCATATATTTTTTTCATTGCAACAGTCACTGAAATGATCTCAAAATTATAACACACAATAATTCAAACACTATCATTTATTAATATCTCAAAGGCAATGGAATGCATTTACTTTATATGCATATCACAATAGCCTATTGCACGATACAGGCACATTATCTATGCAATCAAATAAAACTTTAAATACTCATGATTACACAATCATATTCTTTCATGCAACTTTGTCCTCCCAACAGAGCATTCTGGTAGGCCATCAAACATGACTAACTTTTTCATACAATTATTTCCTCTACATCCATAACAACTCATGAAAGGATCTTAAAATTGTCAATAATTCTATCATTTCTTCTATTAGTGAATTGCAATGAAGTATATATCACAACCATTCATTCACACATTGCATCTTAACATACGTACCCACACATATGCATGCACGACTAGATGTTTCCAAAATATTGTAATGCACATTCACTAATTTCCCCCAATTCACTAATACATTGCTCTAAAACATTTTTGTGCCTACACAGGTGTCTTAGCATGGTAGTTGGGCATCCTAGTCAATGCTTCAACATAATACCCAGCCATCTCCCCAATCACTTAGTTAACCATGTAGGTGCCTTCCTTCTTCACCCGAACACAACATCGAGAGTTCACTCACTCCCTGCTTGTTGGAAAATAGGTTTCATTCCAAATTAACACCAATAGGGAGTTCATGGGATACTTGTGCATCACTACATGCTTCACAACCCAAAATCCTTATGGTCTCACACATGGCATGCTCTTATTTCTTATGCATGCATTCTAAATTTTAGACAATTAGATGGTATAAGGATCCTTGCCCTTAATATCCCATACCTCACCATACCCTATGGGATGGCATTCACATAAATGCATTCAGTATTACATGCATACCATTTTATGATGATTAAAACATGGTTGAAGGGATTCTTGCCCATCCTCTTTCAACACTTATACAACCAACATAAATAAAACATTACTTTCATGGCCACCATCAACATATCTGATGTTACCTTATTGGTTGGCCTCTTACCAAGGACTAGACAGTCCTTCCACCAATCTCTTGATCATGGATTTTTTGCTCCATCATTCCCTCAAAAGGATGCTGGTCACATGCAACAAAACTGCCAACATCTTCAACCATGTATCTATTGTCTCTGGTAAGACAATCATCATCAACCACAATAATTTTCATTAGTGGCTCATTGCATATGAAATATCATACTATTTTTACCAATTTGCAGCATCATATGTGTTAGAATATTGAGAATATGATAAAGCCATACAACAATACAAAACATGCATAGCATGGGATGATCTAGCCTTCTATCAAATTATAAGAAACAAATAACAAGAACATGAATACAAATGGAGATAAGAGAATAGACAAGAGAACACCAGATATACGTGGTAAAACCCAAAATGGGGAAACAGCTATGGGAAGGTTGAAATATTCTTAATCATCAATAATCTCCAATCTTACAATAGAGTTCCCACACATGAGCATCACATCCCACTCCATAATCACATTACATGACACATCCTTGTGTTCATATGTGAATTCTTCATTAACTTACAATGAATCCTCACCTCATTATATACCAAGAGGTAATAGAGGAATTACATCCCATAACACGTGTGGGATAAATGTAATTTCACCTCTTTATATAATAAAAGGTAATAAGAGTAAATTATTACATAATATGTGTGGGATAACTGTTTTACATAAGATTGGAAATTACTGTTGGAACATAATTCCCATCTAGACCTTGGTTAATACTCCTTGCATAAGGTTCCAAGTGTTTAATGTAAGTTGTTCCATGGTTTGGCTTCATAGTGCCTAGTCTAGGGGGTTTGTCCACATATTTGACTAGTGGTTTGTCATTATAGCCAAGTTTGTCCACAAGTGTGCTTATTTCCTTATTCTGGGGAGTCAAAGGTGCCCTACTTAATGCATTTAATGAGGTAGGCACACCACTTCCCTATTTTATGGGATAAAGTTGGACCAAGGGCGCTTATGCACTAGAAATGGTCAAATTGCTCATTAATGGCCACTACCAAAGCCCTAAAGCACCTAATTCACCTTCATAATGTCGATTCCATCCACATTTATTGAATTTCCTAACTTCCTCATGGTCTTCATAGGTTCATTGGACCTCATTATGGCCCAATACAGGAGTTACACTTGGCACAATGTCATAGATTGGGGGAATTACTCCATTAATCCTAACATTAATGTGAGATACTCGACTCACCACTAAGCCTGTCGATTTTGTCTCTTGAGAGAATCTATATATTGTACACATGTTTTTGAACAATAATGTAATGGAAGATCAATCCACATGAGTGTTTTTCTCTTGTGTTCTACTTAATGTTTTCTTCATATTTCTTCTATTTTCATGTCAATGTTTGGTAAATTCTAAGTGAAGCTTGCTCTAGTAATATGGATCCACCTGTGACACATATATAATTTTACATGGTATCAGATATTCATAGGGGATCCTAGTATTGCTTCCGAAATAGATTTCCAAGTGTGTGTTTTGCAGGTTCCTACAACAACTTCATTATGGATTCGAAAGTTGCTCCTCTCCTCTCTCCATCCAACTATTCTTAGGGGAAAGAAAAGATGTGTGCATATCTCAAGATAACATGTCTCTTTGATGCTTCCATTGGTGTTGTGAGCAAGCCAGAATCCTATGAAGAGAAGTGTGATTGGATCAATGACTGTGATAGAGTGTATGGAACTATGTGTCTGGATATACCTCCTAGAATGCATTATCTCATCAATTCTACCGAGTATCCATTTGAGCTTTGGATAAATCTAGATAAAGCTCTTGGCATGCAGAAAGAAGATATTAGCTATATGGAGAGAAAGCAAATGGACACCTCCTCATGTGTTCTCCCTCCAAAGGTCTCGACCTCATGCATTTGTCAAGAAGTTGTTCGAATTTAAGAAGAAGAAGAAGATACAGATTCAACAAATGATCCAACTCAACTTTCTTCCTCTGTGGCTTCCTTTGTTTTCCATGACGTTGTTTTTCATGAATATAACATACGAGTTGCTGCCATAAATACTGTTGAAGAGATGTCTCTCCATTCCACTTCTTTCTCCTCTATGTCTTCTATTACGAATGTTGAAGATGGGTTGCTGATTGGTAATCATAGTGAGCCTTCTCTAGAAGAGTTTGTTTCTTCATATGAGAGTATTGGTTCGAAAGATGGTCAATGAAAAGTTTGGAATTCAAGTGAATATCTCTCATTGCTTCACACTCTTTTGCTTCCTATGTATTCCTACACCATGACTGACATAATTTCTTCAAGTTCACTTGAAGATGGAGAAGCCTTAGCCATCACATTGGAAAACTTGGGACTCTTGTTCCTTTTTCTTGGAGCTGATTACAACTCTCTTGGTTTGATGTTGATGCTTCAAGATCCTTATGATTCGCTTGGGGTCACATATTCTCAAGCATATCAAGTCTCTTTTGGACCTGGCACCCCGGTTGGTTCGAATATCAAGTCTGAAGAGCAGCCTTCACTCTACTATCACTGTTACTCAATTGTTCTACATGGCTTCAATTTACATCATGCAGTTCTACATGTACATGATCTAGTTGAGCACATTCCTCTTCTTCCCAAGAAGATGGTTCCTCCATACATATGAACAAGTTCACACCTACTTGTGTTTTGGAGTAGTTTATTTTTGGTGTACTTCATGTCCATTTTAGAGGGAGGATTTTCCCCATGTGGTTTTGCCTCTTTCTTCACTTACATGGATGAATAATGTAAAGGGTGACCATAAGCCTTTGTTGCTTGGGCCCTCATAATTATTTTCTTTGCTCACAACCAATTTGGATTAAGGGGGGGTGTTGGAACATAATTCCCATCTAGACCTTGGTTAATAATCCTTGCATAAGGTTCCAAGTGTTTAATGTAAGTTGTTCCATGGTTTGTCTTCAAAGTTCCTAGTCTAGGGGGTTTGTCCACATATTAGACTAGTGGTTTGTCATTATAGCCAATTTTTTCCACAAGTGTGTTCATTTCCTTAATCTGGGGAGTCAAAGGCGCCCTACTTAATGCATTTAATGAGGCAGGTGCACCACTTCCCTGTTTTATGGGATAAGGTTGGACCAAGGGCGCTTATGCACTGGAAATGGTCAAATTGCTCATTAATGGTCACTACCAAAGCCCTAAACCATGCAATTATCCCTCATAATGATTCCATCCACATTTATTGACTTTCCTAACTTCCTCATGGTCCTCATAGGTTCATTGGACCTCATTATGGCCCAATACAGGAGTTACACTTGGCACAATGTCATAGATTGGGGGAATTACTCCACTAAGCCTAGCATTAATGTGAGCTACTCAAATCACCACTAAGCTTCTCGATTTTGTCTCTTGAGAGCATCTATATATTGTACACATATTGTTGAACAATAATGTAATGGAAGATCAATCCACATGAGTGTTTTTCTCTTGTGTTCTACTTAATATTTTCTTCATATTTCTTCTATTTTCCTGTCAATGTTTGGTAAATTCTAAGTGAAGCTTGCTCTAGTAATCCAGATACACTTGTGACACATATAGAATCTGACAATTATTACCTTCCAAATACATTCAGTCATCATTACATATTCCAACAATATGTATGCATAAGCATATTCACATGCACTATGCATTATCTCTTAATATGCCTACTGGTGCATATGCATTTCAACTATGATCTAAATTTGCATTTCTGGCATTCATGTGCCCTAATTTTATTTATATAAAACTTAAAAATTATAAATATAACAATAAGAGAAAATTTAAAGAATTATCTCTCTTCAATTCCTCATCATAGCATGGAATTCCTCTTCCACATCATAGCTGATCCAATTTATGGCCTTTCAATCAAGCACAAAAGGGATCACTAACTATGATTTTCTCACCAATTAGCAATTCAATACATATACACATGTATGAACTTTATACTTTATACTTTCCTAGCATGCAATTCTCATGCTATAAACAAATAGTTTTAAGGTAATAAATTTCCCTCTTTATCAATGTTTCCTTATGGAGATCATTCTCCAATTTCTGCTACAACCATCTGTTAGCCTTATGTAGCTTCCTTGGTCATTACAACAGTGCTCATTACACTCTCGTTCACATTGCCTTGCTGCTCCAATTGCTTTGGGAAATTCTAGTCAAGCACACATTTCCCTTCCATGGACTTCCTAGAACTTAATAGTGTTGCAATTGACTTCATTCCAACTCCATATGGAGTCTTTTCAAGGTCCATTATATATCCTTGTGCCTCATTCAACTATGAGACTTGCTTTCCTTTCCCATGGAAGTATTTTCCACAATTCTAAACCACATAATAGATTCACACATGACAATGCCTTATACCCTAATTGGAAGCCTTTGCATGGCCATTCAATCACTATAATGAATCACATGATAGGTCCACAAATTGGAATGTCTTATTCTATTAATGACGACTTCTTGATGAATATAATTTTCTTACCCATTCTCATTGCTTACATATAAGTTGGTGATTCATATCCTGTAACTTATTTTAGCATACATGCACTTTCCCACAAGGCCACTAGTACAAAATGAGGAATTAATGACTAAAATTCGACTATAAACAACTATTTTTGAGTCGGTGACTAATAGTATCCAATTTCCACTATCTTATAGCTAGTCGTATTTCACTAGTCATTAATTGGTTGACTTATTGGTCATTGATTTATTCATTGATAGTCACTGATTTAGTCATTGATAGTCACTGATTTAGTCATTGATTGCCACAATTAATGACCAAATATACGACTAAATAAACTACTAGATGATAACATATTAATGACTAAGCTAAATACGACTAAACGTTAGTTGCGCTATAAGATACTGGAAATTAGCTACTAATAGTCGTATATATGCGAATTTAGTCGTTTTCTTAGTCACTAATTTATGATAGGGTACGGAGGAATCGAACCACCAATCTCCTGCCTATAATTAGGCAGGTGCTCTACCATTGAACTAGTACCCTTTAAGAAGTTGTTATTGCTTGACAATGATGATATTCAAACAAATTTTGCATCATTCAAGCATACAAAATAATGATTACCAAGTTACTATAGATCCATAATGGCTTGTCCAAGTTGCAGATGGCGTGCAACTATTATCGTGGTGCCCAAAATAAACTAACAAATCTTGGACAAATAAATCTATGACATAACTTCCCTTGAAATTTTTTCACATGATATAAATTCCATTGAATTTTTTTAATGGAAGAAACAGAAAGCGTGGCATTGATATAGAACAGAAGAAAAGGGACATTTAAAGTGTAAATAGAAATAATAACCAATCCCCATTCATCAACAATAATGGTCAAATTCCAACTAGCTAGACAGTATTACAGGCACAAACGAACAAATCTTTCCTTGGAAACAAAACTAGGCAAGTAGAATTAGCTACTGGATTAACCCTACAAAATCGCACACAGGGACTTCCATGCACAATGCACCACATCTATTGATGTCATGTTGATGTGTCAACAACAGTACTTGAAATAAGAAGTAGGTAGCATGGAATTCTTTTTAAGGTATGTACTACTCTTATTAAAACCTGGGCCCTCCTGATTCTTGTATTTCTTTGAATCAAGATCAATATCCCAATCAGCAAAGATAATCAGTATTCTAATTTCAGTTATCCATTTTACAATCATGTCTCCACTATCATGGCCTTGGATTCAAGTTTTGACTGATCCATCAAAAAACCTTAAAAACATAAGGCGTGCTGCATTTAAACATATAATCCTTCTAAATTAAGCTTTACATATAATACTCTAAATTAAGGTTTAAATTTCAGGTCTTCAAGGATGACAACGATTAAAACATGTAAATAGAAAACTATACAGATATTAAAATAGTGCGATTTGAACGTCTCTTGAATTTTCAAATAGCAATCAAATTTAAAAAGAGACAGAAAACATGGGGACAAAATGAATGTTAAACATATTCAAGAAAAATGCTTCAAGTACTAAAAGAATTCTAAGATACAGAAGTTCAACTATGACAATGATGAAAATTCAAAGAAGAATGATCTTACAAATTACGCATGAGTACAATAATCCATGGTTGTACAAATTATCAGGAACAAAAGCAAGCTGCTAGCCTTCACAGACAGAAAAGAATACAAGATCCAACTTGCAATAAATTTGTTTTAATTGTCCATCAATTGTTGATCTCTCGACAGCAAGAGATGTTTGCCTGTCTGAGATCCAAAATACATAGAATTATCTTCAACTTCACTTCTTCAAAATCAGTTGCAGTAAAAATTAATCTAGGAATTGTCTTATGAGCAACAACCACTTTTCTGAATAACAGGCTACCCTTTCGTTTGTATAGTAGCAGGTCTGCTGCTATTCATGGCAGGCTGACTTGCCATCCTGCAATACAAAATAAATGGAGTTAAGTCAATAGTATTTCATAGAAAATAGAAAATATAATCTCCTTAAAAGAAAGATGTCACAATGAGGACTCTATCTAGGACGTTCTATTGTGGAGTATAGGGGAATTCGTTTTGTTGAAAACCCTCTTTCAAGGCTACGCTGCATCTTAGGAAAGAATTCCATGTAAAAAGAGAAACATATCAGTCTCTCTGTGGTTCAACAATTTCGTGAAAACAAGGCTTTGCTCAATAAATATGCTTAAGATGGTGGCAAGATTTTAAATCCTGGAGCCTCAACAAAATTGTTACAAAGATGGGTTAGTGATGTGAATGCATGCAACCCAGAAATTACAAATGTCCAGGTCCAGGAAAAAGCTTAACTGAAAATGGACTTATCATTGGCACTGTTGACTCTAAGAAATTGTTTAGAAACAACAAATAAAGTGTGGGATATAGTTCTTTGATGTCGTGGATCAAATGCAATCAATGAGAGGTTAATCAAATTTGATATTTAAATTTTTGATGTTAAAATATTTGAGTCACTCGAACAGGTACAAGTCATATGGTAATGCCGCCACAAGTAAAGAGGCAAACAATAATAGAATATGGTTGAAGGTTCAATCCACATGCAACACAAATTTCAAATAAATAAATGATGGGCATGAGTATTTATAATTTTATATGCTTGCAACATGCAAACTTCTGGATACAATTCACTTGGGCATGAATATCTTGAGCATATTGATAGATATGCTCAAGATGCTTGCAAGATTTTATAGCCTGGAATCCTGGAGCCTGACCAAAATTGTTATGAAGAAGGGTTAGTGATGTGAATGCATGCAACCCAGAAATTAAAATGTCCAGGTTCAGGAACTGAAAATGGCATAAGCATTGGCACTGTTGCTCTATGGAGACAAGACATAAAAGAAATTGTTTAGGAATAACAAGTAGAGTGTGGGATGTAGTTCTTTAATGCCCCTTATCAAATGCAATCAATGAGGTTTACCAAATTTGATGTTAAAATATCTGAGTCACTAGAATAGAGACAAGTCATACGTTAATGCCCACACAGGTAAACAAGCAAACAATAATAGAATATAGATGAAGGTTCGATACATATGCAACAAAATTTTCAAATAAATACATGATAGGTATGAGTATTTATATGCTTGCAAAATACAAACTTCTATATACAATTCACTTGGCCATAAAAATTTGCGAGTTCATCTACAGTGTTGATTTCAAAGTAATGAATGGACAAGGTATATAGTTACAACACTCATCACGACCTGAAAAAATAGTATTTTCCCGATGTTATATCAGCTATGCCCAATAAAATAGACAATAGGAACGTGTCCCAAACCAACAATATTACCAATAGTCGCGATATGTAATTTGAATTATGTATCACCACTTAACACTTGAGAAACTGCTAAAATAACTTTATCATAAAACAACAGGATCATAGAAATAGGAGAATCTCAATCAGATTCATTAGGATTGTCCGACACAGGTTTACACCATTACACACAATAAAAATTAGGGAGTCAAACAAACATCTAACATCACAATTGTATAATGTAGGCGCTTGTTAAAGGTTGGAAAACATCATAACAAAAAAGTGCACCTGTTCTTTATCTCAGCATCCATGGTCATGAAAGCCTGCTCCGCATTTGTTGCATTCTTTGTACTTGTCTCCAAAAATGGAATGCCAATCTCATCAGCAAATGCCTTGAAGAACAAAATACACAAAGCATGTCAAGAAAAATGTAGACTGAAAAGTGACAAAAAAAACTAACCCTTGAGATTAATAAAAAAAAGAATCTACAAGCCAAGTCAACAAACTTAATACCACAAACTGCCATAGTGTTGCAATTAACAAAAAACAGAGCACCAACAACTTCAAGGCACACTCATATTTAAATCCTCATCAAGTCAAAGACAATGATGCATATAGTGAAACACATAGTAGTGCACATGATGCCAAAGCTACTCAGCATTTAACATTACCTTGGTTGTATCATAATCAACAGCTCTATTAGCAGTCAAATCACATTTGTTTCCAACAAGCAACTTGTTGACATTCTCACTCGCATAGCGATCAATCTCATTCAACCATTGTTTCACATTATTGAAACTCTCTTGATCAGTAACATCATAAACAAACTGCCAACAGAAGAAAAATATCATTATAAAACCATAAATTTAAATAAATAATGGAGTATACCAAGGATACCAACAACACATTGATAAGATCCCCACAATTGAACAAGCTCCAGGCTACCACTAGTAAATCCAAGGATTTATTCATCGACATGAATAGAAAAATTACCAATGTAGCACCAAAGTAAACATCCACTTAAGAAAAATAGGCACTTACAATGATACCATGGGCACCACGATAATAGTTGCAAATTTGATTAGTGGGAGAGGGCACATTATTTCTAGTGGAGGATACAACCCCAAGAGGGTCGTGGGACTCATTTCTTCCCTTCTACTGGTTAGAGCTTTGAAACTGAAGTCAAAAGGGGAAACTCACTATACTGCTGGGCATATTCACTTTCTAAATCAGCTGAACTACATTGCTATCCAACAAATTGAGTTGTCAAGGAGGAATTATCCATCGCTGGGATTGATTGTTGTGGCTAGGAGTTGTCTACATCATGTTTTTTCTACATTTTTGCGTGACAAAGGGAGATGGTCAATTCCACACTAGCAAGTTGTCATCTATACGGAAAAACCTCATCAATTTATGCCATATTCATGTGGTTGAGAAGGAGAATCTATTATGTACCAGCATGCTTATAACCTACATGTAATTTCTAGGTTTGATTCATTTTAGAAATCCAATGTAATTGGATATGTTACAATTATTGCTAAAACAACTGATAATTTTAGTCATCTACATCACACATTAGTATGTTGTCCATGTTTATCTACTCTGAATGCTATTTGAACTTTATTCATGACCTGTTGAATGTTATCTTTGTGTATCAATATTACCAGTCATATTGTGGGAATTAGTCTTGAAATATAAAACTTAGAAATTTAAACACATTCCATCAAATAAATTAGTCAAGACAATTCTGAGCAGTATACACCCAAGTGTTTGACAAAAAACCAGAACCAAATCTCACAGGTAGTTGACAAAAATTTAGCTAGTCTACTTTCACAATATATATCACTTTATTTTTGTGTTTGGTTGTGGCATTACCCTGATTAGCTGTGAGTACATTTCTCCCTACCAAGTGAATATTAATCCTAATCAATTTTATGCTTTAGTTGGTTGAAATCTATTCGTTAGCCATGCCATTTGTCATTGATAAGGGCTCCATCATCAATATCTCATCTACAACTAGTACTAATCGTGGGAACCTTCCAGGAGCTAGGATATATGTTATATCCAAAGTTGGGGTCAACTAGAGCACTAAAATTTGTGTATGAAGGTGAATTCACAACCTTTCAGAGGTTTTAACTTCTTTTTCCCATGTCATGTAAAGAGAGTTGTAGTTAAAACGGGGGAAAATCATTAGAGATTGAAGTAATTGAAGGATCAACTCCAATCAGTAATAACAATGTTGAAATTTAACAACCTATAATGTGTGTCAAATGAAATGGAATACAACATTGTGCATGCAGATGTTGAAGCGTTTGATGGCGAAGAGCTTGTTATGAATTTTCAAGAAGTAATCTTGTTCTTGTAGCATATTCTAGGCCCGTTTTAGAACGATCTTATGCTATGCAGCATGTGATAGTACTCCAAGTCGTGCTACAATTTATTTGATGAATACTCAGCCTTACGATGACAATGCAAACAACATTTCGTTTCACTCTGAGTAGAATTTTTGCAGATATTTGTTCCTCAGGTCGTGCCCTGTTTCAGTCTTAAGTTTTGCATCATGTAAAGAGAGGTCCCATCCCACATGTGTTATTATTGAGCCTTCTTTTCTCAGTTTACAACATATTTTTATGGGTCGCAACCTTAGTTGGGGAATCATTATTAGTTGACTTTTGTAATGGCTCATTTCCTAAGATTTACAAACAACATTGTTGTGAAATCGAAGAGGATTTTCAAACAATCCTGAATTCTATTGAGCGTACCCACCTAGTTAGCTCCACTAATCCCTTCCTCCATGGGTAGAGTGGTATGGACCAACACAAGAGAAATCTGGTGGGTGCAATGGTTCCCTTGAAGGATTAAGGCATACAGAAAACAAAGCTCGCTCAGCAAAATTAAAGAAAAAGAAAAGCATGTACCAACTTTAACTAGGATGGTTTTGAAGCATCAACTATAACAAAGAAAACAAGACTTGCCATGGATTCACACAAGTCCGAGGATAGGCATTATAAACATGTGTACTTTGTACATTCACATACATATTCCACTGTCATGTGGAGGAGAACTACCAGGATTGATCCAAGATCAATTATCACTTCATTCCCACTTTGCGTGTTCTAGCACCTTCCCCTTAAACTACTAGTTCTGGCTTAGGATTTTTGCTCTAGATGAAAAATCTCGTAGAGTTGAACCCTAGGACACTGGAAGCTGATAATCTCACCCCTTCTGGCCACAACTGATTCAGGTTCTAATAACCTTGCGTGTTACCAATCACAAAACCCTAGCTTCGTCTACATTCATCCGAGTTCAATGGAATCTAAATTAGGTAAATTATGCCATGATTTAGGCAATATATACCTGTACTTGGTGAAAGAACCCAATATTTGTGACAAGATAATCAACACAAATCTATATTCATTGTAGCAAACAAAATTCAAGATTTCTTATGAGCAAAAAAAAATTGTAAAAGTTATAGGGAAAAGAACTCAAATTTCAAGACAAAGAGGATTTATTAACTAAATCCTATGTAAAAGTATTTAAATGTGTTTATATACTAGTGACTCTTGGAATCTCTTGGATGTAATATTTAGTTCATGTTTTCTTTTATCATGTTATATTTTCCATTAAGTCAAGATACTTAGAAGTGTTGAAATGTTAAAGTGTTGAAGTACTTAAAAGTGTCCAAAAGATTACTTGAGTATGGCAATGTTGATGAAGCAGTCTCAACAATGTGTGTTAAAGCAATGATAAGAAGCTATTGAAGTTGTGTAAGTGATTGGCATAATGTGAAGAAGCCATGGTATGTTATATTGCAAATACTCGAAGCCTTTGAAGCCTCGTGGATGTTGGAATTCTCTGTTGAATCCTGGTGAAGCATATTCCATGTACATCCTGGTCAAAGCGTCAGAGCAAGTTAAGAGGAATGGTTTCCAAGCAAAGTGCAAGTACTAGTTCAATTCCTCCTGCTCCAATTCAGTTCCGGTTAGCTATACATTGATTCTCATATCTCCACATGTCAAATTACGAGTTGGGCATATGGGATCTGTAGATTGAAGGCCCAATACGGTGATAAGCTTTTGAGATTGCACCCAAGTCAATTTCCTGAACCGTGATCCCTTGGTCAGACGTTCAGTCAACCTTCCCTTGTGCACAGTTTGTTAAGAGACATGAATTTGGGGCTTTACTAGCGTTGAATGGGAATGAAAGTGTTTTCAAGGTAGGGCAGTTGAGATCATATTCATATGGGTCCACATCGATTGGTTCATGTCAGCCAAAGGCTCCATGGCGCCATGCTTCCTGGGTCCACACAATATAAAAATCATTTCGATAAATTGTATATATATATGAAAAAACCAATTTGATGAGATGTGAGAATAATCTGGGGTTTCTTGGTATGTATTCGTATTATAGTGATACAAGAGTGAAAGTGGAACTAAGCAACTATTTTGCAAGTGAAAGAGCCCGAAAAATATGAGAACGATTTGTTGAGTAGTGTTGTTGATGGTCTCAGGTTCTTGTCTGAAATCGTAAATTGCAGGGTGTGATTGAAATGGGGATCTCTGACAGGTGTGAACTACAGGATTAATCTAAGGGAAAGCAAGGATTTGAAATGCAATGTGTGAGTGGAAGATTGCTTGATGTGAGGTATGGTTGGTGATCAAACGATGGGCAGTCTAACTAGTGCTATTATTTTGAGCTTCATTTTTATGGAAAAATACCAATAGATGCATCATTGATCCAAGATGCAAGCATGAAAGCATGACTCAGTCCACGAGATTAAGTACTGAGGCAAATCGACACATGAAATCTCTGTGAAATAGCTGAAGTGTATGGATTGGATTTATTTTCATTGTGTTATTGCAGGTATACGAAGAGGTTCTTTGTTTAAAATCAATGGATATATGCGAATTGCAGATTACAAAAGGTTGAATTAGCTTTGGATATAGATCACAGATATACAAACTACTGAGAAAAATATGGAAACTCAAGTTGCTGATCTGGGCATGAAACACATGGTACTGGGATCCGAACTTAGAACCTCTGTGAAGATGAAATTGTGAAATAGGCCTGGGTTGTTCGCAGAAATTGCAGGTGCCAAAGATCTGGGTTTTGAAATAATTTCGATCTGAGTAAGATTTAGAATGCGTTGATTGTCTGGAGTTGTTTATCTTCTAAGCGAAGTTAGTGCTTGGATTGCATTGTCTCTGAAATCACAGGTTGCAATTATGAAGTGATGAAATGCTCTGAAATGGTAATATGAGGAACATAGAATATATGCTCTAATTACACTAGTTGTGAATTAATGGATTTCAGGTCAACCAAAGCTTGATAACACTGATGTCTAGCTTGTATAACAGAATATTGCAGAGATGTGTGTGATTAAATAGAGAAGCCTTTAAGAACATTATATATAGTGGAAGCTACAGGAATACTATGTTCAAGTGAAGAAATGATTTAAGTGGTGATGTTCTAGATTGTTGCCCAATCTATACTCACATTACAGATTTGTATGTTTTTCCAAATCCTTGACAAAAAATCGTGAAAGTTAGTGTGGAACGCTCTTTAGGGATTTGTAAAGAAGAATATATATGTTAATTAATAACTATCCAAGCACTTTGCAAAATATTCATCCCTTAATCAATGTGCATTCAGTATAGGGAGCCATAAACATGTGTGGAAGAATCCTACATCTGTAGTGGAAATGTCAAAACAATCAACCACCCATTATGGCAGTAAACACCTACCCATCCTGGCTTCCTTGTTTGCACAGAAGTCAAGGTAACATTCACATTGTTGCAATTGAGTCGTATTAAAGACACCTGTGAATCCCAATACTATCAATACAAGTCTATGTCAACCACTAGTCATGCCCACCAAAGCCACCATCTACCTTATCAAATATTAAAAATAATGGTTGTGCACAATAACGAACCATTCATTCAAGTACAAGATAATATACCATTTGGTGGAATGTGGTTGTCTGTCATACGGTTAAGCTTATGCGAGGTTGGGTATGGTGGATTGCTCAAAATCAAAGGAGGAAGTTGAAGGAAGCTCAAAAATAGCTAGGGGATGTTTATATGATCTTCGAGGAGGATTTGCACAACACCTCAATCCAAGAAGAAGTAGCACAGTGCGAGATGGTTGTATGGAGAGAAAAGTATATTGCTTGGGAAGCTATGGTTTATGCTCACCTCCAGTGATTTAATGAGGGTGGGTGTAGGCTCCAGTGATTTAATGAGGGGGGTGTAGGCTCTAAATTATACCTTGATTTTTTGAAGGGAAAGTCTCTACTGAACTGTAACGTCCCCTCCTATCATACCAGCATGACAGAGAGGATCGTGACGCTAAATCCGAGCATCTAGCCCCATGAACTTTTAACTAAGCATTCACATAATATAAAAGACATATGGAATGTATGATTATAAGAAAAACACAGCGGAAGTAATTTCAATTACACTTCTATCATACATTCAAGATATTCATCAAATAAATAATTGCAAAGTTAACACAAAAGAATACTTAGCTTAACAAGTAGTCCCAAGCAACTAGCTATGCAACTGCAACGTTCCACCCAACCATAGGCCAGTTGTGCTTATCAACCTCTTGATACAACTGCCACCCCCGAGTTGGGCATGATTACTACAAGGAACAAGGCAACATCAGACTCACACATAGCCAAGCATACACCAAGATGAGCCAAGCCAATCTACAATTGGGTTTATCAGGCTGCTAGGAAATGGAAAGGAAGAGTGGCTAAGCTAGTGAGCTCAAGCACAGAGCCAGGGGTAACCTTACAAGATCTATCTAGCTTGGCACCCACAATACCTACACACCCAGCACAAGGAAGTATTCTTTTCACTGCTGTACAGTCCCTCAAGCCATACCTTCCCCATCTAGTGCTCTCAGGGTGTGCATAGAAGAGTAGCCAAAGCTCTCTTGATCTTCTTGAGAGGTTGTCTCCCCCACTAGGTTTATCAAGCCCTCTCTGTCCACTACCACTCCAATCTCTTGCTCACAGATTCAAACCAAAATAGGGATGCACATAACAGCAAAACCACAATTGCTGGGCATGGGAAAAACGTTTATTCAGTGGGATGTCCAAAGAGGGGTGGGGTTCTACCAATTCAGAAAAACGTGGGAAACCCAAAAACGAAACTGGAAGATGGGGAATAACCCTGGGAAGCCAAATCTGTTTTCAGAAAAACGTCCATAGACATTCTGGGGCAAAACGGCCTCCATAACAGTCCCAAATCGTGGTCCTCCTTCCCCAACCACTATGTAACACAAAAACGAGCTCCCAGCCATGGAAAAATGCAGGAAAGTTGGTAAAAACGTGATGAGGAAAGACCCAGTAGTTCAGACTGCGTGAGAGAGGAAAAACTATATGTTCAGAATGGCTTTTGGGCACCATTTCGTGGGTGTTTTCTTGCCCAAGGAGACAAAATACGATTTCCCAGGTTGATGGCTTTCCCATGCACGAAATTGGCTGCCATACCTCTTCATTCCCAAGGCATTAACTGCCTCAACCAATTTCTGGAAGAATTAAATGATTGGGTCCATAACCCAAAATGGGTAGTTGGTGGTTTATGGGTTTTCTCATTGACACATGGATTAACACCATTGGCTCAAGGGTTTTGAATAATTTCCCTCCCTATTCCTTGTAGAAATCATGCCCCCATCTCTTTGTTGCATAGCATAGCCGGTTGTGGGTTTTTTCATTAAAATTCGTATTTACATGTTGTCTTAATTACATTGTGCATATCTAGCACAAGAGCCATAGGCATCTATTTTCAATTGCCGATACATAAAACGCTAAATCAATGGTGGGGCCTTGGCCTTGAGCTCCTCACCATGTTCAAATAACAATATTTACATCATTTACGATTTAATACAAAGGGGGTCAAAATGGGGACATTACATGAACCAATACTGATACATTATCAAAAGGATGGGTCCTTGAAGGAGGACACCTCCAAGATTAGAGATTTGCTTGGCTCACTTTTTTAGTGCATTTTCTCACCTTATCCACTTTCTAACCCTCTCTTGGAAGTTAGGTGAGACTATATTACCAAGTGATCCCCATGAAGGTTAGTGTGGAAAATAGAGATCAGTTGGAAGGTGAAGCAAATAACATTATGAAGGGATTAAAGGTTCACCATGGTGCAAATCCACATATTTTGGTGTTGGTATGAGGTATGCTCATGTGTAATTTTAGACTTGGCAACCCTCATTTGAAGTATAAAAGTAAAGAAAAATGGCTTTTCCTCCATGGATGGTCGATTTTTATGTTCCTCTCAATTTCTCAAGTATCCAAGGCTTCCCTAATGAGTGACCAAGGGATGCTATTGGCTCTATTCCAAAATTTCGAGGGTCTATTATTTCAGCCACATCACACATTACAGATTTCATGGTATTCATTTCAGATTTTAGCATTATCATGAAGATGTTTCGATGAGATGTTTTTGAATTAATTTGGGAGGGAATGTAGATGTTTGGCTTAAAGGCCTTGGTAGAGGAGAAAGTTCATCTTTTGAGGATTGGTGGAGGTATTTTGCAAGAAATGAATCCACGAAGATCATGAGACATAGATGCCCTATGTTAAATATATCAAGGGTATGTTTAAAGAGGAAGTTGTTGAAGATGCTTTGGAGAGTCTAAGTCATGATTATGGGGGCTGAAAGGTATAGTAATTATGAATTATTGAGAGTTTATGAAAAGAAAACAAAGAGTGAGGGCATTCATCTAGCCTTTTCCATGGAAAATCTGTGCTAATTCTAGGCAAATCTATCATACTATCACCAAGAAGTGAACAATAGTCATCGTACCTCAGAAAAATGTAACACACAACCCTGTTTTTGACCTTATAACATCAGTACACAACATCATTACAAGATCTCAACAAACCTGTGCAGAAAACAGAAGTAAAAACTAAGAGGGCATCATTTCCATGTCTAGGCACATTCTAAGTAGCATGTGTAGTGTTTTTTTGTAGCAGCAATCCTAAAATGGATCTTTCTATGGTAAAAGGTGCCAAATAGATGAATAAATGAGCAAATATGATGACATCCTACAACAACTTGATAGTGATAAGGGTTTGTTGCATGATTTACAGTCCATTTGAGCAAACTTGTGCAACGACCAACTTTTAAGAGGATTTATCGCAGATTGTACATGACAATATATTAATATAATGGCATTATTGCGATTGACATTGTGTTGAATAATTCATCAAAACAAAAACAAAAAACTTTCAAATACCGAATAATCCATCAAAAAACTTAAAAAATGTTTTTGCAAAGTCTCAACAAGTTTTCCTCACTTTAAGCCAATTGACCATGAACTGGCTTCAAAATTATTACCTGAGAAGGAAATGCTTTGCCAAAAGCCGTTGGTTCTAGATTAAAACCACCATTTGAAGATGCCTCAAAAATCCCATGCAACTCTCTTGACTCCAATTCAAAAAGGTAGTCCCTGGCACAATGCGTTGCAACAGCTTTAACTGAATGGACGACAGGCCAAACAAGCCATATTGAAAGCAAATTTGTTTTGTTTGGTTATTGCACATGAATATGACCCCGGCAGGTGCACCATCCAATTCCACTTTATCAGCAAGATCCTTAGACTGGCCACTTGTTAAAACCACATTTGCAGAAACTTTGTCTATTGGATGGTCATCTCCAGCACTTGATTGTACCAGCCCAATATCCAGTATTGTTTTGTTGGCAAGATGCTTAGGCTCTGCTGGACCATATCTAACAGGCTCATCATCATGTCTTGATCCTTCTATATGCTGGGTAACTATTGTACCGGATCTAACAGGCTCATCATCATTTCTTGATCCTTCTGTATGCTGGGTAATTGTTGGACCAGATCTAACAGGCTCATCATCATGTCTTGATCCTTCTGTATGCTGGGTAACTGCTGGACCAGATCTAACAGGCTCATCATCATGTCTTGATCCTTCTATATGTTGGGTAACTGCTGGACCAAATCTAGAAGGTCTCTCTTCCTGCCTTGTTTTGTCCATAAGTTGGCCACTTCCAGAGGATATAACACCTATCCTCATGCTTTCCTGCCATTTTTTGTGCACAAGTGGGCCATCCACTCCATATAATTTTGCAATCATTCTTTTACATGGTCCAGAAAGGAAATCCATACCAGGTTCATTGCTCCGAATTTGAAAACTTTCCCACCTAGGAAGAAAGATTACATCACTTCTGTTTCTGTCCTCCATTGTACAAATTCCAACACACTTTCACTTCCTGGAAATCCAACAAAAAAGAAAACAAATGAATGTCACATCCCATATTCTGATCACACAAGAAACAAATACCAATGCTATTTGATGTGTCAATTTTATGGAATTGAGTAAGAACTGCAGTTAAAAAATAGAATTTAACTTTTTAAGCACCGAGGTTGGCCTTGAACAAGGTAAGGGAAAATAATGACATGAAGTGTAAATCCTATGCAAACCTAAAAGGAGCATTCTAACAATCAATACACATTTAGATTCCTATTCAGCCAAAACTAGATGCAAAGCACATCTACATGAAAAATTAACCATAAAATACTGAATCAAAGAAGTATCATTTAAATATTACTTGTGTTTCTCAAGGGGCATGGAAAATGGGAAACTTTAATTCATAAAATTAAGCTTCTCCATGAAATTAGATTTGATCCATTTTTATCAGAATGTGCACAGATGATAACTATTAGGGCTTAATATTCAACCAATACTTAGCAGACTTCGATATGAATTGGAGATGCAGAAAGGATGATATTTGCACCAACCCATAGAGGACTAATATAAACACTTGTGTATAGCCAATATTATTCATCACCGAAGATTACAAAATATTGAATATTCTATCATTTTTTCCAGGTTGGATTGACAAATTGGAAATCCTTATTCAGAATTCATATTGGAACAATAGTTGCCACAAAAGCTTCGAAGCATGAAGGATATCTAACATTAGCTATTGAATTCCTTTTCAACCTTACCATTTTCTGATTCCTTGTCAAGTGGTTGAAATACCAATAATGCAATAATACCATCCTATAATCACCATGGATCCTGCACAATCTGCTAGACTAATCTTTATTCTCCTTAGAAGATTCACCCCTTCCAAAGCACAGCCTCCACAACAGTCAAAGTCTATAAAAGTCCATAGGTAAATTTTTGCTTGGAGATCCCTCTTTCAAGGTTTTGAGCGAGCAAATGAGGAATTGCGACTGCCATAAGCAATAGATAAACTTTTAGGTCCACATTATAAAAGTTCCTCATCCCATTTTCCACGTCCAGTAAGGTCCAAAGCTAAGATATGATTGTCTTTTTCAGTATATCAAAAAGACCAGAAGTGCAAATAACAACATGTTTGACAGGATATTTAGATGGCACATTTGGAAAGTATATGAGACAGTAATAAAGGGCAGGCTGAAGGTATCCATAATTTGGCAAGTTTGTATTTTATTGCATTATCTCTATCCTATGGATGTTGAAGTATTACATGGTAAAAAAAATTGCGACCAATATCCACAATACCGAAATTGTATCTTTGCTAAATCTCAGCTTAAAATTTTAAAGAAATTAAAAAATACCTATCTGTAAACTAGATCATGTCTGCATAGAGAGCATCTGTTTAGGCCTGTCTCCACGTTCTGAAAAAACAACACAAGCTCATATCTACAAATGGGTTCATGTTTGTATGGTACCTATTGACTATCTCTCAGCCCTTTAATTTTTGACAAAACTCTAGGTCAAGCAACAATACCACAATCTCTTAGTCTACAAAAGATAAAGTATAAAAGTGTACAAAAGTACAAAATAGATATAGTTCAATTATAATACATCATGTTCAATGGACTAAGTCTCATTATGCAAAGTTGCAGAAAGTCGTTTATGATGCATTTGCGTGTATTTTGGATATAGTACTGCAAAAGTATTTTTTTCTTGGATATGATGAAAAAACCAATATGTACAGATTATGAGACATGGAAGAGTAGGAACTCATCAAAAGTTGGGATTTAAGAGTTTATGAAGGATTCACAGCAGAACCCATGCACACAACAAATATATTTGGAAATGGAGAATTTTAATGGAAGTGATGAAGCAAACATTAGAACAAAGAAGAAGACGAGTGGTACCGTAAAATGTTTGAGGACATTGGATATTCAAAATCGGAGAACAACGAAGCTGTGAAAACTCAAAACAAAAGCACACTGTAATTCAGAAGTACGTGGAAGTGGCACAGCCCATGCAGAGTGCTCAACTCAAGGAACAACCAGTTGTCAACTTTGTATTAATTTCTACAGTTTTGAATTTTGTTGAGCCATAGATTATGAGGAGGTAACAGACAAACCTGAATGGTAGTGAACTATGAAGGTTGAGATTGATTCTATTCAGTAGAATCAGGCATGCAAGCTATTGGAGTTCTTTGAAGGTAGGAAAGTGATAGGATGCAAGTGGGTTTACAAAACAAATTTTAAATATGATGGTTATGTTGATAAATATAAGGAAAAACTAGCAGCAAAGGGATAAACCTGAAAAGGAGTAGATCATGAAGAGACCTTTCCGTTAATAGAAAAAATGAACATTATCAAAACAATTTTGGCACTTCCATCATATTTTTGCTGAGACATTTTCCAAATTGATGTCAAGAGTGCATTCTTAAACAAATTCATTGGTTCCATTGAAGCACTCAAGAGAAATTGGGTTTCCTAGAAGCAATTTTGTTGCAAACTTGTATGTGCAGCAGGAAATGGAAGGTGAGTTAATACTTTTGATATTGCATGTGGAGAATTTGATCTCTACGAGGAGGTAATTGTATCTCTGTAGGAAAACCTGAGCATAGTTTTGAGATGTTTGACGTAGGAGTATTACAATACTATTCTTTGGGCATGGAAATTTGCCAGAAAGCAAGAAACAAGCTCTCTGATGGAGGGAGTAACTGAGGCTGACGTGCATACACTGATTGATATTTGGAAAGATGAAATTTGTATGAAGCATAGGGTTGTAATAGGTTATGTCACTTGGTTCGCGTTATTGTGATTTTAGAAATGGATTTTTTTATAAAATAGTGCAAATTAATGACATTGTCTTTGGTGGGATGTCATGCTTCATAAGTGAAGGTCTTCACATTGCCCTTACACTAAATTGTTACTTCTCAATATAAAATGTAGGAACACCTACAGATGAAGTGGACCTCGTACTTGCAACAATTCCATTTCATAAGACAATAGAAGAAAGGAAAGCACAAAGCCACCTGTTTTTAAGTTATTGCTAGCATGTGGCCTTGTTAGCATTCTAGATGCAATATATAGCACTTATGATGAGTGGAAAGACCATCATACACATGACCCACAGTTTCAGTCAATGTTTTCAGCTATGCAATAACGTGGATTTTTAAACGAGGACCCTTTCCTCGATTGCTCTTTTAAAAGTGCATTGCTATGTAAGTTAACATAGTTGAAAAACTGCTTTGAGAGGCACACTCTTCCTCCTGTGGGTGACATTTTTTGGTTCATGAAACATTCCAACATTTTTATCCGTATTTCAACTGGCCATCTATGAAAAAGAATGGAAGAGAATATTTGACATTAAACATTGTAGCCACTCCAATCCATTCAGTGAAATGCTTGGCTTATATCAACATTTACTTGTTCGTTAACAACTGTAGGCACATGTTTCAAATGCCTTCATTAGTGGACTCCCCATGACACAACAAAAGTGTGGCTATATTTTTGCTATTGATTTGTGAATTTTCTGAGATAGATATCTTGATTTCTTACCACCTTTAATACAATGACAAAGCATTTTGAAGGGTGCCTTTATGTCTCACAACTAGACTGTGAGTTGCAACCACCACATGCTAGTCTTTCCAGTTCCTCCTACCTGGACCAAGTTCTGCAACTCTAAATGCATGCAGATTCTCTATATTGATGTTAATCATTATCAACCGGGGATCTCTTTTTTTTCCAAGAAAAAAACAACGTATTTTCTTATGGAGGCATCCTGCTATACATTATGGGCATCGTATGGGAATGGGAATGGCTTTGTGACATACAAAGGGGGAGGAGGAGGATTGAAGTCCATGTCAGAGATGGCATTATGTTAGTCACTTGTTTTGGATAGTATGTTATGAGCGATGATATCCTTCTCCCCCATCCCTTCCTTCACTCACACACCCCCCAAACTCCCGGGAGGTTATTAAAAAAACTGCAAAATAAGTAATCTGGAAAATTCTATCAAATTCCTTCAAGATCTACGCTAGCAAGCACCAATAACGTTTACCAAAACTGATATTTCTCTTTATCACTTGATATATGGATGAAATTTTTATTTCCAATATCTGAAGGTTTTATCAACGTCGCAGCTGTGAAAATAAAACCCTGGAGCAACTTGTGTAGAACAAGTTGTCCCTCACTGTTTTGACCATGGCCAAGAAAAGTTACTCACCATGTTCGTTCGTAGTTGGCCATTCACCAAAATTCACAATCAAATAGAAACAAGCAAGCATAAAATCTAGGGCATTAGACGAACTAGTTAAATATTTGAAAATAGCAGAGGTCAACGCTTCAAACCCCACACAATGTTGAAACCCTGGGATTGAAGAATAAAATAATAAGAAAGATGAAGGGCCTTTTTTAGCAATTTACGGCTCCTCTCCACCCAACAATGACAACCATGTGAAGCAAATCCCTCACTGCTCAAAACAATTTTGCCACATAAAAGCTAAGGGCATTAGACTTACCAGTTAAAGATTTGAAAATAGCAGAGGTCGACGCTTCAAACCCCACACAGTGTTGAAACCACGGGATTGAACAATAAAATAATAAGAAAGAGGAAGGGCCTTTTTCAGGAATTTACTACTCTTCTCCACCCAACAATGACAACCATGTGAAGCAAATCCCTCACCGCTAAAAAAAAAATCACCACATACATAATCCATTCTCTTTTCAGTAAATACTCATTCTCTTTCATTTAAACTAATAAAATCCATTTTTCTCAACAAAAAAAAAAAATACCAAATTATTTATACATAATAGAATAAACACATTAGAATTTTTAATGAGTTTTACTGCAAGATTGAAATGTTAAAGCATAACTATATATATCATTTCATATTAAATGTATTTATTTTACCATTTCATTTTACTCTTTATTTATTTGATTTTATTCTATTTGTGAGGAGATCTAAGCATTTTTCATATCATCTTTGGGAAACTAAATCACAAATCTTTTTTTTGAAACCGATTATGGCGAGGAGATCGATTATACAAATTCTTCTCTTATAAGAGGTAAGAAGAGGATAAAAAAAGCTCTACTAGAGAACTATTTTGAATAGAATATAACTCTTGGCACTAAAGAAATTAGTATTAACACTAAAGAGCATATACGAATGAAATCCATGCCACCTAAATTAATGAGGAATTGTGGGAAAATTAACATTACATTGCTTGTATTATAACTCACCCTCCAAAGAGGTACTGGTCAAAGTGGATTTCATTTAGAGAGTGCAAAGAGGTTGTCAAAGTTGTTGTGTGGTTTTGATTTAGAGAAAAGCACACATGAGACAGTCATGTTTGAGCACATGCCAAAGGGAGATCTCCCATGCCCAAGGGAGAAGAAAGTTCACACATGCCAAAGGGAGAGCACATAAGCCACAATGGAGAGTGCACATGCCAAGGCAGTGTGTACATGCCAAAGGGAGCGTGAACATGCCAAGGGATCACACACATGCCAAAGGGAGAGTTCCCATGCCTAGGGGAGCATGTCATGCCAAAGTGAGAGTGCACATGCCAAAGAGAGAGAGAGAAAGCATTCCCAAGGGAGAGTGCACAAGCCACAAGGGAGGGTGTACATGCCACAAGGGAGGGTGCACAAACCTTGACGAATAGTTTAGGCTATTAATCATGGAGCATTCTTCCCCTCGTTGTAAGTTATTTGACAGAATCCGGCAATGGAAAATTGCAATTTTGACAATGACATTTTACAGTTTAGTAAATTTTAACACCATGGATGGGGGTGTCTGAATCGATATGTGGTGTGAAAATTTATTTTCCCAAATTCTACTAGTGTATGTTTTGTAATAATATAAAAATTATATATTGTAAATTTTTATATATTATAAGTTTTTAATACATATTTTAATGATCAAACAAAATGGATGTGGGGATATTGGTCGACGTAGCATGGCCAGGGTTGATTTCATGTGAATTGAGTCTATAATTTTGAGTGCACATGATGATGACAATGTTGCACTTACAAAATAGGCTTAAGGCCAACGACCACATCCACGAACATTGATTGGAGCTATTGGGACCTCACTGGATGTCTTGAAAGAAGAAAATGTTGTTGATTGACACAAGGGTGTCTCTCATGAATCCATCTACAGTTTTACAATTTACTAAACATTAACACTGTAGATGGATTCAAAGACCCCTTTCTAAAGAGATATCTGATCCATCTACAGTGTTAAAATTTAGTAAATTATACAAGTTCATTGTCAAAAATTGTAATTTTTCATTGTCGGGGTGACACAACTAAAAATGACTGACATAAATGACTAATTCATATTCTTAGTCATTTTTATCTAGTCATATTTGTATTCCTGTGACTAAATTAGTCATTTATGTTAGTCATTTTATTTTAGTCACTAGTTATCTAGTTGTATATTTTATCCCATGACTAAATTAGTCGTTTATATTAGTCATTTTTAGTTGGCTCACTTTAAATTGCTCAATTTTGGTCGTTTATCCCTTGAAAAAACTGTGGTGACTAACGTTTTTAGTCGCCTAGTCACTTATCTCTCATTTTGTACTAGTGGGCTAATTCACCCAACACCTTTACAATCTGCATGTCCTTTACCTGCTTACCTACTCCATACCTTGCTGAGCATTCTCTTATGGAATATAATATCCATCTCAAATAATCAAGAGTTCCCATGTCTATTCCTTGCAATTCAAATTGCACATATTAATCATAATAATACCTTGGATGCATTCTTATGCATGGCACCAATGTCCATCATTGGTCTCTTTTATTCACTCAGTATTAGACATGGTTGTCACTCCTCCATCCTGCATGTTTCCCAACTATGCCTTCACTTTATTGTGAGAGCACCATTACCAGGGTATGGGTATCGTTACATCTACTCATTTTGAGTTACTCTCACCTTTGGAACACACCTGTACCATCTTACAAAAATTTTCAAAAAATTAGGCCGCTTTGGAGGTCTTCCACATTGAAAATTTCTTGCCAAATCAAGCCTAGAGGCCCTGCTCTGGTTGTTATTTGAAGCAACTAAAATCCCGTTTCAAAAATAAGAACCTTTAGTTTGATCCTCCTGTATTTTAGCTTCACTGCATTCTAAAAAATAAACAAAAAATAATTTTAATGAGCTCTGTTAAATTTTCAGAATTTACTTCAATCTGATCTAGGATCTTAACTGAGAGAACAACATGTACAACAAATCTACAGCATATCATTCATGGACACAATAATGCAAGCACAGAAGAGACACCGAGTTTACTTGGGGAAAACCATAAAGGTGAAAAACCCCAATAACTTCCTCAGAGATAGATAGAGCAATGATACAACTAGAATACACGAGATAGTCTTCTCCTAGCAGCAGAGCCTCCTCCTCCACAAGTGCGCCACTCTCCACAGTGTGAGTGAGAGAATAGAATGTGTAAAATGAGAGAGACACACTCTCTATTTATACACTAACTTGACTTGACCTTTACTCAACTAGGTCGGCCTCAACTTAACCACTTAACATAATGCTGACTAGGCCAACCCCCACTAGGGTGGTCTAATAACCCTTTGACCCACATGGACGACCCCCAATAGGGTGGTCTAAGAACCCTTTGACCCACATGACTTATATAGGGCCGACCCCAACAAGGTGGTCTAATAACCCATCAAGTATAAGTTACGACACTTACAATATAAATGACGACACTTCCGTATAGAGGAATAATAACATCTCTATAGGAATACAACCACTTCCGTATAGAGGAATAATAACATCTCTATAGGAATACAATATACATATATTTGAAATACATTCCGAAGTTACATATACATCAACACTCCCTCTTAACTAGGAAGGTATTTCCCGACACAGGTCTTCTAGCACAAGTCATCTTCTCTGGATCATCGTCATTGGATAATCGTCATCGAGTCATCATCATCGTCACTGCTGCTGCTATCTCAATCAATCTCTGAATCTACTCGTCATAGGAAGTTCTACAGAGCCAGTCCTTTTTCATACTGGATGTAGGCCCACCACCTGCAGGTCTTCGTCATCACTGGCCATACTGTGGAATTCTCAAGACTTATTACGTGCGTCACAAAACCTGGTTGTAGCATCCCAGGCTATTACGAGCATACATCTCTACCTGTAGGATCTCCCAGGAGCACATTACATGTGACCCATCACAAAACCTGGCTGAAGCATCCCAGGCTATTACGAGCACACAGCTCTACTTGTCGGATCTCCCAGGAGCACATTACATGTGATCTCACCACAAAACCTAGCTGAAGCATCTGAGGCCTTTTTCATCCTGTCCAGATCTCCTAGGAGAAAATTACATGTGGTCATGGAAAAACCTGGCTGAAGCATCTGAGGCCTTTTTCATCCTGTCCAGATCTCCCAGGAGCAAATTACATGCCATAGGAAAAAACCTCGCAAGAGCATCTCAAGATGTTACGGGTACGCAACTCCGACCTGAAGATCTCCCAGGGCACAAATTACATGTCCTCCCAGAGCAATGTCTCGAAAGAGCATCCCAGGCTTTTATGGGTACACAACTCCGACCTATAGGATCTCCCAGACATGCTCATCTGCACAACCTGATCCACGGCCACAAAGTATCATCTGATACTCATCATACATCATCCTGATGTACACATGATCATCCTGATCATCATCACTGCAACATCCTGCTGCATGTCATCTGGAGAAGCTCGTCATCCACGATCACCCTGATCATGCAATGCATCCATCTGATGCACACCAAGTATCTACCTGATACATATCATCATACATAGTGTATCCACCTGATAGATAGATACATGATCCACACAATGTATCCATCAACATACATGATCTACCTGATCATGCATGATACATATCAATATACATGATCTACCTGATCATATCCAGCATCCAACATGATGCACACATACATATAAAAATGATCCAACTGATCATATCCAAGAAGAAACCAGAACATCATCCTGATGCTCGTCATCCAGCGCTTACATCCACAACCATGTGAAGGATCCTCCTTCCAACATGCTTGGAATGGCTTCAGCAAATGTGTCCATCACTTCTTCCTCGAAGTGTCCTCGATCTGAAGAACGCCAAGCCTCTCTCTGAAGTACTCGAACTTCACCCTGGCTAGTGGCTTCGTCAGCACATCTGCAATCTGCTCGTCCGTCGCAACATACAGGAGCTTCACAGCTCCTCTCTGCACCATATCCCTGATATAGTGATATTTGATCTCTATGTGTTTCGACCTGTCATGAAACACTGGGTTCTCGGACAGCTTCACATAACTCTGGTTATCACAGAAGATACCATTAGCATCCAATGGGAGATCAAATAACTCAGACAGTAGCTTCGTAGCCATATTGCCTCACAACTAGCTGAACAGGCTGCAACATACTCTGCCTCAGCTGTACTCAGTGCTATGCAGGACTGCTTCCTGCTAAACTAAGAGATCACACCTGATCCCATACTGAAGTAGCACCCAGATGTGCTCTTCCTATCTGCAGCACTGCCTGCCCAATCTGAATCAACATAACCCTGCAGGTTAAACTTTTGATTCGCTTCATACTTGAGCCCATAATCCACTGTACCTTTCAGGTACCTCAGAATATGCTTTACAGCAACCAGGTGAACACTCCTCAGATCTGTCAGGAACTGGCTCAATGTGTTCACCGCAAAGCAAATATATGGTCTCATGTTCGTCAGGTACATCAAGGACCCAATCATCTGACAATACATAGTGACATCAACTGGTTCAGATGAATCATCACACATAAGCTTCAGGTTCGATGCCATAGCCTCGCAGTCCATCATCTCGAACCTCTTCAGGATCTCTACTGCATACTTCCCTTGTCCAAGGAATATTCCATCTACACTCTGCCACACCCCCATACCTAGAAAGTGGTGCATCATACCCAAGTTCATATATGACTCCTTGTCATGTGTCTCAAAACCAAGTGGCTGCTCCACATACACTTCTTCTTCAACTACACCATTCAAGAAAGCTGTCTTGAATCCATCTGGTGTATCTTCTATTTCATCACTTTTATATTTCTCTATGCTGCCATCTGCAGCATGCTTGATCTTGATAGATCCATATGGAAGTCATAACAAACTTCCCTTCAGGTCTTGGGACTACATCCCAAACATCATTCTTCATGATCGATGGATCATGGCATTCCATTTCTTCATCCCAGATCCTGGGAACTTCAATATCTTCAATAGATATCTTTGTTGCTGGAACAAATGTTGTAGTTCTTCTTTTGTAGGTGATGGCATATGATCTTTCATACACAACAAGTTAAATTACATGATTAGAAAACGTCTCATAGTTTTCAGAACAAATTCTTACACATAAAGAAATATGTCATACAGTCATGCAATTATCTTAGCCAATGCTTCAATACAACATTTATCCATATCCCGTAACTTTCTAGATGCCTTCCAATCTCTACCAGAACATTGTTAAGAGTGTGCACAACTCCCAACATGTCAGCAAAGAGGTTTCATTCTAGATAAGTAGCAATGGAATGTTGTACAGTGCCATAGGCTACTTACCCATGCATATTAGTAGTATACTGTTCATCAATGCAACAATTCTAATATGCATAATACACAACCTAATTCTAGGAACATCAGTATATACATTATTGAACAATATTATTTAAACAATAAAATATGCAAGTAATGACAATTCAAATACTTATCTTTGTTTGTTTGTTGGGTTGACTCCCTCTCAGTCTTTGCTTCTTTTCTGAAACTCCATTCTTATGTGGATTGTGAGAAGTGGTCAACTCCCTCTGAATATCTGCATCCTTGCAGAAACTACTGAAGTGTGCTCCTTTGCTTTCTTGCAGGAACAACTGGAGTGTGCTCCCTCTTGATCTTTTCTTCCTGGATTACCTGTCCTTGAACTTACATCCATCCTTAATCACTATGCATTCTTATTAGTATCATCATTGTGTTATCCTTGAGGTCTCATACATAATCACACATTTATTAGTATAATCTTAATACTATCAAAACACAATAATCTTAAACATGTATATTCATGATCATTCACAGATAATAAACATTAGTATTCAAGGTTTCAGGGAAGTCTTCTTTTACTCATACATATTCTTATTTGATCATAGGACTCTTCTGGTTAGTTGAATCATCAATCAAGATAAGAGATATAATATGCATAAAACCCATGATTATTCAAACCTATACCTTCATGATTCTTCTGGTTAGTCATATCATCAATTATGGTTAGAAACATAATATGCATACAACCATGATTATTCAAACCTATGACTTCATGAATAATCATTATCAACAACACAACAGTATAAGACCCTAACACAAGGTAGGATTCTAGCTTGATATAGGAAAAACATACCTGAACTAGCATGCTAGCTAGTTATGTCTAACATACCCGCATAATGTCTTCTGGTTCTCTTCAGTGACTTGTGCTAGTAACCTGCATGTCTCATAAGTTAACCATTGTAGAACCAAGTTATACATACCTCGAAAGTAGATCTTCTATGTGATCCATGACAATGGATGAATCCTTGTCTTCATGTCACCATGATCATATGTTCTTGAAGTAGAACATGATTTGTCTTTCTTGGTGTACCTTTTATGTTAGCAGACAACATAAACCTCATACAACACCATAATCCATTAGTACAATCATAAGTGTCAACACCCTAACCAATGAATATCTTCTATCATGCATTCATAATTTTGTTAAGGTGATATGACAAATCTAAAATCAAGATTGTACTAACCGTAATAACATGAAGACAAACATACCATAAACTTAATCATGAACAAATATCGAAACATACCTCGATGAGTCATACCTGTCAAGATTGCTTGTAATCTTTTTATGGAAGGCCTTAGCCTCATCTCCCTCTGAAACAGGAACTTCTTCACTTATGCAGGTGACCAATCCATCATCTTCTAGGATTAACCCAATCCACTTGATTTGCAGGAATTGGATCTGGAGCTATATTAGGGTTTGTCAGAGAAAACCCCAAAATTCAAACTTTGAATTTCAAACTTCCGAAAGGATAAAAATATGCGCCTTGATGAGCTGATCAAACTGGTATATTCAGAATTTGAAAACTGCAAAGTTTCACTCCTCAATTTTGCCTTTGAAACTTTCGGATTCGCTGGACATGACCTCGAACTAGGGTTTGGTGAATCCCACTCTTTTTCCTAATCAAAAGGTTTGATCCAAATCTCTAAGCTTCTATTTTTATGAGGAGCTTCCAGCCGTGGTCACAGATTTAAAAAATTCTCATTTTTGCAGAAGCCCTAATTTTCCACTTTTCTGATCAAAGTCCCGAACTAGGGTCTGATAAAGCCCAGACTTCTTCCCAACCAAAAATTATGATCTTGGTCTCTAAATTTTTATTTTGATGAGTATCATCCAGCCGTGGTCTCCGATTACAAAAATTCCAACTTTCTCCGAAGCCCTAAATTTTGGAAGCCATGAATGAAGGTACTAAAAAATAATTATGTTTTGACAAAAATATGTACCTGATTGTTTCTGGTGTAACTCTGAACTTTTTGATCCACAGGGTCTGAAAACGTTTCCTGAGATAGACCGACCTGTTATCTTTCCATCCTGACAGGTCTAACCTCAATTGGATTCTCTGAGAGAGAGTTATGCCAAGTGTCGCAACGTGACCTGTTTATGGGATAATAAAGGAGGGCGAACTTGTACGGCGTGCCACGTGTCACTATTTCAACTTCGGCCTCTGAAAAGTTTTCCTGAGATAGCCCGACCTATTATCTTTCCATCTCGACAGGTCTGACCTCAATTGGAATCTCCGAGACAGAGTTATGCCAAGTGTCGCAACGTGACCTGTTTATGGGATAATACAGGAGAGAAAACTTGTATGGCGTGCCACGTGTCACTAGTTCAACTTCGGCCTCTGAAACATTTTCCTGAGATAGTACAGTCTGTTTACTACCTGTCACTTTTTATGAAATTTCATTTGGAGCTTCCTAGCCCAAGTTATGACCTTTTTCCCAAGGTCACCTAATTTTGACTCAGATCTGGAAGAGGCAGAAACCCTATATTGTACAGATCATAAATCACAAAGTACAACGAATTAGAGGTTTTCCTTTGGACACAAGGTACATGGGGATTTAATTTTCGACCTGTAAAGGTTTCAGATCCGAAAACGTCTCCAAAACGGATTTATAGCGAAAGTGCTACGATGACTGGTTTTTGCTATATCAAGCCCTAGCATCGTAAGTGCAACAAGTGTCATACATGCCATATCATGCCTTCTTTCAGGCTAGCTCTGATACCATGTTAAATTTTCAGAGTTTAATTCAATCTGATCGAGGATCTTAACTGAGAGAACAACATGTACAACAAATCTACAGCATATCATTCATGGACACAATAATGCAAGCACAGAAGAGACACCGAGTTTATTTGGGGAAAACCATAAAGGTGAAAAACCCCAATAACTTCCTCAGAGATAGATAGAGCAATGATACAACCAGAATACAAGAGATAGTCTTCTCCTAGCAGCAGAGCCTCCTCCTCCACAAGTGCGCCACTCTCCACAGTGTGAGTGAGAGAATAGAATTTGTAAAATGAGAGAGACACACTCTCTATTTATACACTAACTTGACTTGACCTTTACTCAACTAGGTCGGCCTCAACTTAACCACTTAACATAATGCTGACTAGGCCGACCCCCACTAGGGTGGTCTAATAACCCTTTGACCCACATGGCTGACCCCCAATAGGGTGGTCTAATAACCCTTTGACCCACATGACTTATACAAGGTCGACCCCAACAAGGTGGTCTAATAACCCATCAAGTATAAGTTACGACACTTACAATATAAATGACGACACTTCCGTATAGAGGAATAATAACATCTCTATAGGAATACAATATACATATATGTGAAATACATTCCGAAGTTACATATACATCAACAAGCTCAGTATGGAATATTAATTGATTCTAAGAAATACACTTTGAAGATCAGTATGGAATATTAATTGATTCTAATGAGCTCTTCTATGGACAATAGGAACTTTTGGGAGTGCTTCACACCTAGGTAGACTCCAAAGGATTTCTCCAATGGCTTCAAGGCAATTTCCCTAGGATTTCTATGGTAACTCCACTGCTTCTGGCATGCTACAACAAGCAACGATTACCCCTAGGCTCCCTAAGATCTAATACCATGTGAGCATTCTATAGCTATGATAGCATGCTAGAATTCCATAGTTAATGATCTAAGATACAATACAATCTCCACTATGAATTACAATAGAGATTTGCAGAGAATTGAGAAGAAAAGTGAGACAAAAATACATAATAAAGAAGACAATTTGATAAACTCTCATAAATATATTAATGAACAATTATAGTACATTAAATAATACATATCATAAGAGAAATTTGAATGTATTGGAGGCAATTCAAAATGCTCACTATTGGTAGGCTTAGATTTAGTAAAAATCTCCCATATAGGAAAAATCAAATTCCATATCAAGCCGAGAGGTCATGAATTGGCTAATAAATATTACGTACACTAGTACAAAATGAGAGATAAGTGAGTAGGTGACTAAAAAAGTTAGTCACCCCTATTTTTTCAAGGGATAAACGACTAAAATTGAGCAAGTTTAAATAAGCCAACTAAAAACGACTAAGATAAATGACTAATTTAGTCATGGGATAAAATATATGACTAGATAACAAGTGACTAAAATAAAAATGACTAATTTAGTCACGGGAATATAAATATGACTAGGGAACAACGATTAATATGAATTAGTCGTTTATGTTAGTCATTTTTAGTTGTGTCACACTTAAAATGGAAAATTACAATTTTGATAATAAATTTGTACAATATTCTACTAAATTTTAACAATGCAGATGGATTTAGAGATCTTACTATGGGGGTCATGGTCCATGTGTTTGGTCCCAAACCACCATATTGTCCCTTCATAGGGGATATTTGGCCTAGAAGTGGGATGTGGTGCTCATTTTGAAGTTTAAAACACTAGAGATGGTTTCTAACACCACAGAAAAATTAATGATCTAAAATTATAGTATGCTCAACCCAGGTCTTGTAATTGACACTATCCAAGAATTCTAGCAATTGACTTGGCACTTTCATATTTATGACTTGGCACTTACATAGAAATCTACAATGCTAGGTGTTATCATGCCACTTTCTCTTGCTAGTGACACTTAAGTGTTTTGTAATGAATGTGTCACAAATCAAATTTTAATAATGTAGAATATAATCATAAAAACCATGGACAATGGGATAATTAAGCATTACTGAACTTCAAATATATTATTCCTATAGCGTCACGTCCATTTCGATGTGCTTGCTGTGTCCATACCCTTTTTCGCCATTTTCATTGTCATATGACCCCCTCGGCAGGTCCACCAAGTTACATTTTCCTTGTTACCATGTCATGGTCGAGTCAAGTTATGGGGATTTGCCGTCTTTTCGTCTGGTCATTGTCATGTCAGTTACTCGGTACCGTTGTGCTCATCGCATCACATTGATCACGCTCAAATTTTGTTTTGCCAAAACCGTCACCGTTTGACCCTTTCGATAGTCGATCAAAGTTTCAACAAGTTGGAGTAAATTGTGTCTTGTGAGTTAAAATCCACCATTTTTTGCATCCATCGATAAAATTTCCAATCAAGTCTATCATCAGTTTTCTCACTTTGTCTATGTCTAGAAATATTGATAATATCCCCTGGCATGTCTTTGTGCAAAATAACCAATATCCTCCAATTTAAAAAAAAATAAAGATTTTCCCTTTCCCTTTAAACTCTATATTTTTTTATAATCCCTTTTCCCTTAAATAAACTTTTATGTTTTACATTTTATTTTCTAATCTTTTAAAGAATTAATTTATTATTTAATTTTTTACTATTTAAAAATCAAAATTCCTTATTATAAAATTTAATTATAATCTAAAATTTTTAAAAATAAAACTTATTATTAAGAGAATGAAATTTCCTTACTATCCATATTTTGGGAAAAGTACAGGGGAACAAGGTATGGAGGCCTCTTTCTATTCGCTAAATGGTAGGGCCTTCTCTAGACCTTTAGAGTGATGGCATTGCACATTTGCTAGAGGTTAAGCTATACATAAACTATCTTGGTTCATTGGTAAGATATTAAGCCATCCTAGAGTTCTATTCTTGCTGCAATTGCACCTACCAGAATAAAATGCCTTAAAAGAGACAAAGCCGAGGGCATGTCCCTGGAAATTTTAGTGGGTTGCAGTTCAGCCTCCCAACTCAAGTATGTTTCTAAAAAAAACTCCAAACCAAAATCCTGAGGGTAACTACTGTGTAACTACTATGCCAAAATTGTCAAGCAGGTTGTTGTCAAGTGGTAAATCAAGTGAGCTCCTTTCTTCGTAAGGGCCATGCGAAAAATTCCTGCTGGGTATCTATTGTGCCAAAATAATCAAGCATGTTGTTGTTGAGTGGTAAATTGAGCTTTCTTCACAAAGGCCTATGTTCAACTCCCCTGGTAACATGCTGCCATGCTAATGCGGCCAATTTGTTGCTTCACAAAGCTCTATGTTCAACCCCCTGGTAACATGCTGCCATGCTAATGCGGTCAATTTGTTGTGTTATCTTGTCATATATCATAATTAGCTGAGCCTAGGTGGTTTGTCCTAAATAGGAGGACGAACCCATGTGCAAATCATGGACAATTTTGGCTGAATAAACACCTCTTGAATGCAGCACACTGGCGAAAGGATTACAGTCTGTAAGGTTCTTTCCCAACAAGAAAATAAACTATAGACAGTTGAAAACTCATGCCAGGCGAATGGAAAAGACCACAGGAAGAATGGAATCCATGTAGACAGCTAAAAACTTTGTCATTGTCCTTAGTGAATCATACACTGCCACATTGGCACAAGTGAGTTATTTTTGACCTACTAACAGAATCCATTTACCCATTAATCGTCAAAAGGAATTAAAAAACTCAAAAGTCCAACCCTCAAAGTCTATGGAAAATTTTTAAACTGTTTTAGTTTTAACATTATGTTAAAGCCATCATTAACCATTAGCCTGTCCCAGTGAGTAGGCGCCCCAGTGATACACGAGATTTTTAGGCCGTAGGTGCCCCAGTGATACACAAGATTTTTAGGGCGTAGGCGTTTCACCAACGAGAAGCATAACCATCCACGTTGACTAGATTCCTCTCTATGAGCGAATGGAATGCTGCCACGTGGATGGTGCCATGTAGAGGTTTTGTCATGCCGTTCTCCCAAAAAGGCTGATCAATAACTAATATTTAATCCATAATTATTCAGAAGTAATGCATCTTCAGTGAGAGAGGCACCTGCTCGATGAGAACTTTCTTTATTTGGTCCTTTACCTCCCTGTCAGAAATGGATAGGCCGTCTCCGTATTTGAAGAGGAATTGCATGCCCCGCACAAAATTGAAAGTGAAGTTTTTGCAGCACAGCGGCACAGTGTCCTGCTTTAGAAATTCCCAATTCACCAGGAAAGATCCAGGATGCCATTGATATTATCTAAAGCTTCTTGCTTCGTAGATTCGGGATTGTCTTCCAGATAACAATATATACTTGAAGCCAACTCCCCGCGTTCCTTTTGTTCCTTCACAGTCGAAATTAAATACAAAAAATAACGGGGGATCAACAATCTAAGGCAATCTCATACCAACCAAAATAAATCTGCAGTTTATTTTCATGCCAAATACCTCAAAATCTCAGCCAAAAGTGCATGCCATAAATTAATCCTAGAAACTTAGTAAATAAACGTCATGACACCGAATAGCTGGGAAGAATGAGACCCTGCGCGCGAGGACGAGCCTCTTTTTGATGGAGGAGGTTCCTCTGAGAGAGGGACGTGCATGCAGCCCGGACTCACATGAGCTCCTTGTGGACAGCTGCGCGGTGGGCTGGCAGCCGGGGAGAAAGGAGAATGGTGGAGTGAGTAGGTGCGCAGGGAGGCTGTGCGTGGCGTGGAAAACTGTGAGGCCACGGGCTACCTTCATGTGCCTTCAAGTGGGAGCCGTGGAGCCATTGGCTAGTGGCGTGGTGGTCAGTGTTTGCATTGGTGGCATAAATTCCGTGGGGCTCCGGATTTTGTACACAATGGAACAACAACATGATAGATATATAAAATGATTTTGTATGATTTATATACCATGCCGCAAACTTTGGTATTAATCTCCATGTTAATACAATAATATATAAATTACCAATGCGATCTTCTTTTATAAAAATAAAAAAATAAATATATATATATATATATAAAGAAAATGAAAAGTTGTTAATATAAAAATAATTTTATAAATGTATTTTGAATTCTAAAATTCTAAATTTATATTTATATATATACCTATTGTTATAAGATTTGTTGTTTAAATTTTGGTATCCTAGGTATTAAGGTTTAAATTATTTATATATATATAGCTGTTGTAATGTAAGATTATGTTTAAATTTTAATCTAAGGATGATTATATTGATGTAGTTGGTACATGGGTGACAATAGGTATGTCTAGGAAAACAAATACTATTATGAGAGTCATTGAGATTAACTATGAGTAAGGACAAAAGATGCAATTAGTAAATGTAACCGATATATGAAAATGAGTATGCAACTAATAGCTCTGTTGCATTGCACAACAAACAAATGCTAAAACTCCTTAACATGCCAGTTGCACATTGCCTTGCAGAGCAAAAGAAACAACATCTTCAAACCTCAATCGATGATGAGCAACTTCCATTCAAGGTTCTACTAGAAGTTGGTCAACATGTCATGTTGACAGCCAACTTATGTGTCTCATCAGGCCTTGTTAACGGCTCACTTGGAAAAGTTATTGCAATTGTGTACAACTCCAACAATCAACCACCTACCTTTCCATCTTATGTTGTAATCCAATTTCTCCACTACAAAGGCCCCCCATGGGATTATTCCAATCTAAATTTTGTCTCCATCAATCCTATAACAAGGGGTTCATGAAGGCATGTACCACTTCGAATGGCATGGGGCTTAACAATCCATAAAGTACAAGGGATGACCCTGCAAAACGAAACCATAGATATTGGCAACATTGACCGACAAGGCCTTACATTCACTGCAATATCCAGAGTTAAATCTTTGTCAGGCCTCCGCATATCTCCACCTTTTTCATTTTCTAGATATTCTTGAATGCAAGACAACCCCTATGTGCAACGCAGGATACAAGAGGAGACCTTACTTGCTTCAAAATATTTGCAACCACCTATTCCATATACTTAGTCTTTTTTTCCAACAAATATAAAATGTCCCAAGATATATACTTCAATATGCTACCATTCATTGTTTCATTATGTAATCTTTACTTTTATTGCGTTCAACAGCTATGCTGTAATGTAATGCTGTAATTGGAAAAGACTCGATCTTACCCATTGCTTTTAGTGAGCCATTTTTATTTATGATACATATATTCATTTGATCCAAATGTGTTCAAGATGCATTGGTCTTTTAAATAGTTTTCCTCATATGAAGAAGGAGAAGTTTGTTAAACAAATTGTGGAAAAGAATATTGATCATTCTAGTGTGTGGTCTAACTCAATCAAGTCATTTCCCAGTGTATGGTGCAAACCATTGTGAATCTTGACCATTTTAATAATTAATTTATGTACATTTCACTCACTTTAACACTCATGTCTTACCATGTTCACTTAGAAAAAAGAATATGGCCATCTCATTCACACACAAAGGTAGAGAATATATTTAAAATCATTTATAGAGATAAATGTTGATATGAATGTCATAATCCTTATAGATTTTTCATATCCCTTATACACATGTCAAGTTCCTCACTATTCACCCTTTATGTTTTCACATCAAGTATGATTAAAAAAGTCAACAAGAAGAAGGGCAAACAGATTGAGCCTAACATATAAACAACTCCAATTATACCAATTGAAACAATGTTTGAAGACACCAAACCCATCACAAGGGCCACTCCAAAAATGAAATGGGGTGACCTGTACACATCTATCAGATATGGAAAAATACCAGATGCAAACCTCGAGGAATCAATGGTTTACCAAAACACAAGAGGTCTGCCCTTCACAAGGCGGCAACCCGTCTAGAATTCTTTCCTTGCTCAGAGGTGATTGGGTGGATTCTTCCCCATGTAGATACAACCACCAGGATCATTTCAAACGCTAATGGAGAAGGACTCGCCTCCTTTCAACCAAGACACCTTTCAGCCGCATACAAGCTGCCTTCCTCAAAATTATGCTTACTGATGATTGGGTAAGGCATGCCAATATAGATAATTTTGAATGTGCAAAGAAGATGATGGTACCAGACAAGCGAATAAGACCCAAAGGTAGCAGGGAATATGACAGCCAACACTTAAGGACCCCCTATCGAATCATAGTCCTAATGTTGAACAGAATATTCAGACTACCAAACGGAAACAACTATAAACTCAGTTGGGTTCCATTGATCTACCGTGTTGCCACACATGGTACAATCTTCAATTGGGAAGATATAATATCATATAGTATGGCATCCAACATTGCTACAGCTCAAACCGACCTTTCACAACAGAAAGCATAATTTTTCATGTCTTCTTACCTCATTGATTGTATATTAGTCAATAATTCTTTCCCTAAGTTGGGATGTACTAGGAAACGGACTAAGACTCCCCTTCATGTAGCATACCAAATAACTTGGGCTCATTGATATCAAGGGTATTACAAACTACTATGCGAAGAACTAATCATGCCCCTTTATTGGTTGCTCTTCAATAAAGAATCGAATTGTTTGTCAGACAATGCCTTGGCTATAATAGGTGAGTACGACGACTACTACTTCTCATTAGAAGGCACGTACATAAGGATGTATGGGGGCACTAAACCTCCTTATCTACTGCCCAAGTATGCTACAGATTTCATTCTGCATAAAGAAGCCATAAGACAAGTCTTCATCAATGGAATTGGTGACTTTCTCCATCTAAAAAAAAGCATCTTACCCACCTCTACCATTCAACATTGGTGCATACAAGTTCCAAAAAGTTAAAGCTGTTGAAGCCTTCGTTTCCGACTTGGAAGCTTTTCACTTCGGGACTATACTTTTTGTAAGAAATGACAACAAAGGTAAATTGGCTAAACATTGTGCTTCTTGCAAAATCACTTTTGAATACTCAGATGATTTCTTGGCAGATGAGGAAATATACAAAAGGGTCAACAATGCGAAAGAGCTGCACAAAAAAATAAAGAGCAACCATGCACCTTCTTCTATCAAAATTACAACCCAAGAAAAGGAAGCAGAAATGCACATACAAAGGGAAGAATCAGCATCACAAAAAAAGAAAGAGGAAGCATAAATACATAACCAAAGTGAACGGGCCAAAAGGGTACAAGAAAAACAAGGTAAAGAGGAAGCAGAAAGATTAGCAATCGAACAACATCAAAGAGAGGAAATGGAAAAATTTCAAAACGAAGAAGCTCGTCGTGCAAGAGAAACTAAAGAAAATGAAGCTCTGGAAGAACAGATCAGCAAAGAAGAGCAAGAAAAGATCCAACCAGCTATGCACAAGGAGCCAACAAGTCCACAAGTCAATAGTCCAGAACCCATGGACACAAACGTGTTAAGCCCACTAACTAGAGGCCACTTTCCATTTCCAGAGCTTGAGCTTACGTCGTTTACCCCATCCAAAGAACATATAGTGGCCCGATTGGACATGAATTTTTTTTATTCAAAGAGAAAGACTATAACACGACGATCAGAAAAAAGAATGAAAATGACCGCTTAACCAGATTTTGTCACCGTCATAGAAAACACACTTGTAGAAGGCACCCAAAGGGACCCCAAATTCACAACCTCCATTAATGTCGCAGCTGCACAAGCAAGTGCTAACAATGTCAACAAGCTTCTTACCACTATTGAGAGAAACAAAGAAAAAATGTTGAAACTCAAGGCCACCTTGGTAAAGGAATGTGGAGAGACCATTGAGTTAAACACAAAATTATAGGCCACATTATTTGAGAAAGACAATTTACTAGCTATGTACAACAATCTTAACACGGAAAAGGAAGCATCGGACTATTCAGTTAATGATAATGGAAGGGCAGAAAAATGATTTTCAAGCAAAGCTTACAGACTTTGAAACACGTGCATCAGTGGCGAACAACAATGCCAATGAATTTAACACTCAAGTAGATAAGTTGTTGAGAGATAAGGAATCACTCATGGAACTGTTCTAGGCACAAGCATGCAAGCTTAAAGAGCAAGTCTCAAACTATCAAAAAACACTCTTTCAACAAATCTACAATATCAAACAATTCATGGCAAGGATGCAGGAAATTACTGCAAACTCAATAGAAATGCATCAACATTTGATTACTACTGGCAACAAGCTTAAAAAACAGTTAACTTGGAGAGAAAATAACCCAACATTTCCTCCTCACCTCCCTCAAAAAACACTAGCGACCGTGAAGCTGGATATTGCACTCCTTGTATTTTGCAGGGAAGCCACTAATCGACTAAATGTCGAGATTGATAAAACTCTTGAAAAGTGCACGAAATTATATGAGGAAATCCACCAGTTTCACTGTAAATGTCAGCTCCCGATGGCAGCCAATATCAATGAGCTCCCCCCCAAGGATCAACAGATGGTAGAACTCCAGCAAGTGTTGCAATCAAACTTGGACTACATCAAGAAAATTGATGCTCTAATAGAAGAAGGCATCGACTTCTATGTGAGGCAAACATTTACACATCTCATTTTCCTTGAGGATACCTGCAAGGCTGCACCAACAGAAGTTGCAAATATAGAAACATAACTTTCTTATCATGAAGTGTCTCTAAAACTATTAAAGTCTGACGAATATAATATCATAACTGGAGAAGCTACCGCATGGGCATACTATATTTCCAATTTAGAAGCGTCCAACTAATTTTAATTGTAAATATCATTTGTATCTTCTCACATGTACAACACTCAAATCAAAACTTTGCCTACTATTCTCATTTTTGCAATTTTACCAGATAACAAACTCTTCCAAGGCTATATAGTGGTGAACCAACCATTTTTGTTGTTCATCTATTCTTCTCTGTCAATGAAAACAAATTTCCCTTCTTGAGAAACTATTGCATAACTGTTTATATGTAATGTGTACTTTTCAATGGATATTATTGGGATTCCTTTTCTCTAAAAAACCTAAATGCTTGCTCATATTTTTGTAACAGTGCTATATTTTACTACTTTTTTAGTTCAATGCTCTTCACTTTCCTTGTTGGCAATGGCTTTTCAAGATAAGCTCATAATGGATTATCCCAGGCAGTAGTGATATAAATATTAATCTCAACTGATTTGTAAATTGTGTACTCTCTTTTACATTCATAAAAACAAAGCAGCCAAGCAAAGCGGCCTCTCCTCATCTACCTCCACGTTGAATAAATACAAACTTTATATTGAGAGCTACGACCACTCCTATTGTATTTAAGTCTGCATTTTATTGTGCTTTGTTGTGAACTATCTATTTTGTTAGAAGACGTGTGAATCCTTGATGCAGTGAGAGTCATTGATAACCAATTGCTTTCTTTGGTTTATTAGTGATTTTCAAAAGATTAATTCATATAGTGACAGGTCTGTTCTCCTTTACATGGTTGAGAAGCATGTAAAATTTTTATTGTAGACTTCAAATCCTCAATGAGAAGAAAGAAACAAATCTGGGTTTCCCACTGTATCTTCCATTCTTGAAGCAAGCATAACGAAGATTCACCACTCCTATTGTGTTGTAAGTCTGCATTTTTATTGTGCTTTGTTGTGAACTATCTATAATGTCAGAAGCCGTGTGAATCTTTGATGCAGTGAGAGTCATTGATAACCAGTTACTTTCCTTGGTTTATTAGTAATTTTCAGAAGATTAGTTCATGTAGTGACAATTCTATTCACCTTTACATGGTTGAGAAGGATGTAAATTTTTTATTGTGGACTTGAAATCCTCAATGAGAAGAAAGAAACATATTTGGGTTTCCCACTGTATCTTCCATTCTTGAAGGAATCATAACGAAGATTCATTTACAACTTAGATTGTGGCACTATCAAGAGCTGGTCCATGAAAGAGTTCTATACCTATACTTGTATATGGAGATTCCTAAATTTATTGTTACAACACATGGCATGAAAGCAAACTTTTGTTCACAAGTAGTTTGTGCAGTTTAGGAGCTATTATAACCATTGTTTTCATTGATATTATTGCACAAATATTTTTTCAAATTGCTTATATATTCCAGATATAGTAGTAATCTATAGTGTTGAAATTACTACTACAGAGATTGTGAGAAAAACAATTGTAGTTGGCTCACTGTGTTGATGAACTTAACATTATTTTTTGTTATGGGTTAAGTGCCTATGTCTTTGTAATCTGAGATTGTTACAAATTTTTCTTTTTTCCTACTAGATCATTCGCTGTATGTGCCTATGTTTTGTTCCTTCTAACTTTCCTCTTTTCCTACCGGCATTCATTTTTGTCCCTCAAGGGACAAATGCTATTTTAACTTACTAGCATACATACATATTATATCTTAACTCTGAATTTATTAATACATATATAAAAAAAATGAGGTTCCAATTTCAATGCGGTTAGATGGTCTTTAGAAAGTAGGCGTCAGGGTTTTTAATCTCTCTTGGCAGTTAACGGATCCGAGGCTAAATTCTATCTAAACTATAATTTTTTCATGTCTACAATTTTTTATTGATATTTACATTGGCTATATTCTTAACATTATACACAGGGATACATGGTCGCACATACATTCCCCAACCCCCCACTTGGGCTATAACGCACCATGTTTCTCTCATTGCAACAATATGCATTCAAATAGGAACTGGAAAATGAGCTTCCAAAGAGGAATGGAGCAAATTGAATCCTTTGGGGCTGTGATATAGGGACAGGTTGGAGCACGTTGCAAGGATGACCCAGTTTCAAATACCAATGGACAAGCTCCAGTAGAAAAATTGCATCTGAAATCATGTACTGAGTTTCTTCCTATGTTCATTTTGTTGCTCATTACATTAGCCTTAATCTTATTTTCAGTATGCATTGTAATATCCATTGTAATGTTTGCTCAGATGCACATTTATCGACTTTCATTGACCAAGCATGCCTTGCAAAACTGTAGAGAGACAAATAAGGGATTAGAGGCTAGAGCCGAAGCCGTGGGGAGATGTGAGATGAGCAGGTGAGATTCAATCATCGGTGGTTCCTCTAGAGGAATATGAGGGTTGAATATGAGCTTGGAATCCCAAACTTTCATTTACAAAACCTAGAGCTCCTCCATTTCCAAAAATACAAGCTCTTGATGCCAATCCTAAGACTCAAGACACGAGTTCCTGCCAATATGGGGGTCGTGGGCCTGAGCCAGCTCAAAGCCCCGGGCAGAGTAGTTCTTGGTTTGGAGGATTAAAAGGGGTTTTTGAGGATAAGAAGGAAGAATCACAGCATAGCGGTGGTGGTGGTAAAGATGAGGTTTTGGAGAGCTTTGATCATCCTAGCACATCGGTGCCCACTTTTGAGTTCAAGTGATTTGGGCCACTTTGGTCGTTGTCAGCTTCAGCTTCCAGGTATGGGCTTGAAATTGATCCCTTTAAAAAATTTGAATGAATTGAATTCTTTCCTTGTACTTATTTTCTGCAATAAGCTTGCCACAATGGGATGCACTACAAAGAATAGAGTTACAATTCCAATATCTCAGGCGCCATATCTAAGGGTTAGCTCCCCACAATTCAAAAATCTGTATTTTGAATTTTCAGGTGTTTGTGAACATTATAGTGAAATTTAAGTATATTTGGATAAAATAGGAGGATAAAAAGTTGGAACTTAAGAATCTTGTTCCATAATTTAGCAATATGCAGAATTTTCCCTTTTTTCACCCCATTCATGTATCCAGCCTGTAGAATGTTCCTTTGCTTGGTATTTAGCTTAGTCTATTTTGATCAAACTGGAATGCTTATAGATGTGTATATTGGTACACCCATCTTCACACAAGCCCCCAATGCACTTGAACATGCGCTATCCAGTGCTGCTCCCAAGTGTCTAGACTCTTAATCCAAACCTGGATTTGTAATTGATACTGGTCAGGTTTGCAAACCCTGTTATATTGCTGTGAATTGGTTAGTGTTATTGGATCCGCAATTAGAATATAAGGATATAGTGTAAAACGTGTGTAAAACTAACCATATTTGAAAATCTGATAGTATGAGATTCATGCATGATCCATTCTCCTCTAGATCTCTGTGTGCGTAATATGATCCGGCTCTATATTAGGAATCGGGGGTGAAGTCGTTATTCTCTGGATTCTAGTGTAGATCTCATCCCTATACGTCAGTGAGTACTATTGTGTGTGTTTCCACCCACTTAGAATAATATGTGGTAGGATGGCAAAGAAACTCCCTACATGTTGTGGTTGCATGTGGCTGTAAAACCTTGACATTGTTGCCAATGTCTAGTATGTGTGGCATATTGTTTTGGTTAGGGTCTGCGTGTACAGTTCTCAAGTTGTTTTTTATCCCCTTTCCATCTCACGCCTTGTCATTGTTTGTATGTGTCTTCCACATCTATGTCATCCCTTGTGCATTGACTTATAGTTATGCTGTGTTGTCTAGTGAGGGTCGTTTTTCTTTCAATGATATGGAATGTCAGATATGTTTGTGTGTTGATATACCTCATAATTTTAATTGAACGTAGACATCCTCCATCACAAGCTAAATAATATTAGTTGGACATGCTTCCTGTGCATTCCGAGTAAGTCTTTTAAGAATTTGCATCTTTGAAGTTTTCTTGTTAGTTGTTGATCATATGACATGCGTGCAAGAGGGGTAACAACATCACGAGCACTCCTTGGCCTTACAACTGATCTATCCACTACAGAATCATTGTTTTGCTCAGAGTCCCATCACCAAGCACCTCAAAATCCATTGGGAATTTTCAATTTAATCTCGCCATTTGTTGTTTAAAGCATCAAGATTCTCCATATCTTGGTCATCTGCTAGAGTCCAGAGCTAACCGAACTTTGCTCGAGGCTGTAGGGTACCACGTTGAAGCTTCTCTTGTGTACTGCGGACAGGGAAACAGGGTGGGGGTCATCCTCGATATCCCTCGTTGGCAAGGGGTTCCGTGGATATGCCCCTATGATGGAGGACAGTCTGGGGGACGTTTCCAAAGATAGGGGTTTGTCTTTTCCAAATGGGGACAGGGGGAGGTTGCCAGCTTGTGATCAACATGACCAAGGGGCAACTGCTTTATGTTGGATATTCAATGGACATAAACGTATTGCCATTCTAGAGAAGAACCTTTCTGCTAAGATGTTAGTATGGAAGAACCCTTCTGTTAAGATGTTACTGTGGAAGAACCCTTCCGCTAAGAGGTTACTAAAGTTTCTTAGGACTTGCACTTGACTCCATCCATTTTCAAACATAGACACAGGCATGTCATTGGAGAGACTTAAACCTTAGTGACAGCAAGTCAAACAACAAAAAAGTGCATTCTTTTTTAAACTTGTGTTTTTATTGAAGCCAACCTAACTCATTAAAACATCCCACCCTTACCAAAGCCTTCACAGCATGGAAACAAAAATCAGAGCACTTGCTGGAGTCTCCTATTGTTGTCCCCTGTCTCCTGGGTCATCCCCTGGAATTTTTGTGGTCTCACCAATCCCAAAACCATCTCCTGTCCTTTTATCCTTGAAACTTTGGTGAAATATAGGCCTGAGAAAGCATCGAGTCCCATTTGTTTGGTTGATGTTTGACCAGACACTGCGAGAAAGTCCCATTTGACTTATTCACCAATTACTTTTGCTGGGCAATTTGATGATGTTAAGCAATGTTGAATTGGAGACGTGCGTCACAACATTGCCAAAAGTGGCTCAAGATTTAGTATATGTTTTATAGTGGCTCAAGATTTAGTATATGTTTTAGAGGTCATAGAGAAAGCTAATCTATGCAGTCAAATAACCTCTTTTTGAAGAAGAGTTTTACAGTATGAAATACAGTTCCATGTTTGTTGCAGGCTATGCACTATCTTAGAAGAACATTTAACAACAAGAAGTATAGTGTCATTAACTCTTTGAGTCCTTAGTAACCCAGCACAAAACCCATGTTTATGTTTATGAGATTTGCCATGCGTGGAATCAACCCTAGTCCTCAATTCACTGACTTTTTCTGCTGCTTCTTTTGTTGTCTTTGGTGGCATCTTGCTACAACTTAGAGAAAATATTTGCAGAAATTCAGATATATTCTTTTCAAGGCCATATGAATGTCTCTAAACCCAAGAGATGAGCTTGGATACCACTTGAAGCAATATCTCATCACAAAAAACACTGTACTGTACATGAGACGCACAAACAACAACAATAATATCACTCTTTATTAGTTGCTTTCTTCCACTTTTTTTTTCATTTTGCATTAAAGAAAATAATGTCCAGGCCACTAAGTAGATAACTCTGCTCATTTCCCATCTACTGGTGCACTGAGGCAAAGAATCTTGTTTTAAGAAGAAACTATAAAAAGTAACTGTCCATAAATATCTACTTGATATCAAGTAGTGTTTAATAATGATTTCAACTTGTCACAAAAAACACACTTGTTTTTATGCTGTCACTAAGAATAGAGGGTATGCTCTTGCCTGAAAGTTCTAATCCTGAGATATCTGACTCGAGGATGGAAGGAGTTAGACTATATATTGTGGTTCTATCTATCTATTAATACAATGGACTTTGACCTTGAATGATGCAGGTTTTGTCAGTCACTATTTCTTGAGTTTATGATAAAGAAACTGTTGAATTAGGATATCAAGCTTTTCCCGATACTGAGCAGAGTTTAGAGGCATTTTGAAATTTTACATCTTTACCAGCACAGTTATGGATCCATATCATAACAGAGCTAAATTAACCTGAATGGAATTTTTTTCAATGTTGTTTTCTTCCAGGGCATTACGTTCCTCAGTTAGCTCAAGTCATCTACAAACGTAGCAAGGGCCTAGCAAATCCAATCATTAATCTGAAAGGATATATGGTAAGATCCTATGATATTATTATGAATAAAATGCCCATGGTAGAATGAAAATATAATGAGGGACTCTTGAAATGGATAACAAACAGCCATAAATCATTTGGTCAAAATAGGATCTTATACGATGAAAAGGGGCGATTATATTTGTATATAGTGATTAACATGGGGAAAAACATGGTTCTTGCAGGTGGGCAATGCACTTACAGATGATTTCCATGATTTTGTAGGGCTTTTTGAATATATGTGGTCTCATGGTTTGATATCAGACAGCACCTATCGATTGCTCAATGTTCTCTGTGACTTTTCATCTCTTGAGCATCCATCAGCTCTATGTCAAATGGCATTAGATTTAGCTGATGTGGAAATGGGAAAAATTGATGAATACAGCATCTACACTCCTCCTTGCTTGAACAGTACTGGAACATATCGAAAACAACCTACAAAAAGATATGTAAGTATATTAGATACATTAAGCATTTTATACGCTAGCAGAACAGTTTGAAGGTATGCTTGAAGTCCGACGCTGTATATTTTTCCATTTGGTAGTCTCTTTCCCATTTGAGATGGTAAACCATAAAAATAAAGACCGGAATATATGATTGAGATCTTGGTTTCTCAAATTAAACACATTTTTGCATGGCATTGAGGTCCACAATTTGCTGCATGGTGAATTAAAATGACTGGTATTCATCACCTTTGGCTGGCAAAAACTCAGAACAGCTATAAGAGTAAATTCTATCCCTCACAGAGGTATTTTTTGGCGGCGGAGGCATCTGTTTGGGGAATATGATCCTTGTACTGAAAAGCATTCCGAAATTCCAATGTTTGGGGAGTATGATCTCTTCATGCCAATGTTACAGGAATTCCTTATAGCTGGACTACTTGCAGGTTTGTGGTTTTATTATTAAAATGGCAACTTGTTTTTTATCTTGTGCTGCTGCTTTTACATCTTTTACAAAAGGATTTTCATTCATTAATCTGGCCTGTTTGCTTTTTTATATACAGTGATGAAGTTGCCGATCACTGGGGAGACTCCCCTAGATCTGTGTTGTCAATTTACCAAGAGCTCATAAAAGCTGGACTACGCATTTGGATGTTCAGGTCACAACTCACCATGCATATCATTTCTTTTAATCAGAACATGTCACATGAAACAAAGACAATGTTTCTGGCCGGCCTTCTGCTTTTATCTTCCATCATAAGTCTGCTGTAGAAAATTTGATAATGTTGTTTGTTGGTATGCAGTGGAGATACAGATGCAGTGATTCCAGTAACATCAACCAGATATTCTATAAATGCGCTTATGCTTCTCACGGTTACCCACTGGCATCCTTGGTATGACAATGGTCAGGTCAGTCATCTTCCTCTTTTATAGGAAAGCATGAAAATGCCATGTGTGGTTGTAGACCAATGCATTTGTTATGATGCTTATCACTGTCCTATTTCTCATTCTCCCCATAGGAATGAGAAATAGTAATTGCCAAGGTGCACTGATGGCAGAGATAACTCTGAGCTCCCAAATTTTCAACAGAATCTATCAGTATTAGTATGAATGTTGATAGTTGTCTTTGATGGTCAGGTGGGAGGATGGAGTCAAGTATACAAAGGGCTGACATTTGTAACAGTCAGAGGAGCCGGTCATGAGGTTCCACTGCATAAACCTAGAAAGGCCTTCACACTCTTCAAGTCATTCTTAGAAGGAAAACCGATGCCGGTCTCCCCAAAGCTTGTAGATACTTTGTAGCCAATCTTAAAGCCAGAGGAGATCCTAGCGCCAGTTATGACCAAGTTCAATTCATAATTTATAATTTAGTAAGTTCAGCGCATTCTCCTCACTTACTGGAAAGGGGCCTAAAATCAAGGTGCTTGCAGAAAAACAACAATTCAGCATGGTAAACTTGTTTCTATGACAGTTGCTAATATGCTGTAGTATGCCATTATGAACTCTCCACAAACAAGAATTCCTGGAATGCTTTGGTAGCTTCTTTATTTTTACTTAGTTTTTTGAAATTGTCATAAAGGAATACCGATATCATCTAGAAACATTCATTGCAAGTAAGAGCGCACGGTTGTAAACTGCATATCATCGACTATTCAGGCTCAATATTTTCAATGGCATAACAAAGCCTGATTACTAAGTATTTTCATTTATAAATTCTGGCCAAGTATTTTCATTTCTGAATTCTGCGTTTTTGATAGACTGGACATATTTTGTCCTATGTCTAACAACTATACTGTGTATGTGATGTTGCTCAACAAAAATATCTATTACTACACTGGATTATACAGGAACAATTGGAATGTGCACGTTATTGACATTGTTTTTGTGTTGATATATGTTTCCAAAATCTATCTATTATTTCTTTAATGTTCCATGGATTTAAATAGTGTAATTAGACCTTATGCCTGAGCACCAAGCATGATTATTTACGTTTTATGTAGATGTTATATTTACCTTAGGATGATAATGAAATAAAATATACACATTGTTATTGATAATTGACACATGAGATTTGTATGTCAATGATTAATGTAGAAGGGATTTTTTGTTTAATAAGTTGGGTTGTTATGAAATAATGTAATAAATGATGGTTGCATTTGTCTCAAGCACCTTTGGAAATTATATTTTGTATGAAATTATGAAAGACATTTGATTTGGAAGATGGGTGTATATTACAACCCAATTTATCAGACATTTAATAAGGGGTAATGTATCCCTTGGCCTACTTGGTTAGGAGGGTTGTTTTCGGATTGGGGATTCTTGTGTTCAGTGGTTATACTATTCTTAATTGCTGGATCTGGATGTGGTTTTGGAGCTGAAGCTATTTCAAGGGTTTTGTAATAGAGAAAGATCTAGTATTCATGTATTTATGATATTTGATATAAACGGAGACACATCTATCTCTGGAGCTAGAATCATCAACATATAGTCTAGCTAATGATACTATATTACTCCGTGTTTGTATTTATGGCGAAGGAATTTCTATTGTGAGGTTTATGTTTGATTGTGATGATTGCAGAGCACATGACCATCCGTAAGCAGGGGACGGCAGTTGGTGTGCCTTCTGTCGTCCATTCTCCATCCACCTTGTAGGTTATGTGAATCTCAATGTAATTAACTGTGTGTATTTATTTTCACCTGGACTACTGTGAATGTAGGTTCTTTCCTAAAAATGGCAGCAGCTCATCCCATGTGTTGCAGCAATGTCGCATTCACCTTTCTCGTGAGACTGTGCCAATTTTTCCTGTCATGCAACACGAATGGTGAATGGTAACAAGGAGACTTTTACACGGGGAGGAAGACCATCAACAAAGTTATGAAACATAGCTTTAGAGCGATGAGACCCTGATTTAAGGGAGAGACGAAAAAACAAACTGTGAGACTCAGCACCAAGACACAATATCACTAAGTTCTGAGTATTGGTGTCAAGTTCTCAAATGCAAGGCACTATAACAGTCTCAGGGCATTCAATTTCAGATGCCAAAACAGTCTTAAGGCATTCTTTTTCAAATGCCAAAAGAGTCCCAGGACATTCAATTTTAAAAACTGAGACAAGCTAACTTCAATTGATTGGACCAAAATGAAAAAATGGGTTGAAGTACTGGTTGGATGAGGGCTAGACAAGGGTTGGACGACGGTCAATCTAGATTGGAGCCGGTGGGCTGGTTCAGTTTGGCCAACGTTTCAGACCTTGCGAGAGGTGAACTGGTTCATTCTGGTTGCTTCCAATAATTATTTTCTTGTCCCCAATGGGAACATCCAAAGGGCACTATGGATCAATGCCCAGGGGCCCATCAATGCATGTCATTCTCTAAGGGACAGATTTCGGCAGTTTATTGATGTAGACATTGCTATTACTCAGATTGATGCTCAGAGTTCCATTATGCATTGTACCACATTTCTCCCCAACCTGTCTACAAGTTAGGTAAGGTTTGAAGCTGGAGAGAGGTGTAGATTTTCTCGAGATTAATGCTCAGAGTTCCATTATGCATTGTACCACATTGCTCTCCAACCTGTCTACAAGTTAGGTAAGGTTTGAGGCTGGGAAGAGGTCTATATTTTCTCGAGATTGATGCTCAAAGTTCCATTATGCATTGTACCACATTGCTCTCCAACCTGTCTACAAGTTAGGTAAGGTTTGAGGCTGGGAAGAGGTCTAGATCATTTTAGCGAGATTTGCATTAGCACAATACTTCGATTGTTGGACTTATTACCATCTTCTCTTCTACTTCTAGTAGTTCCTAGTAGTTATTTGGCCTTGGACACCGTGTCTTCCACCTTAGCTCCAGTTCTCAGTCTAATGCAAAGTTATCAAAACATGAACTGGAACCGACCAAGGTTCAAACCGAGATAAGATTGGAATCAGCTGGAAAACCAGGTTGAAGAACCTTTTGGATGAAGGCTGGATAAGGGTCGGATAAGCACTAGACTGTAGTGGGATCATCTGAATGACACTATGGATCAGCCCCCAGGCAGTCATCAGTTCTGGCCATTCTCAAGGGGACATTTTCTGGAAGTTTGTTTTTGTAGACACTGCCATTGATTTGAGGACAATAGTGATCTTTCTTACAGCATATAATGCTAATATGTTGTGATTATATATTTAGAGCCGGCTCCCTATGATATGTAGGGTTTTCTTTTTCTTGTTGTTCCCTTAGAGTTAGGTTTTCTATGGTATTGTTTGGATATAACTTTTGCACTTCTATTTTTGCCATTTTGTTCTGGTGTACCTGCCAGTCCCATTGACCTATTTTGGTCATGAGTGGACGTTGATATACTTTCATTTAATATGGTTTAATATGGAAATTGATGTAAAATATCAGATTTCTATGAAAACATAAACTTATATTGTCTCAAAACAGAGTAATAATGTCACCGGTCATCCTCTTTGGTGCAAGGTGAGTGTATGGGATGGACTATTTTCAGCTGGAAAAATAGATATTCAAATACCATAGAAAATCAGATTAGGATATTGTTAAAGAATCTTTAATTCAAATAGTCTAAAAGCTGTAGGAATCATTCTTATTTAACAACAAAAGCTGAATGTGAAACAAGGACCTGCCAGTAGTCTCGTTCTTGTCATAGTTGCCAGACCTGTTTAAGAAATCATATTTCACTGAGGTTTACATTAATGGATCTGACTGCTAGAAGCAATTCCATCTTTATGATAAAATCGTGTTGGAGTAAGGGCAAAGGAGACTTCTGTACAAACTTTATTCTGAAAATGCAGCGGTCTGGTGTACATTTGACTAGATTGAGAACTTGAGATCCACCTCTTCTTAAAATATGCCCATTAGTTAAAGATTAGAGGTATAGTTGTTGAGGATTCTGGGTCGTTTTATGCACATTAATGATTATAGAGGGAATCTCAATATCCCTTAATTAATCTGAAAGGCTTTGTTGATTTCTGTCATATTTATTTTAAGAAGTCTTGGAAGTTGGTATGGTGCTATAGGTATTTATTTCTGCTGATTGCAATTGGTTCGTATTTATTTCTTTATTTTGAATTTATAGGGCTTGGTAAAACTTGTTGACTTTGGCGTTCCAACAAAGCTAACTGAGGCAGATGTTAATACTCATTCAGTTGTTGGGACTCCTTATTGGATGGCACCCAAGGTATTGTGCAGATAAGTGTTAATCTCAATAAAGATCAAATCTGTTCGATTGTATTTTTCTAAAGAGTTTATCTTCAAGAATTCATAATAGACCTTATGTTAAAATTTTTAATTCATGATAAACAGTTCTGATTCCTAGATTCTAATACTAAATCTGAATGAGAGCAACTTTTGAAATATAATTTAAAATTGCTTCTTTTTTAAAACATAAACTGTGGAATAATAGATCAGGGAAAGAGATGCAACATATCTGAATTTTAGACTGATCTTCCAAGTATTGGGCAGCATATCTGAGTATTCTTCTCCCAGAAATTAATATTTAGTGGCTTAGATGTGTTGAGTACCTCTAATTAATCCTTTCGCATTTTTTGTTCATGTTTTTTGTAGGTACTACAAGAAATTAATTGCATGATGTGCTGATTCAATGTTTTCAACTGTTTTTTTTGGTTATCCTTCTGAAATTTGAATCTTAGTAGTTTGTACAATGCAATCTGTGTATGCTACTATGCATGTGGTGGTGCAGATTGAAATCAGCATCCACCAATTTTTCAAAGGGTATGTAGAGGGTCAAATGCATAAAAATGGTTGGCCTTTGATGTTGAAGCTGAAGGATTGGCCACCACCAAATTTCTTTGAAGAACATTTACCACGCCATAGAGCTGAATTTATTAATGCATTTCCCTTTCATGAATACACACATCCTGACGGGGGCTTCTCAATCTGGCAACAAAGCTTCCTCATAATTGTTTAAAGCCTGATCCATGAACAAGATCTGCTTGTCGGAAACAAATGTGATTTGACTGCTAATAAAACTGTTGATTATGATACAACCAAGGTAATGTTAAATGTAGCTTTGGAATCATGTGCACTGCTATGTGTTTCATTGTATGCATCATCATCATTGACTTGATGAGGATTTAAATATGAGTGTGCCTTGAAGTTGTTGGTGCTCTGTTTTTTGTTAATTGCAATGCTATGGCAGTTTGTGCTCTTAAGTTTGTTGACTTGGCTTGTAGATTCTCTTTTTATTAATCTCAAGGGTTAGTGTTTTTGGTCACTTTTCTGTCTACATTTTTCTTGACATGCTTTGTGTATTTTGTTCTTCAAGGCATTTGCTGATGAGATTGGCATTCCATTTTTGGAGACAAGTGCGAAGAATGCAACAAATGTGGAGCAGGCTTTCATGACCATGGCTGCTGAGATAAAGAACAGGTGCACTTTTTTGTTATGATGTTTTCCAACCTTTAACAAGCGCCTATATTATACAATTGTGATGTTAGATGTTTGTTTGACTCCCTAGTTTTAATTGTGTGTAATGGTGTAAACTTGTGCCGGCAAATCCTAATGAATCTGATTGAGGTTATACTTTTTCTATGATCCTGTTGTTTTACGATAAAGTTAAGTGGTGATACATAATTCAAATTACATGTCGCGACTATTGGTAATCTTGTTGGTTGGAGACACGTTCCTATTGTCTATTTTATTGGGCATAGCTGATATAACATTGGGAAAATACTGGGTTTTTCAGGTCGTGATAGAGTGTTGTAACTATATACCTTGTCCATTCATTGCTCTGAAATCAACATTGTAGATGAACTCGCAAATTTTTATGGCCAAGTGAATTGTATATAGAAGTTTGTATTTTGCAAGCATATAAATACTCATGCCTATCATGTATCTATTTGAAAATTTTGTTGCATATGTATCGAACCTTCATCTATATTCTATTATTGTTTGCTTGTTTACTTGTGTGGGCATTAACGTATGACTTGTCTATGTTCTAGTGACTTAGATATTTTAACATCAAATTTGATAAACCTCATTGATTGCATTTGAAAAGGGGCATTAAAGAACTACATCCCACACTCTACTTGTTATTCCTAAACAATTTCTTGTATGTCTTGTCTCCATAAACTACTATATCTTAGAATTCTGTTAGTACTTGAAGCATTATTCTTGAATATGTTTGACATTCATTTTGTTCCCATGCAAAATTTGTTTGAATATCATCATTGTCAAGCAATAAATTCTTCTTAAAGGGTGCTAGCTCAATGGTAGAGCACCTGCCTAATTATAGGAAGGAGATTGGTGGTTCGATTCCTCCGTACTCGATCATAAATTAGTGACTAAGAAAACGACTAAATTCGCATATATATGACTATTAGTAGCTAATTTCCAGTATCTTATAGCGCGACTAATGTTTAGTCGTATTTAGCTTAGTCATTACTATGTTATCATGTAGTAGTTTATTTAGTTGTCACTATTTGGTCATTAATTGTGACAATAAATGACTAAATCAGTGAGTATCAATGACTAAATCAATAACTAAATCAGTGAGTATCAATGGCTAAATCAATGACTTAATCAGTGACTATCAATGACTAAATCAATGACTAATAAGTCAACCAATTAATGACTAGTGAAATACGACTAGAGATAAGATAGTGGAAATCGGATACTATTAGTCACCGACTCAAAAATAGTTGAATTTTAGTCATTAATTCCTCATTTTGTACTAGTGGTAGGTCATGAGTGACCAAAAGGAATCATGTTGGAGTCCTTTCAAGAGAAAAATAGAGAAGAGGTAGTGGCCAAAAAGTAGAAGACTTACAAAAAGAATGATAACGCTCTTATCTCAACCTTATCTAGTAGAAAAGCAGCATAAAGTGGGATAATGCTACTAAAAGAAGCCAGAGCGCTTCTACTCAATAAAACAAATATAAAAGTAGTAAACAAAGCAGCAGTGGGGCGCACTTGTGGATAAACCCCACAATATGTGGGCCAAGTATGCATAAGGGCTAAATATCCTAGTCTAGACACCTAGGAACTTAACTAACCAAGGTATAACAATTAGAAACATAAAATAATGTTTTAAAATAAGGTATAGATGGGCTAATTATTCTAACAGTAGGAGACACCAATCCATTGAAGTTCACAGGCAACAACCTATAGGAGACACTAATCCCCTGAGGTTCACATGCACCAACCTATATGAGACACTAATCTCCTCAATTGAGCACCAAATCAATAGGATGTAGGAAACAACTTACTGGAGAAACAAATATCTTGTTGCTACTAATACTTCCTTTTGTGTTTTGATTCTATGCTAATGTGCACTCTTCCAATCTCTCACCACAGATGCACCATAATATGCCTTAGATCATTCAAAAAAAATATATATATGGAGGCAATATCTATAAAAAAAATAGTGAACCAACATCATAAATTACTATGACATGTACTTCAATATCTTTACTTCATCTCCTCCAAGATTCATTATTTGAAACGTCATAGAACAAAAGTTATACCGAAAATGCTAAATTGACCTGTTTAAAGTTGATTTCAAGATCATTCAAAAACCCTAATTTACCGAGTTCATATATCAAAAAATTTAGCGAACCAACATTTGAAACTTGAACCAAAAGTACTTTAAGATTTATAATTCATCTCTTCCAAGTTTCACGGCATGAAATGTCCTATAATAGAAGGTATAGCGAAATTTCCACATTGACTTGCCATTGAAGCTGATTTTAGGATCATTTCAAATACTTTCAACATTTATTTAGCAATTATTCTACTCAAACTGTTAGTATTACTTCCAAAAATGATATCATCTACATAAACCACAATAATAATCATATTTTCATCTTCAAGTTTGATGTAGAGATTACTATCTACAACTCCTCTTTTGAAACCTTGTTGGTGTATGTATTTGTCAAGTCTTTAATACCAAGCTCCAGGAGATTGCTTTAGACCATAGAGTGCTTTCTTCAATTTGCATACATAACCTTTTTCTTCTAACAGTTGAAATCATTCAAGATGCTCAATGCACACTTCTTCTTCTAAGTTTCCAGTTAGAAATGTTGACTTGACATCCATTTCGTAGACTTTAAAAATATTGTAGCATGCAAATGCCAAGAACATTCTAATGCCTTCTAGTCTAGCCACATGAGAAATTTTTTCTTCAAAGCTAATGCCTTCAACTTGAGCATAACCCTTACATGCCAACCTTGCCTTGTTTCTTGTTATCTGTCCATTTTCACTTAGCTATATTCCTGAACACCCATTTTGTGCCTATCACATTTTTGTCCTTTGGTCTAGCAACAAGTTCCCAATTTGATTCTTCTCAATTTGATCTAATTCTTCATTCATAGCAATGATCCATCCCTCATCTTTACTTGCTTCTGCGAAGTTATTTGGCTCTAGTTTGGACATTACGGAGATATTTGTATATTCTGGTGAGCTTGCTAGATTTCTTCTTGTATGAATACCTTCATTTTTGTTACCAAGAGTTAAGTTTTCATAATGGTTCTTTTGCACAAATCTTGATGGTGTTTTTGTATCTTGTCTCTGTGTTTCTTCTTTTCCTTCATCATTTTATTCTTCTTTTTCTTCGTAGATTATTTCTTCTGGCTATTCTTTTTTTTGTAACTTGACCCTTTTGGATTTTACATCATCCACTCTTACATTGGCACTTTCAGCTTTTTTTTCTCAATTTCAAATTATAGCATCTATAAGCTTTCTTTGTAGGTGAGTAACAAAGGAAAACGCCTTCATTAGTTATGGAATCAAAATTTCCAAAGTCATCATCATCTCTCTTTATGTAACATTTAATTCTGAAGACTTTGAAGTATTTGACTATTGTTGGTATGCCTTTCCATAACTCACAACGTGTTTTATCATTGTTGACTCCGAGTTGTCCTCGGTTTAGAATGTAAATTAACAACTGTATAAACTACTTCTCTCCAAAATATGTATGAGATCTTGGCTTCAATCAACATTGTCCTAAAAGTTTCTTGTATCGATATGTTCTTCCTTTCTAGCACTCCATTTTGTTGAGGAGTTCTTACAGTTGAAAAGTGTCTTCTTATTCCATGAGTCTCACAAAATTCATCAAATTCATTTGATGTAAATTCTCCTCCATTGTCAGATATTAGACACTTTATCTTCAAATCATTCCCATTTTCAATCAATGCTTTGAAGGGCTTTAAACTTCTCAAATGCTTTAGATTTGTGTTTGAGAAAAGCAACCCATTTCATTATTGTATAATCATCAATGAGCATCATAAAATAAAAATCACCTTGCATACTTTTTAATCTTGTTGGTCCATAGAGATCAATATGAATAAATTCGAATGGTTTTGAGGTCGTATATTCCTTTTCCTTGAAACTCACTTAATTCCCATGTTGCAATTGTTTGCAAACATAATTTGAAGGTTTTATGATCTTTGGCATGTCTTTCACTGCTTTCTTTTTGCTAAATTTCACTAGGTTGTCAAAGCTCATATGTCCCATTCTTATGTGCCACAACTATCTTTCATCCATTTGTCCCATACAACATTTTTCTTATGTTGATTTATTTAGGATATATACATTGTTTGGAGATATTTTTGTCGTTGCCAACAATTTTCCTAACTTTTCGTTTCTTATCTCACACTTATGGGAGTTCAAGGTGAGAGTGTGTCCTCGATCACACATTTGGATGAAATTGAGAAGATTATGCTTGAAGTCCTCAACATGTAGGGAATTTTTTGCTTTAGCTCTCTCATCTCCAAGAATGATTGTACCTTTTCCAACTATCTTAGTAGAGGCATTGTCTCCAAAACTAACATGACATCCCTTTTCTTTCTTTAAACTGAGAAATTTGTTTTGATCCCCAGACATATGTTTTGAACATCCACTATAAATATACCATTGGATTCCTTTGTTTTGAGCATGCATGGCTAATTCACATTCTTTCTTATCTTTCTCTTCTCGATTTCTCTTCCATAGCTTAGTGGGATCTTCGATAATAAAATTTTCTTCCATAGGAAACTTGATCAAACTTTACAATCATGAGCTCTGTGGCCAAGGTTGTTGTATTTATAGTATTCAATATTGTAATCAAGCAATGGAGCAAATGAATTGTAGTTTCTATTCCTATAAGAATTTCTAGTTTTGTTGTTCACATAATTGTCCCTTGGGGTATCATAGACACCTATATTTCTCATATGACCATTTCTTGGATAAGCTCTAATATTTATTCCTTTATAGATAAAAATATTACAAGAAAAAAAATAGGCAATAAAAAAGATGTTGGTACCTGATTGTACATGGTCTCTTGATTGTCATAACGTTTTTGAACTCATTCCTTTCATGGAAGGAAATATGTTTTTGTTGGTCATCTTTCATTTTCATGTTGTGATCTTCATTCTTGATGGAGTCTTTAAGAGCAATTGTGTAACTTTTTGGCTCTTCTTCACTTTTTTGCACCATGGAGCTTAAGGATTCATTAGAGGTCTTTTGGTTTTGACTGTAGCCAACTCCAGTTCTATTGTAGGGAAATATTTGGTAGTTGATAATATCTTCTAGGATTTTGGTACTCTTTTCAAACTTCAACTGATCAGTGGTTTTCTCTACATTACTATAATTTTTACTTTTAGGGGGGGTTGTCTTCTGCCCCCAAAAGTCACTCTTTGGGGGTGTTTTTGGATTTAGAGGTAGTCACCTAATATCATTGATGCTAAAAGTATGGGACTTTAGGTGCGGTTTTGGAAGAGATCTAAACCACCCCCAAAAGTGAACTTTGGGGGCAATTTACCCCCCCCCCCCAGATGCCTATAGGGGCGGTTTGGATCCCCCCTGAAACTCCCTCCTACAAACCTTTGGGGGTGGTTTTAAGCCCCCCCACCCCATATATACCTACGGGGAAAGTTCTGAACCCCCCCTAAAACTCCCTCTTACAAACATTTGGGAGTAGTTTTAAACCCCCCTCCCCACCCCCCCACCCCATAGATACCTACAGGGGGGGTTTTGAATCCCCCCTAAAAATACCTCTTACAAACCTTTGGAGGTTGTTTTAAACCGTCCCTCTAGATATATACAGGGGAATTTTTGAACCCCCTTGTAGATATCTACAAGGGCGGTTTTGAACCCCACCAATAGATATCTATTAGGGCGGTTTGAACCACCCTAAAACTCCCTCCTACAAAACTTTGGGGGTGGTTTTTAGACTCCACCCTGTAGATACCTACAAGGGCAGTTTGGAACCCCCCCATAGAAATCCCTCTTACAAACCTAAGGGGGCGGTTATGAACCCCTCTCATAAACTCCCTCTTACAAACCTACAAGGGCGGTTTTGAACCCCCCTCTTACAAACCTAAGGGGGGGTTGAACCCCCCTCATAGTAACATACAAGGATATTTTAGAACCCCCTCATAGCAACATATGAGGGAAGTTTAGAATCTACCTCGTAGAAACATACAAAGACAGTTTGAAACCCCCCTTGTAGTCATTAACATAAATCATCATAAAAAATATTTTATTAGAAATACCAATATTGCAATATCATTATGGAAGAGAGAATCGAACTAGCTTGTAAGGAAGACACACTTCCATTGAGCTAGCACCCTTTAATAATTGGAGAGAGGATCAATATTAACAACCATATTGAATCATTTTTAATTCCGAGAAAAAACAATAAGATACAAAGAAAACCATGCTTATTAAAATCCAATTTATACTTCCAAATATAGCCATGCTTGAAATCCAATTTATATTTCCAAACACAATAGTATGCATAAGAATCTACCTCATTAGAGATCTGGACGAAGTGCTTGAAGTAAAAATCCAACTTGGGACTCAAAGACTCGAATGGTTCAATTTGGAAAACTTGGTTGAAGCTCTTGTAGATATTCCACTTAATAGTTTTATTAATTTCCTCCTTTAGGGGGAGAAGGTGGGGCAAGGCATCAAGAGAGAAGGTGGTGCACTCTTTAAAGGGAAATTAAAAACTGTCTTGGAGGTGGCAATCACTAGCATAAACATTAGGAGGGATTGTATGGCATAGTAATTTGTTAACTAGCATAGGGATTAGACCCTTACTAAGATCACCTCTATATTGCCCTATGAGTTTTTTGATGAAGATTCTCAAGGAAAATCTCTTATCTTTGATGTTGGTATCATTATATATGCATTTGAAGGATGCTATTTCATCTTCAAAGATGGTCTTGGTAGAGGATAGAACAATTTTTCACATCTTTGGGATTTGTTGTTAGTCTTGAATTTGCATTTGGAAAAGGGTATAACCCCTCTTGACATCTTTGGAGACTCTCATATTGTTGTAGATAATATAGCATGGAGGTACCGACTGACAACTATCCATTTATAAGCTCTTATGGATGAGACTTTGTCTCTTTGTGAGGATTTACCAAATGCTTATATAACCCATGTCTTATGAGAGAAGAATTGAGAGAAAAAACATTATCAAAGGTTTCTTTACTCCTCCCTCAGGATCGTGGTCCATTATGGAGAAGTCCCATGACTAGATCTTGGAGCTTTTGCATGCTCCTTTTCTTTGGATATGTAATTTATCTTTTTGTTTTCTCAATATATGGGAAGGAAATCTCTGTAAAAATGATTTTTTAATCAATATTTTAGAACTCGGTGGTGTCTTGATAAATGGCCCAATAGTGATATATCTTAGAACCAAATATGATTCCCTTTTTAATGCCTCTGAGTATCTTCCAATGTAAATTTGTTTATCATATAAATAAAATTACGATTTCCTTTGCGGGGAAATATATATCTATCTATATCTATATATGTGTGTGTGTGTGTGTGTGTGTGTGTGCACATGTATTTTCTCAACCATACCGTGTTAAAAAAAAAATCTATCGCAATAGTTTTAATTGAAGGAATGAGCAGACATGTGGATTGCTAAAGATATAGTTGTTTGTATGTACCAAAATAAACTTACGTTTGGATGCAATAATTTACCTTGAACAAGCAATTTTACTTAGAGTGTTGGTAAGAGATAGTGCAAACAAAAATTGGTTTGAGGATTGTAATGTGGGTACATAAAAGATTGTTTATTCAATTGGCATTGGCACCATAACCAGATCATATTTAATCTATGGCTTGGTTGGGAGGCATTAGACTTGGCTAAATTTCCAAATACAAACAACCAAGAAATGAAATATGAGATGCAATATCAAGAAGGAAGGACAACCAAGTTTATTTGGTGATGACAGGTATCCTTTTTAATATGGTTCAAGGACAAACATAATAATGACACATATATTAAAAAAAAAATTCCAGGGATGGGGCTCATTTCAACCCACCAATATCTTTGACCTCACTAGTATATGATAAGGAGGCATCTTGTAGTGCTCAAGGATGGCATCACTAATTTCATTGAGTGGGTAGTATTAACAACATAGCATCAAAAATCCTAAATTGCTTTAGAATCCCATGAGAACAGAGGTCTCATAGTCAATCAAGAAGTGTTACAGCATATTTGCCACCTTGTGAGCATTTATACTATTTGACCTATGTTATTCATTTGATTGACTCAAAACCACTTTTTTCCCTCCAGGAACCTCTTTTCCCCTATTTTGTTCATGTACGCGAGCTGCTTTACTGCAACTCGCGCATGCGCGGGTTGTCCCACTATACCCCGTGTACATCGAGTTAAATGGTAAATTATAGTAAAAAACTCACTTTTTACTCCAAAAATTGGTCATAGAGTGACCTTTGGCCCTCCATGTATCCCGAAACGATTCGATTTAACCTTTCATCTACCTTTGGAAGGTTATATATTGATCTCTTATGGTACATGGAAGGAGGAGAAAAGAGAGAGCATCGAAAATCTATTGGATATTTGCCATAGCTTGAGTCTACATCCATTGATCCTAGTTGTTGTGAACCTCTTATGTTCACCTACCAAACTCTTCCATATCTTTTGAATGACTCTATCCTTTACTCGTGAGTTTTCCATTGCATGGGGGATTGAAGTGGTGGAGACACAAGTGGAGGGACCTAGTTCTTGGTTCAGATGAGTTGCCGACAAGAGGTTGTATCATGTACTTCTTGTTTACATGAATAGAAATACTCATTTTCTCGTCCAATTGATCTTGTGAATGGTTGTTTATTAACATTAGGTAAAATTTTCTTATTATATCATGGACCATGCTATTGTTTATGCTAACATCTTTCATATATTATATGCACTTGCTTGTGTTTATTGTTGAGACTAAGCTGCAGGTTCAAGTATAGAGATTTGAAAGCTCAACGGGGATCTACATCGAACGTCCGGTTGAAGGTTGGTCATTTATTCCACATCTTAGCATTTACATTTATATAGCATTGCATTGGGAATTGAGTTGATTTCTGGTAGTCATTTGGCTATTGTGGTCTACCCCAAGCCATAGGAAGTTTTTTTCCGTAACAAAAATGGCGACTCCGTTGGGGAGGAACCTCCATTTTGGGCATTTTTCCTTACTTTGAGTCTCTGTTTTGTTGAGTTTCCGTGTCGTTGATTGGATGTTAGGATTTGCATAGAAAATATTGATTTTTCTTGGCTGTTTGATTCATTTTTGGTCCACTTACCTTTCCTTGTACGCGGGCCAGCTTTCCTTAGCCCATGTGGATGCGCTATTGTTAGTACAATAGCCTGCGTATACATGCTACTATTCTATGAACAGTTGCGTACAACTCCAAGATTGTCTTGTTTATGATCTTTGGTTGTTGCTGGGTGAATTCTGGGTGTTCCCGAGTCTTAGTAGGCTTGTATTCTGCCTGTTTCATGCCTCTTTACTGACTAGAAACTCCTCTTTCTTTAGTTTTTGAGATTTTGGTTTTCAACCATTTTTTGTTTTTATAGCTCATTAGCTTGGTTGAGTCTTACTTTTTGGGATTTGCTGGTTTGCCTGGTTTGCATGCTCTGCATTGTTCTGAGGAGTTTTGATTTTGCTTGCATTTTCCATTCATCTATATTGAAAAATACACAAAAAACATTGTTTTGCATTTTCATTTCATTTATTATGCAAATACAAAAAAAGTTCCTTATGTTATTGCATTTTGCATCAGAGTGCTTGTGCTTTCATTAGGACTTGCTTGAGCATGAAATTATTAAGAGATTGCATTTTTTATTTCTAAAAACGAAACATTGGTTTGATTGTCATTTAGTGGCATATTTTTCCCATTGATAGAAGAGTCTAGTGTTTATTGGATGTGCATTTATTGAGTCTATTCACGTCATCAGTTGCATGACCATATCCTTTGAGTAACCACAACCATTAAAATTAACGCTTAATCTAAAATTGATTAGAAACGATTTTCTCTTTTATAGGGTGCACCAACTAGTATAGGTTTAGAGTCTTGGAATAGATCTCCGTGAGTTAACAATCCAATAATATTAAACAAACATTATGTGTCTGACCAGGGAGTGGTGAAACCCATGGTATACATTAGTGTTCTCAGGAAGCTGTACTCAAACCAGAGTTAAGCACGAGGTCACGAGAGGTTGGTTGCGGAGATAGACCTCCAATACTGGCTGAACGTGGGATATATTTCCAGGATTTGTTCGTGTCTGGGGAATCTTGGGGGATTTGACCCTCTTGAGTTTCGGGCTTAGTTACCCTTCCCATACGACGAATCCCACCTGTGACTGTCCACCTGAGCATTGGTTATATGTGGTGGCCATAGTTGCTTTACCTAGGTATCACACAGGGTACTTGCAACAGTTATTCTGTGAGTGTCCTGAGTCAGATAGGGGTCGTACAACACAGTTGTGTTTGTATAGGGATTTGACCCTGTGCACGCAGTGAAGTCTGGGGGCCTTTATAACTGATTATGTTACCTTCGGTTATAGTTTGGGAGTATCAAGCCTCTCCTAGGCGAGACATACCAACTGTAGTGTCGGGAGGCCCCTTGAGCCAGTCCTGTTTGTGTGCATTTGGCTGTAGTTTCTTTTAGGTGTATGCTCTGTGACAATCCAGTAGGCCTTTAGGAGATGTTTATTTGTTGACTTTTTGAATTCATCGTGGATCGAGATCCGCCTCTACGCCGATCTCGTTGGTTGGCTAGTTTACCAACTAGCGATCTGTCATAGTCTTTTATTAAGATGCGTCGGAAGACTATCGCTGGTCTTTCATTTACATCTCACGAGCTTCGAAGAGCTCCTATAATGAGTTCCACATCTGGCACGATGGGAGTCCCCGTGACTCCGTTTGGTGGCACTGCAGGAAAATCCCCTCCGTCCACTCCTAGAGATGGATGGGGAGGAGGTTCACCACACAACACTCCTCCTGGGTCTGGAACATCCCAGCCCACGAGCACAAACCCTTTTGATGAAACATGGTCAACAGGTTATTTATATGGTTCATCCTTTGGGATTCCAGTTTATGGTTCTACATTCGTCCCTACGACCTCGAACCCTTTTTCATTGGGTATGCCCGGTTATATGCCGACTGTTACTTCCACCATATTTAGTATTCATGCTATCTCTAGCATTGGGATTGGGGGCACTACAACCCCTTTTACTGCATGTCAGTTTGGGAGTGGTCACATACCTCCATCTACTCCGTATGTTGGAGGAGGGCCACCTCCTACGATAGCCCCTAGTGTTAGCGTGAACCCATTTTAGAGTGGAGGTTTCACGATGGGTATTGGATCTACAAATTACATTCCATCTTTTAAACCACATACCTATATGCATGTACCCTCGAACGCTTTTATGATGCCTAATCCTCCCCCTGACTCTAGTTCATCGATTCCAGTGGGTGGGAACATACCACTTTCATGTGGACCTCACTCATATAGTTTCCCTTTCTCGAGTGGTTATATGGGACCCTATTCTTATGGAGGTCATTCTTATGGATTTTCAACTGGTCCTAATTATTATCCCAATCCTTCCCATGGAATCCCTTCTATGCACATACCTGTGTATCATGACATGGGTCAGTTCAAAGGAGGTTATTATCCTTATGGTCACGGTCATGGCTTCTATCAGAGTTCATCGACACCTCAAGTGTCGGGTACGATGAACACAATCTCACCTTCACAGTATCAGTCTCTTTCGGGAGCTTATAATCAAGCTCATAGCCTCAACTCCCGTTTCTTGCTAGATTGAATTTACCTCATCTTTCTAAGCTCACGAATGATCCGGTGTGTCATGATCCTACATGGCCTCCAATCCCCACCAAGCTCCCTTCTGACGTTCCGAAGTTTGAGGTGAAGAAGGGTGAGGATCCAGGTGATCACATCACCACATTTAATTTATGGTGCTCCTCGAATTCCTTGAATCACGACTCTATTCGTTTGAGGCTATTTCAATGCACCCTCACGTGGGAAGCGACGAATTGGTATGTCGAGTTTCCTGGGGGCACATATAGAGGTTTCAATGATTTAGCTTTGGTTTTCCTAGATCACTTCCAGTTTCCAGTTCGTTACGATACTGGTACTGAGATTTAATCCACCTTCCGTTAGGACAAAGCCACACACATCTCTGACCATATTCAGGAGTGGCGTCGGTGGAAGAGGCTAGTGAAAGCCAACATTCCTCCAGAGTTTCTGTTGGAATGGTTCCTTAAGTATTTACTCCCTTACGTTTCGAAGTACGTCTCATTGTCCGGTATTATGACCGAGGAACAAGCTATTTTTAAATCCCAGCAGCTAGACCTAGTCTATGCTCAATCTGGCATCTTATACGACATTATACCTGATGCACCACGGTCACGACATGAGCCCAAGCCTGTTCCTGGACCAAATTTCGATGGTATTGTTGGTTACACAAGTACTCATCCTATACATTTGGTTACGAATTAGATGCACAATCTGTCTATTAGCCAATCTACCCCTGGACAGGCTCACGCCTCGTCCATTTCCACCCAATCGTCCGATGTTCACTCTATACAATCGACGAACCCATCAGGTAACCAACAACCTGGTGGGAAGAAAAAGGGGAAAAATAATCGTAGGGGTGGGAATAATTGGAACAATAATCCTAAGAAAGAGAACGCCAACCCTCCTTGGGACGACGGAAATGCTGTTGGGGACTGCAAACCTAGACGTAAAGTGAAATTTCCTTGTAAGCTTTGCACGAAAGATCACCTTACACATTTGTGTCCTCGTATTGAAGAAGCATCGAAGCACCTTGCACAGAGCCCAGCTGTGCTTAAGGATCCCCTTCCTTATCACCAAAATATGGCTTCGGGTGCTTCCATCACCGGTAGTGGGACTAATTAAACTTCAACGTCCTCTACCCATGGTGGCGGTTACAGATGCGTTAACATGGTTAAGTCAGAAGTTAGTGTTGCTACTCGCTCACATGATTATGGAGCTCCACAAACTTCGTTAGGGAATGATCCCCCTCCACTTGAAACCCTTTTGCATATCAAGAAGCCTAACTCTATGCTGCGGATACCGAAAGGTGTTCTCAAGCACTCGACGCACAATCCCAATGCTCAATCTACCCATAACCACTCCATTGTAGAATATCTGGTCCAAACTCCGTGTGCTATGTCAGCGCTCGAGGTTCTCCATGCTTGTCCTTCTCAAAGGACCGCCCTTTTATGTGATTTGGGAGTCTAGGATCAATGTAGTACTAATATTATCAAGTTTGATACTACTGATGTTCATCCTTGGTTTCCCTATCATGTGTCTTTCCAAGTCCACGTTAGGTTCCTATAAAATATCGTTAAACGTACCGTGGTTGACGAAAGTGCTTCTACTTCGTTAATGTCGTTAGCTTGTTGGAAGGCTCTAGGTTCTCCTACATTTTCAAAATCTATGGCCATGCTTACTGCATTTGATGGTCATTGGTTCAGGATGCATGGTATTATCCCCTCCCTTGAGGTCCACTTGGGTGGGAAGACCATACCAATTGAAGTCGAGGTGGTTGATGCAACCATCGACTACAACCTTTTACTGGGTAGGAATTGGATCTATGCTATGAGAGCGATCATGTCCTCTGTTTTTAGAGTTATTTGCTTTCCCCATGAAGGCAAGATTGTGACTGTCGATCAGTTAGATTTCACTAGTTCCAATACCATTGCATCACCAGGAACTGAAGTTCCTCAGATCGAAAATTCTCAGCCGGCAACTTAGAATATTGGTGTAGGATTGTATTCCTCTTTGATGCGATCTTTCAACTTTGTTGCACCAATATCCTTTATAGGAACCATCTCCGATAGTGCTCCTTCCTCATTACATAATGTACCATTTCGGACGTCATATTTTAATGATTCATGGAATTTACCTTCCACGAGTTCCTCATCTGGAAACATTTCGCACATCAGGATGGCCATGCCCTTGTCTGCAGCCGAGCTTGCTTACCATGAGATTCAACAAGCCATTGCAGAGCCGAATCTCTCCTCTTCATAGATAGAATTAGAAGATCATGTTATGCTACCCACGTGTGCAGTCGACTCATCTTGCTCTCATGATTTCCTTGATGGTACTTTTCCTTCAAATGAATCTATTATCGAGGCCATGTATGGTGGTGATAAGCCTTGGGAAGATCTCCATCATCGATCTTATTTTCTTCCCAACCATGACCTTATTGAGCAGGAGGAGTTTCGGTCGACTCTTGTAGAGAAGGTTGGCCACCCTGCGGATCCTTTGGATTCGCATGGTATTTACGTGGAGGGGAATATGGCTAAAATTTCCCCAACCATTCCGATCAACATCTCTCGCACTCCCGGAAAGATTGAAAACGTTTACATCAGCGCTGATTGTTCCCCTGAGGAGATCCGCATTTACACTAAGCTATTCAAAGAATTTCAGGATGTTTTCGCCTGGTCTTATGAGGAGATGCCAGGTATAGACCCTAGTATTGTTGAGCATGAAATTAAGACTTATCCAAATGTTAAGCTTGTTCAACAATGTCTTCGTGCTGTGAATCCTAGGAAGGCAACCGCTATTAAGATAGAAGTAGAGAAACTACTCAAAGCTGGTTTCATCTACCCGGTTCCCCTTACCGAATGGGTATCCAACCCCGTTCCTATGGATAAGAAGCAGGGAACCATCCGTGTGTGTACCTATTTTAGAGATATGAACCGAGCATGTCCTAAGGATAACTTTCCCACTCCATTCATAGACCAAATATTGGATGCATGTGGGGGAAGTGAAGTGTTTTCATTCATGGACGGTTTTCCAGGTTACAATTAGATCCAGCTTAAATCCGAGGATCAACATAAGACTGCATTTATATGTCCTTGGGGTACCTTTGCATACCGGAATATTCCCTTCGGCCTTAAAAACGCCGGAGCTACTTTTCAGCGTGCCATGACCTATGCCTTTCATGACCTTAAGCGCATAGTGGAGGCTTATCTGGATGATTTCGCTGGTCACTCTCATAAGAGAGTTGATCACCCCAGTCACCTCCGCATTATTTTCGAAAGATGCCAGTGTTATAAGATTCATTTGAATCCCAACAAGTGCATCTTTGTCGTGAAAATTGGTCGCCTTCTAGGGTTTGTAGTTTCCAAAGAGGGTATTAGAGTCAATCCTTTAAAGGTTGAGGCAATACTTCGGTTGCCTCCCCCGCGTAATATGATTCAACTTCAGAGCCTCCAAGGGAGAGCCACTTTCTTACTCCGCTTTATCGTTAATTATGCCAATATTACTAAGGGTTTCGTGCGGTTATTGAAGAAAGACACCCCGTTTATTTGGGATGATCGAGCCCAACAGTCCTTCGATGATTTGAAGAAAGCCTTGGTATCGGCCCCTCTGCTTAGTCCACCCGACTTTGCCAGATATTTTTTGCTTTTATGTGGTCGCGTCTCAAGAGACGATTTGTATGGTCTTAGTTCAGACGGATGATGTGCTTCAAAAGCATGGTGTCTATTATCTTAGTAGAAACCTCATAGATGCTGAACTGAGATACTCTCACATTGAGAAATTGGCCCTTGCAAATATTCAGGAAGACCACATTTATAGCACATGTCAACCCATTTCAGTTCGTACTTTCATGACGCCTAATTGGGGGGAAATACAATAAATGGATTGTCATTCTTCAGGAGTTTGATCTTGATTTTGCTTCGGCGAAGTCGATGAAATCCTTGGTTTTCACAGAACTTATGTCGTATTTTCCAAGACTTGATGAGGAAGTAGTCCATGAAGGCTCGTTTGGGGATGAACATTTGTTTCTTATCTCGTCAACGGACTCTTGGTATGGGGCTATCATTATATATCTCCAAACTTTGAAGTTCCTTTCGCATTATTCGTGAGATGAGCAACGACGTGTGAGACATCACACCAAAGACTATGTCATCGTTGGTGAAACTTTGTATCACCGAGGAAAAGACTCTATCCTACGTCGTTTCTTAAATCATGAAGAAGCGAAGCTAGTGCTTAATGATTTCCATAGCGGAGCGTATGGTGGTCACTTATCTGGGCTTGCGACAGCCCAACGTATCTTGCGAGCGGGCTATTTTTGGCCTACAATATTCAAATATTGTGTAAATGCTGTGAAGAGATGTCACCCTTGTCAAGTGTTTGCTCGGAACATGCACTCGCACCCTGCTCCTTTACATCCGGTCGTCACCATCGGTCCCTTCAGTCTTCACCAAGTGGGGGGTAGATTTCATGGATTGCAACCCAACTTCGGCTGGGGGGCATCACCATATCATCCTGGCCGTTGATTATTTTACCAAATGGGATGAGTCTATGCCGACTGTTAAAGCCGATGGTGCTACAACAACCCACTTCGTATGCAATCAAATTATAGCTCGATTCGGTATCCCGAAGGAGATTGTCACTGACCATGGCAGTCACTTTCAAAACAAGATGATGGAGGAATTGTCACTCAAGATGGGGTTTAATCAAGATCATTCCTCTTCATATTATCCCCAAGCGAATGGTCAGGTTGAGGAAGTAAATAAGTTGTTAAAGACCATTCTCCAACTAACCATCCGACAAAGAAAGAGCAATTGGTATATTATGTTATATCCTACTGTGTGGGCGTATCGAACCGCAGTAAAGAATTCCCCCGGTTTCTCACCATTTCAGTTAGTTCATGGTGTGGAGTCTATCTTACCGATTGAATGTGAAATCCCTTCCTTGAAACGAGCTATAGAGCTCCTACCTGACACTTCAGAAGTAGAGAAACATCTAGTCTACCACGAGCAACTTGACGAGCAGCGTCGGGACGCTGTCATAGCAATTGATGCTAACAAATGTCATGTTAAGGTTCATTATGATAGGTTTATTCGTCCCCGACAATATGCTGAAGGTGACTTGATCCTCCTATATGATCAAGCTAAGGAACCCTTGGGGGTAGGAAAGTTCAACCCAATGTGGCACGGTCCTTACATAGTGAGGTGTGTCCTCGAAAAAGGAGCCTATGAGTTGGAATATTACGAGGGGAACTCCTTGAAGGAGCCTAGAAATGGGCTCTACCTCAAGCGGTATTACGCTTGAGATTCTAGCTCGAGCTGATACTTTTGTATACTATTGTATAGTCTTTTTTGTACATAGTTTAGCTTTCTTTTGATTTTTTGAGTCTGCTGATTCGCTTCCATTTGGTTGACATATGTCAGCGGAATATCCAGTGTTCTTAGGATTTGTGGATGGGGCTAGCCGTCATACGCAAATATTCATTTCTGCTGCCTGGGTTATTTACTCGCCCGACCATTAGATTCTGTCTTCAGGAGGTGCTTGTCTCGGTCCTACATCCAACAATGTGGCCGAGTATAGTGTTGTTATCGAGTTACTTCGCGATGCCATTCGCATGGTATCCAGTCTTTAGAAGTCCGCTTGGATGCACAGCTGGTCATGTCTCAGTTGAACGACCAGTACCGTGTGAGGGATCCTACGTTAGTAAGGAGGTTCTTAAGGGTAAGACTCTTGGAGCGTTATTTTGTTTCCATTACATACATTCATGTTCCGAGATGTTTTAATCATGTAACTGATGCATATGCTAATTATGTCCTAGATTGGCATTTGTCACATCAATAAAAGAAGCACACAAATAAACATTCATTCATACATTTGTACATACACAATAGTAGAGTTGGAAAATCATAGTTTTCATTAATAATATATTCTAAATGTGGTGTCATAATACAAAACTGGATCCCGTAGCTCTCAAAAATATACAATCCGATACAAAAATAGTGAGACCCCATTGCATCTAAGCCCTGCGGGGAGCTCTAGTTTCCTGAGCTGGATCAGTCTGAATGTAATAGTGTACGACATTGGCTATACACCGGAGTAACCTCACCCAGGTACCCGGTACCCCTACAACATGTCGCTGCATCGCCTCTGGGAGATGCTCTACCTCTATGACCGGTACGCTGGCAGTCATGTGGGTTAGGTTGACCCATACCATCTCCAAAGTGCGCTCTGCTACTGCACCTACTACCTCGCCTCCTCTGCCTCTACAGCAGTGTCGTGGGAAACCCTGAGGTCTTCGCGGACCCATATCTGTGAGCAAACAGTCACCCATTAATATATGATACCACACCAAAAATATTTTTGCACTCACTTATAATAAAAAATCCAAAAAATCAAATACACAAAATTTAAAAGGAGTAGTCATACCGATGTCCCTCAATGCGGCCCCTAGTGGGAGTGGCATGTCTCTGTCTTCATGGAAGTCTATCCCCTCATATGGGTAGTCATCGATGGTGATGATCTTTCGTGCCCACCAGTGAAAGAAATCCTCAGAATATGGTGAAGCTTGTCGGCCACCACCCTTCCACGTCATTACCTCTGCCCACCGGGTCTAGGAGGGATCTCAGAGACTGTGCAGAGGGACTTCAACCCTCGGACTCAAACCCGACACTCTCTCAAAGAAAAAACTGCATAAGATATTGCTAAAACTGAAATTTTTGGCCCGTCCCATCTTGCACTCTGTTAGCTGGCTCTTCATAGCAACCAGCAATGTTGTGCACCAGTTGTACACCGTTGGTCTCATGCACTTTGTAATGTAGAATATCACAGGCCTCAAAGCCTGATGAAGTGCAGCCGATCTTGTAATCCTCCCGAGGGTAAGGACTATGATCTTCATGATTAGACTTGCTATAGCCTCTATGAGGACCTAGCTACCCACCTTCTGGGTGCCAGCAATATAGTACTTGTCAATGTAATCGCTGATAGTGATTCCTCCCCCCACATTGCGAGACCTAAGACTCGTTGTCTCCCCTCGACGGGACAATCCAGTGAGGAAGTATATATCTTCCACCTCCAATGGAAGTGATTTCCCATCTAGATCGAAATGTTGTGCTTTTGCATCCCAATAGTTGATCAACTGAGCGAGCAACTGGTTTTGGGCCCTCAAACCCCCGGTGCTCTAGAATTTGTATAGAACACATGCTTGTAATGCTTTTTGGGCGAGTAAATCTTGGCGTATGTGTTCATCAACAATGTCATGTTCTCTCTCTCTCTCCATTCTAGGACCATCTTGGAAGCAAAAACATTGCATTTTTTAGTTCCCACATGTTAAAAAACTCAACCCATGGCTCTGTACGCTAGCTACTATGTACACAGTCGCACATATACGCGGTCAACGCATGCATTGACCATGCACAAAAATCCATCCACGTGACCCACATACTTATAGTCTGCGTACAACGAACTATGGGTGTAACCCATGGAAAAATATAAAATTTTGACCATAAAAAACTGAAATAAAAACTATGAATTTGAAGAGGGGGATGAGACCACCAACTTGACCCAGACGACTCGTGAATCCGACGCTCGTAGCTCCCAGAATCTGCAGTTGAAGATCGAGGGTAAAAACTAACCAAAAGCACTATGTTGGGTGAAAATTGAAAATGATATGGTAAAAGTAATTTCTTTTTACTATTTATAATTTTTCGAACCCACTTTCCTATAGTTTTTTCTGTTTTGGACTAATATGCCATTGTAAAGTGCCTTTTTCAACAGTTTTTCCGAGGAGAGTAGATTTTTCAACTGCTTCACGCCTTCAACAGGTATTTTCTACACTTGGCATATAGGTTAGGATGTCATTTTGCCTGCATTTTTGCATTTGACCTTATGACCACATTCATTAACCTTAGGTGCAACCCCATTTTTTAACTGACACTGAACCTCTATGCTGCGTTAGAAGTGCCATTATTTGGTGGTAGGACTTGTCCAACCATGGGTGCCCTAGTTAGATCCTTTTATGCCTTTTGGCGCCCATGCCGTTGTTCCTCCTTAGGATTGGGAGTCCTTTATAGTCACGCCATGACATTGCGATGAAGACTCATACTCTACATTTTATTCTGGCCATCTCCCATGAGGACTCCCCATTTATGTCGAGTTGTGATTGCATTGCATTATCCTGCTTGTCTTTTGAGCCTTGTGCCGACTCCCGCTTTTCACAGTTATTAGCCATGTTCCTGATCACTTTACCTTCCGATCCAAGCAGAGCCTCCATTTATCCTTTGCAGCTTGATGACCAGTTACCTTGATCAAACACCCCCCGAGTGTCCACATCTTGCACATGCTTCCTTGCATTGATCATAGGTACGTTCCACTGCTTGGAACTAGTTTGGTTGCACTTGACACTTGTTCCCTCACTTGTTGTATTATAAGCAATTTTATTCCTTTTCAAGCTTTCCTAATATGAAAAAGACCAAAAAAATCATATAACTGAAAAATACGGACGGGAAAACCTTTACTACATCTTATTGGCAACTATTGTGTCGCCTTTGAACAGAGCATTCATTTCCACTCTATTCATTATGAGTCGGGACATTAGTAGGACCTTAGGAGCTGCACGCGTTTCTCAGATCTTACTCCACCGACTGGTTAAGCTTCCCGTCATTATGGAGCCTTTGTTGATGCCTCCTGTGTCACAAAGTATTATTATCATCTAGTACTTGAGTCCATGCTTCTTGATTCTATCCATCTGCTCATGCTCTTGTTCAAAGGAAGTATTGAAACCAAAGTCGGCCACTCCTCATATCTCTTGACTATTGCATGTCGACCATCCCATACAGTTCGATTTGTTAGTCCGAGTTCTTCCAAATTTTTCAGCATAGCTGGTTACCTCGTACTGGTTGATGGGGGATTCATTAATTCCCTCCTTCCAGCGATTTTCATCCCGTCGACTCCAACTCCTTTATTCCGTAATTGAGACTAAGATTCCATTGATTACCTTGAGGCTTGAAATCATTAGTGGTAGGTTCTCTCGCCATCGACAGATTGGGAATTCATCAATGTCCCCTGATCGATGGATTCGTCAGAGTGTTCGACCTCAACACCTCTATTCACACTTTGATGAATGTAATCTGTGCCTTGATGCCCATTTTCATTATTGGTGGGTTATCTCGCATCTGTTAACGGTATACATCAATGACCGGTAATCAGACGATGCCACATCAGGTTCGACATCATCACGTTTATTCACTTGATAGGGCATGCACCGCAGATGATTTGTGTAGAAGACCCCAGACTTCAGTGGCATTCAGTATGCTACTGGTGATCGTGATTATGCTTATGAGAGATCAGTCTCATACATCAGCAGTTTGTACCTTCAATTTGCATCAGTTGTTTCCTCTTCAACAGGAGACCATATCTTACTGCATATTGGGTCATGGCTATGACCACTTATGACATGTATTCACTATATACTGCCTATTCATGGCCATTGTATCAGATTGCTATGTATTGTACCGACATGTATTCAGAGATATCATTGTATTATGACGAGTGGGATACTCCTTCCATTTGTGTCCCCATCACTCCACTTCTGAGATTTATAATGTATTTCGGCCATCGTAGTATCTTCTCTGACCTCACACATTAGGGGGCATCTGTTACAACATATTTTTCCACCTTGTGATCATTTATACTATTTGGACTCTGTTAATCATTTGATTGACTCAGAACCACTTTTTTCCCTCCAGGAACCTTTTTTTCCCTATTTTTGTTCCTGTACGTGAGCTACTTTACTGCAACTCACGCATGCGTAGGCTGTCCCACTATAGTCTGCGTACATCGAGTTAAATGGTAAATTATAGTAAAAAACTCACTTTTTACTCCAAAAAGTGGTCATATTGTGACCTTTGGCCCTCCATGTATCCTGAAACGACTCGATTTGACCTTTCATATACCTTTGGAAGGTTATATATTGAGCTCTTATGGTACATGGAAGGAGGAGAAAAGAGAGAGCATCGAAACTCTATTGGATTTTTGCCATAGCTTGAGTCTACATCCATTGATCCTAGTTGTTGTGAAACTCTTATGTTCACCTACCAAACTCTTCCATATCTTGTGAAGGACTCTATCCTTTAATCGTGAGTTTTCCATTGCATGGGGGATTGAAGTGGTGGAGACAGAAGTGGAGGGACCTAGTTCTCCGTTCAGATGATTTTTTGGCAAGAGGTTGTATCATGTACTTCTTGTTTACATTAATAGAAATACTCATTTTCGGGTCCAATTGATCTAGTGAATGATTGTTTATTAACATTGGGTAACATTTTCTTATTATATCATGGACCATGCTATTGTTTATGCTAACATATTTCATACATCATATGCACTTGCTTGTGTTTATTGTTGAGACTAAGCTATAGGTTCAAGTGTAGAGATTTGAAAGCTCAACGGGGATCTACATCGAACGTTCGGTTGAAGGTTGGTCATTTATTCCACATCTTAGAATTTACATTTATATAGCATTGCATTGGGAATTGAGTTGATTTCTGGTAGTCATCTCTTTGTTGTGGTCTACCCCAAGCCATAAGAAGTTTTTCTCCATAACAAGAAGACAAATTATTTCACTTTTGAGTCTGAGCCTACTCATGAGTAAAATATTTTATCATTGGGGAATGAGTCAAAGTAATTGATTTTAGATTGGATGCAAGTCTTGGGAAATTTTGGTGGAATAGATACCTCTTCCCGAAACCTAGCACCTTGGAACAAGTTTCTTGGATCACTTCCAACAAAAAAAATTTAGTTGATGCTCCATTTACTCAGCTTTGTAATTGAACCCTCATATTAGTTACATTCAAAGATGCATCTTCTTGTGGGTTTTGTTTGCATGTAAGTTTTCTACATTAGTTATTGTCTACTTGTATCAATTTTTTGTCTTCTTTCAAAGTACATAGATGATATTGCATGCTACAAAATGCCATGGATTCTGGATAGGTGATGGGTCTACTAGTTGTCAGCTATGAAATCCGGGTTAAAAAAAACAAAATAAATGTTTTTTCCTCTGTCTTTTTGTCTTTTATAGAAATATGATTGAGTTTGACCTATAAGATTGTGTTGTGCTCGTGAATGAAAATTGCGGGACTTAGTGTAGCTAAATCAACTTGGTTTCCTCTGAGTAGAGTCAAACTTGCCATCAACTCAGGATCAGAAGAGTTTGGTAACACTAGGTTTTCCCTCTCAACATGGCACAAGTTTCAAAGGGATGAGGATCAATACAAGTATTGGGCAATTTTGGTGGAATATAAACCTTTTCCCACAAAGATGGATCCTTGTGGCATGTTTCTTTGAGCACTTCCAATTAACAAAAGTTTGATGCTGGTTCTCCTCAGCATTGTAGTTGAACTTTTGTGATCCTTGTTTTCAAATATATGCATATCCTTGGGGGTTTTGTTTTCAGTCAAGTTTTCCATATTAGTTATTGTCTACTTGGATTACTATTTATGAGTTTCAAAAGGATGAGGCTCAATATAAGTATTAGGTGATTTTGGTGGATACCTTCACACTCAAAGCTGGCTCCTTGTGGCTTGTTTGGTTGAGAACTTCCAATTATCAAAAGTTTGATGTCCAGGTTCTCCTCAACATTGTAGTTGAATTGTTGTGATTCTTCTTTTCAAATATATGCATCTCCTTAGGGGTTTTGTTTGCATTCAAGTTTTCCATATTAGTTATTGTCTACTTGGATTCCTATTTTTGGATACTATGTGATTGGTAAGTTTGGACCGACAAAGAATAAATCAAGCCATTGGAAATATGGATTGATCTCTCTCCATGCCTTACAATATGTTAGTTATAAAATTTTTTGAAGGTAACAATTTTTAATCGATGCATATTCTTTGTCATAAAACCTAAGGAAAGATCTTTGGTGGAATGATTTGTTTATTGCATATTTCTAGAAGCGATTTATTCAATAGTCTTTGGATTTTTTATTATGTTCTAGGTTTGGATTGATTTTCTTCTTTGTTTGGAAAGACATTTCTATGGATGCTTTGGTCCTATATTTCTCATGATTTGAGTGTGATTCTTGATATGGTTCAGTTCATGGGTAATTAATTCTAAAAAAATATCTCATTTGTTCAGTGTTCAAGCTTAGTTGCTTACCATCCTTCCACCACTACTGAACCATGTTTTTTTGGTGTGTTATACATGAATTTAATGATTATGAAATTGTATTGAGTCTTCTAGATTCACTGTGTAGATAATTGGATTTGATCGACGGGTTTCGAGAGGAATCTCTGCTCATCATGAAGATCCATAGAAGTTGTGAAATGAAGAGAAGAGAATGGCTGGTTAAATAGGCAAACATATAGGTAAAAATATATATATCCATTAGGCTTTAACATTAGAAAAAAGTAGAAAGATAATCAATAAATCAATTAAATAAAATAATAAATTTGAATTTTAACAAGAGAAAGGTAAACTGATCTTAGTAAAAATAAAAATAAATTGGGGTAATTTGCCTAAAGATTGAGGAAATGAAGTTATATGGAAATGAATATAAATAAAATAAAATAAAATAATTCCAAGGAAAAAAATAAATAAAATAAAATAAGTTATATAATGTGGAAAACAATATAATAGTAATAATAGTAAAATAAAATATAAATAAGAATAATCTAATAAGAATATATAAATCAAAATCAAAATAAAATCAAAATCAAAATAAAAAAAATAAAGAAAAAATACAAAAATAAAATTAAAGTAATAAAAACTAAAACTAAAAATAAACTGAGATATAGAAATGATTTGCAGAAACTGAAATAATAATTAATATTGAATCAATTAAATTCAAAAATATAACTTCAAGGATGATAAATTAACTTAATTAGTCATTCAATAAAGATTTGGGGGAGTTAGAATATGAAATTTATATTATATATATAAAGAATAATAATGAATTAAATTAAAATTAATAAAAGAAACCCAAATTTGTAGGGAAACAAGAAAATGAAAGTAAAAAATGGGTAAGGAAATTCAATGGTACAGGGTTATGAAACAAATTAATAAATACATGGTTAAGGGTGATATGAAAAAGAAAAAAGAATTCAAGAAATTTAGAAGAGGGGTTAACAATTTTTTAAGAAAAAATAAATTTAAAGGTTAGAGGAGACAACAAGATTAGGAGGAACGGAAAAGAGATAAAAAAAGTCAATAAGAAACATTAAAGGGAAGAATTGAAACGATGGATAAGGGGTTTCCAAGATTGGCTAAGTTTGTATCCATATTCTCGATTAAAGTTATTGGGGTGTTTTTCAATTTCTAGAGTTTCTTTGATTAGGTGAGAGGGGTAGTGAGTAGTTGAAGCCAAAATTATTGTATGGTCGAAATAAATGTGGTGCTTAGTGTTAAAAGAATGCTCTGTAATGGAATATTTCTTGTGTTAGTTATGGTTGGTATCTGTGATGTGTTCTTTGAGATGAGTATGGATAGATCTTCCCGTTTGGCCAATGTAGGTTTTTTTGAAGGAGTAGGGGATTTGATAGATGGCTTGGGATAGAAATGAATTGGATTTGTCCTTGATACTTCTAACTAATTTTTTGAGGGTTTTAGAACACATTGCAGATACCAACCATAAATGACACAAGAAATCTACCATTGCAAAGCATTATTTTATCACTAAGCACCGCATTTGTTTCTACCGTACAAAAATTATAGCTTCAACTACTCACTACTCCTCTCATCTAATTAGCGGAAGCTTTAGAAATTGAAAAACACACCAAATAACATTAATCTAGAAGATGGATACAAACTTAGCCAATATTGGAAACCCCTTATCCATTGTTTCAATTCTTCCCTTTATTGTCTTTTGTTGGCCTCTTTTATCTCTTTTCCATTCCTCTTGATCTTGTCATCTCCTCTAACCTTGTAAATTTATTTTTTCTTAAAAAATCATTAATCCCCCTCTTCTAAATTTGTTGAATTCTTTTTTATTTCTCATATTTTTGTTAGCTAGGTATTTATTAATTTGTTTCCTAATCCTATACCATTGAATTTCCTTACCCCTCGTCATCCCTAAGAATTTTATTGACGATGATGATGATTAACGTCCACTAAGACCAACTTTGGTGTATCGGACCTACAAAAACGAATTATTTAGTTTTCTTTAGAATTGTATGTTGATGTATATGTAACTTTGGAATGTATTTCACATATATGTATGTTGTATTCCTATAGAGATGTTATTATTCCTCTATACGGAAGTGTCGTCATTTATATTGTAAGTGTCGTAACTTATACTTGATGGGTTATTAGACCACCTTGTTGGGGTCGGCCCTGTATAAGTCATGTGGGTCAAAGGGTTATTAGACCACCCTATTGGGGGGTCGACCATGTGGGTCAAAGGGTTATTAGACCACCCTACTGAGGGTCGGCCCAGTCAGTATTCTGTTAAGTGGTTAAGTTGAGGCCGACCTAGTTGAGTAAAGGTCAAGTCAAGTTAGTGTATAAATAGAGAGTGTGTCTCTCTCATTTTACACATTCTATTTTCTCACTCACACTTTGGAGAGTGGTGCACTTGTGGAGGAGGAGGCTCTGCTGCTAGGAGAAGACTATCTCTTGTATTCTGGTTGTATCATTACTCTATCTATCTTTGAGGAAGTTCTTGGGGTTTTTCACCTTTATGGTTTTCCCCAAGTAAACTCTGTGTCTCTTGTGTGCTTGCATTATTGTGTCCATGATTGATATGTTGTAGATTTGCTATACATGTTGTTCTCTCAGTTAAGATCCTAGATCAGATTGAAGTAAATTCTGAAAATTTAACATGGTATCAGAGCTAGCCTGAAAGAAGGCATGATATGGCATGTATGACACTTGTTGCACTTATGATGCTAGGGCTTGATATAGCAAACACAAGTCATCGTAGCACTTTCGCTATAAATCCATTTTGGCGAAGGTTTCAGATCTGAAAATTTTACAGGTCGAAGATCCGCTCCCCATGTACCTTGTGTCCAAAGGACAACCTCTAATTTGTTGTAATTTGTGATTTATGATCTGTACAATATAGGGTTTCTGCCTCTTCCAAATCTGAGTAAAAAACAAGTGACCTTGGAAAAAAGGTCATAACTTGGTCTAGGAAGCTCCAAATGAAATTTAGTAAAAAGTGACAGGTAGTACACAGCCTGTACTATCTCAAGAAAAATGTTTAGAGGCCGAAGTTGAACCAGTGACACATGGCACGCCATACAAGTTCGCTCTCCTGTTTTATCCCACAAACAGGTTACATTGTGACACTTGGCATAACTATCTCTCAGAGAATCCAATTGAGGTCAGACCTGTCGGGATGGAAAGATGACAGGATGGGATATCTCAAGAAAATTTTTCAGACCCTGTGGATCGAAAAGTTCAGAGTTACACTAGAAACAATTAGGTACATATTTCTGTCGAAATAGAATTATTTTTGAGCACCTTCATTCATGGCTTCCGGAATTTAGGGTTTCAGATAAAGTTGGAATTTTTGTAATCGGAGACCACGGTTGAATGCTACTCATCAAAATCGAAATTTAGAGACCAAGTTCAGAATTTTTGGTTGGGAAGAAGGCCGGGCTTAGTCAGACCCTAGTTCGGGACTTTGATTAGAAAAGTGGAAAATTAGGGCTTCTGCAAAAATGGGAATTTTTGAAATCTGTGACCATGGCTGGAAGCTCCTCATAAAAATAGAAGCTTAGAGCTTTGGATCAAACCTTTTGATTGGGTAGAAGAGTGGGCTTCATCAAACCCCAGTTCAGGGTCACGTCCGGTGAATCCGGAAGTTTCAAAGGAAAAATTGAGAAGTGAAACTTTGCAGTTTTCAAATTATGAATATACCAGCTTGATCAAATCATCAAGGCGCATATTTCTATCCTTTTGGAAGTTTGAAATTCAAAGTTTGAATTTTTTGGGTTTCTCTGACAAACCCTAATCCAGCTCCAGGTCCAGTTCTTGCAAATCAAGTGGATTGGGTTAATCCTAGAAGAAGATGGATTGGTCACCTGCATAAGTGAAGAAGTTCCTGTTTCAGAGGGAGATGATGCTAAGGCCTTACATAAGAAGATTACAAGCGATCTTGATAGGTATGACTCATTGAGGTATGTTTCGAGATTTGTTCATGATTAAGTTTATAGTATGTTTGTCTTCATGATTATTACGGTTAGTACAATCTTGATTTGAGATTTGTCGTATCACCTTAACAAAATTATGAATGCATGATAGAAGATATTCATTGGTTAGGGTATTGACACTTATGATTGTACTAATGCATTATGGTGTTGTATGAGGTTTACGTTGTCTGCTAACATAAAAGGTACACCAAGAAAGACAAATCATGTTCTACTTCAAGAACATATGATCATGGTGACATGAAGACAAAGATTCATCCATTGTCATGGATCACATAGAATATCTACTTACGAGGTATGTATAACTTGGTTCTACAATGGTTAACTTATGAGACATGCAGGTTACTAGCACAAGTCGCTGAAGAGAACTAGAAGACATTATGCGGGTATGTTAGACATATCTAGCTAGCATGCTAATCCAGGTATGTTTTTCCTATATCAAGCTAGAATCCTACCTTGTGTTAGGATCTTATACTGTTTTGTTGTTGATAATGATTATTCATGAATTCATAGGTTTGAATAGTCATGGTTGTATGCATATTATGTTTTTTACCATAATTAATGATATGACTAACCAGAAGAATCATGAAGGTATAGGTTTGAGTAATCACGGGGTTATGCATTGATGATTTAACTAATCAAAAGAGTCCTATGATCAAATAAGAATATGCATGAGTAAAAGAATACTTCTCTGAAACCTTGAATACTAATGTTTATTATCTATGAATGATCATGACTATACATGTTTAAGATTATTGTGTTTTGATAGTATTAAGATTATACTAATAAATGTGTGATTATGTATGAGTCCTCAAGGATAACACAATGATGATACTAATAAGCATGCATAGTGATTAAGGATGGATATAAGTTCAAGGACAGGTAATCCGGGAAGCAAAGATCAAGAGGGAGCACACTCCAGTTGTTCCCGCAAGAAAGCAAAGGAGCACACTTCAGTAATTTCTGCAAGGATGCATATATTCAGACGGAGTTGACCACTTCTCACAATCCACATCAGAATGGAGTTGCAAAGATTCAGAGGGAGTCCACCCAGCAACCAAACAAAGATAAGTATTTGAATTTTCATTTCTTACATAATGTTATTCAATGATGTATATGATTATGTTCCTAGAATTAGGTTGTGTATTATGCATATTAGAATAGTTGCATTGATGAACATTATACTACTAATATACATGGGTAAGTGGCCTATGGCACTGTACAACATTCCATTGCTACTTATCTAGAATGAAACCTCTTTGCTGACATGTTAGGAGTTGTGCACACTCTTAACAATGTTCTAGTACAGATTGGAAGGCATCTAAAAAGTTACGGAATATGGATAAATGTTGTATTGAAGCATTGGTTAAGATAATTGCATGACTGTATGACATATTTTTTATGTGTAAGAATTTGTTCTGAAAACTATGAGATGTTTTCTAATCATGCAATTTAACTTGTTGTGTAGGAAAGATCGTATACCATCACCTACAAAAGAAGGACTACAACATTTGTTCAGCAACAAAGTTATCTATTGAAAATATTGAAGATATTGAAGTTCCTCGGATCTGGGAAGAATGCCATGATCGAGGAGTACCAGTCGATCATGAAGATGTTTGGGATGTAGTCCCAAGACGTGAAGGGGAGTCTGTAGTGACTTCCAAGATGATCTACAAGATCAAGCATGCTGCAGGTGGTAGCATAGAGACTTTTGCTCCTGTAGCCAGATACACTTCCATTAAATCAATACTTGCTCTGGCTGCAGTGATGAAGAGGAAGATACTCTTTCTTGAATGGTGTAGTTGAATAAGAAGTGTATGTGTTGCAGCCACTTGGTTCTAAGACACATGACAGGGAGTCATATATGTGCAGAACTTGGTATGGTAGGATAGACAGCTTTCTATCCAGTTTGGGATTTAACAAGAATAAAACGGATTCCAACCTTTACTACAGGGTTGAGGAAGGAAATCCAGTGATACTACTATGTGGATGACTTGTTTGTAACAGGAGATGACAGATTGATTGCAGATACTAAGAGGAAGCTTGCTGCCGAGTTCGATATAAAAGATTTGGGAATAATGCATTATTTCCTAGGTATGGAGGTGTGGCAGAGTGTAGGTGGGATCTTCCTTGGTCAAGAGAATTACACAGTAGATATCCTGAAGAGATTCGGGATGATGGATTGCAAGGCCATGGCCACACCTATGGCATCGAATCTGAAGCTTCTATGTGATGCTTCATCTGAGCTTGTTGATGTTTCTATGTATCGTTAGATGATTGGGTCCTTGATGTACCTGACGAACACGAGACCCGATATTTGCTTTGCTGTGAACACATTGAGTCAGTTCCTGACAGATCTGAGGAGTGTTCATCTGATTGCTGTAAAGCATGTTCTTAGGTACCTGAAGGGTACAGTGGATTATGGGCTCAAGTATGAAGCGAATCAAAAGTTTAACCTGCAAGGATATGTTGATTTAGATTGGGCTGGCAGTGCTATAGATAGGAAGAGCACATCTGGATGCTGTTTCAGTATGGGATCAGGTGTGATCTCTTGGTTTAGCAGGAAGCAGTCCTGCATAGCACTGAGTACAGCTGAGGCAGAGTATGTTGCAGCCTATTCAGCTAGTTGTGAGGCAGTATGGCTTCTGAAGCTACTGTATGAGTTATTTCATCTCCCATTGGATGCTACTGGTATCTTTTGTGATAACCAGAGTTGTGTGAAGCTGTCCGAGAACCCAGTGTTTCATGACAGGTCGAAACACATAGAGATCAAATATCATTATATCAGGGATATGGTGCAGAGAGGAGCTGTGAAGCTCCTGTACATTGCGACGGACAAGCAGATTGCAGATGTGCTGACGAAGCCACTAGCCAGGGTGAAGTTCGAGTACTTCAGGGGGAGGCTTGGTGTTCTTCAGATTGATGACACTTTGAGGAAGAAGTGATGGACACATTTGCAGAAGCCATTCCAAGCATGTTAGAAGGAGGATTCTTCACATGGCTGTGGATGTAAGCGCTGCATGATGAGCATCAGGACGATGCTCCAGTTAATGCTATGTATGTACGCATCATGTTGGATGCTGGATATGATCAGTTGGATCATTTATATGTATATGTATGTATGCATCATGTTGGATGCTGGATATGATCAGGAAGATCATTTGTATATGTATTTGTATATGAATCATGTTGGATGCTTGGACCATGTATCTGTATATGTATCAGGTGGATACTTTGTATGATCATGTAGATCATGTATGTTGATATATATCAGGTGGATACTTTGTGTGATCAGGTGGATCATGTATCTATGTATGTATCAGGTGGATACATTGTATGATCAGGTGGATCATGTATGATGATATGTATCAGGTAGATACTTGGTATGCATTAGGTGGATGCATTGTATGATCAAGATGGTCATGGATGACGATCTTCAGGATGTTTCTCCAGATGACATGCAGCAGGATGTTGCAGTGATGATGATCGGGATGATCATGTATACATCAGGATGATGTATGGTGAGTATTAGGTTGATACTTTGTGGCTGTGGATAGGTTGTGCAGATAAGCATATAATAGCGCTCTGGGAGGTTTGCACATTCTCTTGCTAGGTTTTTCCGCTGGCATATAATACCTCCCTAGGAGATTTGGCGAAAGCTCTTTCGAGGTTTTGCTTTGGGAGGACATATAACAGCACCTTGGGAGATCTGCAGATAGTCTTGCAAGGTTTTTCTGCTAGCATATAATAGCTCCCTGGGATATCTGGCAGATGCTCTTTCGAGGTTTTGTCCTATGGCATATAATAGCGCCCTAGGAGATCCGATAGGTTGAGCTGTGTGCTCGTAATAAGTCCTGGGATGCTCTCGCAAGGTTTTGCCATGACCACATGTAATATTGCCCTGGGAGATCCGATAGGTTGGGATGTGTTCCCGTAATAAGTCCTGGGATGCTCTTGCAAGGTTTTGTGGTGACCACATATAATAGCGCCCTGGGAGATCCGATAGGTTGAGATGTTTGCTCGTAATCAGTCCTGGGATTCTCTTTCAAGTTTTTGTGGTAGGGTCACATGTAATAGCTCCCTGGGAGATCCGATAGGTTGGGATGTGTGCCCGTAATAAGTCCTGGGATGCTCTTGCAAGGTTTTGTGATGCACGTAATAAGTCCTGAGGATTCCACAGTATGGCCAGTGATGACGAAGACCTGCAGGTGGTGGGCCTACATCCAGTATGAAAAATGACTGGCTCTATAGAACTTCCTATGACGAGTAGATTCAGAGATTGATTGAGATAGCAACAACAGTGACGATGATGATGACTCGATGACGATTATCCAGTGACGATGATCCAGAGAAGATGACTTGTGCTAGAAGACCTGTGTTGAGAAATACCTTCCTAGTTAAGAGGGAGTGTTGATGTATATGTAACTTCGAAATGTATTTCACATATATGTATGTTGTATTCCTATAGAGATGTTATTATTCCTCTATACGGAAGTGTCATCATTTATATTGTAAGTGTCGTAACTTATATTGATGGGTTATTAAACCACCTTGTTGGGGTCGGCCCTGTATAAGTCATGTGGGTCAAAGGGTTAGTAGACCACCCTATTGGGGGGTCAGCCATGTGGGTCAAAGGGTTATTAGACCACCCTAGCAAGGGTTGGCCCAGTCAGCATTATGTTAAGTGGTTAAGTTGAGGCTGACCTAGTTGAGTAAATGTCAAGTCAAGTTAGTGTATAAATATAGAGTGTGTCTCTCTCATTTTACACATTCTATTCTCTCACTCACACTTTGGAGAGTGGTGCACTTGTGGAGGAGGAGGCTCTGCTGCTAGGAGAAGACTATCTTTTGTATTCTGGTTGTATCATTGCTCTATCTATCTCTGAGGAAGTTATTGGGGTTTTTTACCTTTATGGTTTTCCCCAAGTAAACTCTGTGTCTCTTGTGTGCTTGCATTATTGTGTCCATGATTGATATGCTGTAGATTTGATGTACATGTTGTTCTCTCAGTTAAGATCCTAGATCATATTGAAGTAAATTCTGAAAATTTAACATTGTATTCCTATGCTAAAAAATCTTGGAGAGAAGCATTCTGAAATCACTATAATTTTGATGCTCTAGAAGACTAGGAAGGTCGGTATTGCAACAAAGATTGTAGAATTGATATCTAATGTGGGTGTATGTAGGGCACTCTAAGAGAAAGTGTTTTTCGTCCTCAACGATCATAGTGTCTCAGAGATGATAGATCCTTTCCTCACATAGTGTTTTAGGAACTGACCAACACCCTGTTTCACTATGTAGCTCATGAGAGTTCATTATGATCTTGACTATATTAGTTTTCTTCTTCGAACTAGTTAAGACAGATATATACTTTTGATATTGTAGATTAGGTTTAATGACCTCCTTATAGTATCTTAATTTTATTTTAACCTCTAAGTCTTTTTTGCACCACATTTTCTCTTTAAACTTAGAAGTAATAATATTTTTAATTTTTTTAATATTTTGCAAGGCAACATTTTTGTCAATCTCCCAATGGTTTAACCAGGTCATGGCGTCTTTATACGAACCTCGTTTGAGCTGAAGGTGGTTTTGACTAGCTTCTAGGGCTAGCTTAGGAAGTATTTTGTCTCCCATGTTATTTGTCTTGTGCTTGTACATTAGGAACCTAGTCACAACAATGCTCTTGATAGGGGAGATACCAGCTTCTAAAAGGAGAATATGATAAGACATATTGTTTTTAATTCTAAGGTTAAAGGTTAAAAATTGGGGTAATTTACTAACAAGTTCTCTGTTGAAATATTGTGACTTCTAAGAATATTATATTTGTACTTTATTATTCCAGAGATGTTTCATTCCTCCGTGAAGACCTTATTGTATATCCGGAGATGTTTTATTCCTCTGTGGAGAATGTGGTAACTTGGGTTATTAGACTTCCCTAGTGGGGGTCGACCCTACATGAGTCATGTGGGTTAAAGGGTTATTAGACCACCCTAGTGGGGTCGGCCCTGTCACATTATGTTAAGTGGTTAAGTTTGGGACGACCTAGTTAATGTAAAAGACAAGTTGGAGTAGTGTATAAATAGAGGAGGTGTTTTCCTCATTTATCACACTCAATCATTATTCACTCACTTGTGAATGGCACATAGGTGAGAGAGAGAGATCTTCTATGTAGGAGAAGGAGCTCATGTTTGGGTTATTCATTTCTGTATTGTTGATCAACTATATTGGGGAAGCTTTGCTAGGTTTTCTACCCCATGAGGGTTTCCCAGGGTAAACCTATGTCTCTTGTGTTTATGCTGTGCTTGTTGTTCTTTCAGTGATCCTGTATATGCTATTGTTGTGAAATGGAATGTAATACTGAAATTCTATATGTCTTAGCATATTGAATCTTAACATGGTATCATAGCTAACCTGAAGGAAGGCAATGTATGGCACTTACGACACTTGCTTCACTTGCGACAATTTCAAGGTTAGGGTTTTATATAACAAAAACCAGTCATCATGGAAATTTTGCTATAAATCCATTTTGGAGAAGGTTCGGGATCTAAAACCTTTACAAGTCGTAGATAACATCCCCTTGTACCTTGTGTCCGAAGGAAAGCCTCAGATTCGCTTTACTTTGTGAGTTATGATCAGTACAAGTTAGGGTTTCTGCCTCTTCCAAATCTCAATCATAAACATGTGACCTAGATAAAAAGGTCACAACTTAGGCTAGGAAGCTCCAAATGAAATTTAGTAAAATTTTTTAGGTAGAGCACGGACTTTAGTTTCTCATGTAAGTTTTTCAGAGGCCGAAGTTGAACCAGTGACACATGGAACGCTGTACAAGTTCGCTCTCCTATTTTATCCCATAAATAGGTCATGTTGTGACACTTGGAATAAATCTCTCTCAGAGAATCCAATTGAGGTCAGACTTGTGGGGTTGGAAAGATGACAGGTCAGGATACCACAGGACGAAATTTCAAACCCCGTGGATTCATAATTTCAGATATGCACCAGAAACAATCAGGTCTATATTTCTGTCAAAACAGAATTGGATTTTGAGCACCTTCATTCTTGGCTTGTCACTGCTACGGGAATTTAGGGCTTCGGAGAAAGTTGGAGTTTGTGGAATCAAAGTCCACGACTGAATGCTCCTCATCAAAATCGAAATCTATAGACCAATATAAAATTTTTTGGTTGGGCAGAAGGCCGGGTTTGATCAAACCCTAGTTTGGGATTTTGATCGGAAAGGTGAAAAATGAGGGCTTTTGCAAAAGTTGGAATTTTTGAAATCTGTGACCACGGTTGGAAGCTCCTCAGAAAAATCGAAGTTTAGAGATTTGGATCGAACCTTTTGGTTGGGAAGAAGGGTGGGATTTATCAAACCCTAGTTCGGGGTCATGTCCAGTGAATCCGAAAGTTTCAAAGGCAATTTTGAGGGGTCAAATTTTGCAGTTTTCAAAATTGAAGTATACCAGCTTGATCAGCTCAGCAAGCCACATCTTTCCATCCATTCAGAAGATTTAAATTCAAAGTTTGAATTTTTAGGGTTTCTCTGACAAACCCTAATCCAACTCCATATTCAGTCTCAACAAATCAAAGTGGATAGGATTAATCCTAGAAGAGAATGAATTGAACACCTACATAAGTGAAGAAGTTCCAGTTTCAGGGGGAGATGAGGCTAAGGCCTTACATAAGAAGACTACAAGAAATTTCGACAGGTATGACTTGAGGAGATACAGGTATGTGTTGAAATACGTTCATGATTAAGTTTATGATATGTTTGTCTTCACATTATTGAGGTTAGTACAATCTTTATTAATCTTAGAATTATCTTATCACCCTAGTAAAAGTATGAATGCATGTGAATGATAGAAGATATTCATTGATTAGGGTTATATGATTGTACTAATCAACCTGTGGTGTTGTATGAGGATGATGTTGTCTCCTAACAAGATACAGGTACATCAAGAAAGACAAATCAAGTTCTATGACCATGATGCCATAAAGACAAAGACTCATCCATAGTATTTGATCACATAAAATCTCTACTTACGAGGTATGTATGAATTTGTTCTACTTTGCTTAACCTATGAAATATGCAGGTTCTAGCACAAGGTCTCTAAATCATTGAAGAGAACAAATAAGATATTGTTTGGGTATGTTAAGACATAACCAAGCATGATAATCCAGGTATGTTTTCCTATATCAAGTTAGAACCCTACTTTGTTAGGATCTTAGGTAAGTATACCTATGTATGAAATGATCATGACCATACATAATGTTTTGATAGTATTGAGATTATACTAATGAATGTATGTTTATGTATGAGATCATGAGGATGACACTAGTGCACACTTAAGCATGCATAGTGGTACAGAATGAATAGAAGTTCAAAGGCATATAGAGATCAAGTGGGAGGAAACCACACAAACATAAAAGATAAGTATTTGAGTTGTTATTTGAATCTCTGAAATAGTAAATGATATTGCTTGTAATAGTTGTATGCATATTTGTATTCCTAGAAAATATCATGCATAGTGTAAGCATTCACATAGCATTGAACAATATACTACTAATATGCATATGATGGGTAAGTTGGATAAACATTCCATTGTTGTTTATCTAGAATGAAACCTCTTTGCTAACATGCTGAGAGCTGTACACACTCTTGACAATATGTTCTAGTAGAGATGGAAGGCATTTAGATAGCCACTGTATGCATACAGGATATGGAAAAGTGTTGTGCCAAAATATTGGTCAAGATAGTTGCATAACTATGTATCTATATGCATAATAGGTTATCATGATTATGAAGTATTACTAATCATATAATTAACTTTGATTTGCAGGAAAGATCATGAAGAATGATGAACACCGAACAAGTGATGGATGTTCAACAAGAAGACTTACAAATGAAACATACTATAGAAGGCTCATGGCTAGAAGATTCTCTTAGAAAGAGGAAGAGGATCATGATGAGATGTTTGCTCCAAGTGACTAGATAATACCGTTCTCTTAATGGTGTAATTGAAGAAGAAGTAGCAATTGAGAAAAATCCCAGGATTCAATTGAAGAAAGCTTTGTACGGGTACCCAGGATCGATAGTCATTTGATGAGCTTAATGATCACCATGGGTGATGCGGATTTCAGCCTTTGCTACAAGGTTGAAGATGGTGTCTATATACAGATGACATTCTTCTCTTAGATGGATGCAAGAAGGAACTCACCACAGAGTTCGAATGATCTTGAGGCTCATATCAGTAGAATCATCTGACGAGAGATGACACAGATAGATATGTAGAAGATCACTCAGTGCAGAGTGTGAATGATGTTCAGTCACAGAGGGAGATTTGATAGCTTCTTGACAAGCTTGGGATTTGCTAAAAGCAAAGCTGATCCTAACCTTTATCTTAAGGTTATGGATGATACTATTATTGTATGTGGATGATCTCTTTCTGACAGGGAATGAGAAACAGATCATGGAAAGCAAGAAGAAGCTAGCTATAGAATTTGAGATGAAAGATCTTGGATTGATGCATTACTTCCTAGGTTTGGAAGTATGGAAAGAAGGAATCTTTCTCAACCAGGGAAATTTTGTTGTGGAAATCTTGAAAAGATTTGATTTGTTGGAATGAAAAGCCATGGCCACTCCCATGGATTCCAATTTGAAGCTGTTAGCTGATGACTCATCAGATTTAGTGGATGTGACTTTGTACAGGCAGATTATTGGGTCATTGATGTATCTAACGAATACCAGGCCAGATATATGCTTTGCTGTGAACACCTTGAGTCACGTACCTGAAGGGTACTATAGACTTTGGTCTATATTATTTTGGAGATCACGACTTCAGATTGTATGGCTACATAGATGCTGTTTGGGTAGGAAGTGTATCAGACAGGAAGAGCACATCGGGTGGATGTTATCTGCCATGATCTCGTGGTTTAGTAGGAAGCAGTCTAGTGTGGCTCTCAGCACAGTTGAAGTGGAATATATTGTTGCTTGCTCTGCTAGTTGTGAAGCGATATGGCTTCGAAAGTTGTTATTAGGATTGTTTGACTTAGAGATGGACCCCGCTGTGATCCTGTGTGACAACCAGAGTTGTATCAATATGGCAGAGAATCCAGTGTTCCATGATAAGTCAAAGCACATAGAGATCCGATATTTTTATATATGGGATATGGTGCAGAAAGGAGCTATCAAGCTCGAGTATGTGAGAACTGATGACCAAGTTGTTGATGTATTGAACAAACCTCTGTCTCGAGTAAAGGTTGGGTATTTCTGAGACAAGCTTGGTGTCGTTCAGAAGGACCCTCCTCGAAAGGGGGAGTGATATGGTTGCTGATGATGAGGTTGCCTATATCAACGGTAAGGTTGATGACAAGGATACCTGTATTGATAGTGTGGACACTTGTATCAATGATGAGGATACTTGTACCAGTATCGACGATGAGGTCGATGATACCGACAAGGATGTCGATGGGAGATCCTTGGTGGATGAGAGGGGATTGTATCATCCCCGTACTTCGGTCCCTGAATTGATCTGTAGACAGATGTCTCCAAGAAGTGGCCCCTAGTGGACGAGAGGGGATTGTATCATCCACGGACTTTGGTCCCTGAATTGATCCGTGGACAGATGTCTCTGAGAAGTGGTCCCTAGTGGACGAGAGGGTATTGTATCATCCCCGGACTTCGGTCCCTGAATTGATCCGTAGACATCTATCTTCGAGTTTTGATGACAAGACTGCATCGTCCCTGAACATTTAGTTCAAAATGTATGTGATGGGGATTGTATCATCCCGTAACCACTAGTTCAAACTGTATGTGATGGGGATTGCATCATCCTGGAACTACTAGTTCAAAATGTACATGATGGGGATTGCATCATCCCGGAACCACTAGTTCAAAATGTACGTGATGGGGATTGCATCATCCGGGAACCACTAGTTCAAAATGTACATGATGGGGATTGCATCATCCCGGAACCACTAGTTCAAAATGTGGGGATTGCATCATCCTGGAACCACTAGTTCAAAATGTACGTGAGGGGATTGCATCATCCTGGAACTCTTGGTTCAAAATGTACGTGGTAGGATTGCATCGTTCTTGGACTTATGTCCTAAATTGAGAGGGATTAACCATCCCGTAATTGGATCATGTGTATTGATGACAATGTTGTTGATCGTGATGATCTAGATGATCTAGATGACGATGCTGTTGATCGTGATGATCTAGATGACGATGCTGTTGATCGTGATGATCTAGATGACGATGTTGTTGATCGTGATGATCTAGATGGCGATGTTGTTGATTGTGATGATCTAGATGACGATGATGTTGATCGTGATGATCTAGATGACGATACTATTGATCGTGATGATCTAGATGACGATGTTGTTGATCGTGATGATCTGGATGATGATGCCGTTGATCGTGATGATCTAGATGACGATGTTGTTGATCATGATGATCTAGATGACGATGCTGCTGATCATTATGATCTATATGACAATGCTATTGGTCGTGATGATCTAGATGATGATGCTACTGATCGTGATGCTGTTGATCATGAGGATCTAGATGATGATGTTGTAGCTGATTGAGTGCTGCAGAAGATGAAGACTCAATACTGAAGATGTTGATGTTCCAGTAACTGTATGAGTTACTGATGATGATGTATAAAGAAAGCTTCCAATTATTTATAGATGTATCATGTATTATGTAGTTGATGACTCCTTGCTCCTGCAGATGTTGTTATAATATCCTTCTCGTTAAGGGGGAGTGTTGAAATATTGTAACTTCTAAGAATATTATATTTGTACTTTATTATTCCGGAGATGTTTCATTCCTATGTGAAGACCTTATTGTATATCCAGAGATGTTTTATTCCTCCGTGGAGAATGTGGTAACTTGGGTTATTAGACTTCCCTAGTGGGGGTCGGCCCTATATGAGTCATGTGGGTTAAAGGGTTATTAGACCACCCTAGTGGAGTCGGCCCTGTCACATTATGTTAAGTGGTTGAGTTGGGGCCGACCTAGTTAATGTAAAAGACAAGTCGGAGTAGTGTATAAATAGAGGAGGTGTGTTCCTCATTTATCACACTCACTCATTATTCACTCACTTGTGAATGGCGCATAGGTGAGAGAGAGAGATCTGCTATGGAGGAGAAGGAGCTCATGTTTGGGCTATTCATTTCTGTATTGTTGATCATCTATATTGAGGAAGCTTTGCTGGGTTTTCTACCCCATGAGGGTTTCCCAGGATAAATTTGTGTCTCTTGTGTTTATGTTGTGCTTGTTGTTCTTTCAGTGATCTTGTATATACTATTGTTGTGAAATGGAATGTAATACTGATATTGTATGTCTTAGCATATTGAATCTTAACATTCTCTACCCCAATTTTAAGGTTATAGATTACTACCAATTCTAAGGTTATAGATTACCCCAATTTATAACAAGCTCTCACTACCACGTGTTTTTTGGTTGTTAGTAAATCCACAATGTTTTTGTTTGGTTTCTTCTAATTTTTATTGAATATATCCTAACGATAGTAGGAGAGTTGTTTATGAAGAACCAATATGTCCTTGATAATATGGAATTGATACATCATGTGTTTCAAAGTAGTCTGAATCTTTGTTTCCATTTTATCTATAACAAACCGTTCTTTGTTAGATGCTATCTAATCTTCTTGGAAAAAATTCTAGCAAATTTACTACACTAAAAATATTTGGTTTACTAGACATCTTCACAAAATGGAGATTTTAAAAGGGAAATTCAAAATTAGTGTATATATGCGGCCTCGTAAACAATTATAGCTTGGGAACTTTCTGGATGATAGTGTAACGACATGATTGAGACTACTTGCGTAGGAAAACTATATAATCTTGATCTAGATATTTGTTTTTCCTTTCCTAAAAAAGTATACGATCCTTTGGGATTTGTCAAATAAGATTTTTCCTCAATGGGAACTAATGGATTTGCATTCAAACTGCAAAGGATTATGTGCCAATACAGGGAAGTTGTATTAAACATTGTCCATATCATACTACAATGCAATGTTTCAAATGACCCTTCCAAGCTTCTATCCCAACCCTTTCAAATACTTAGTACTTGATCAAATATTTTCTATATCCTTATCCTATCCCTTTCAAATGCTTAGTACTTTCCCAAATCTTTTCTATATCCTTCTCCATGAAATTTGTGGTCACCTTAAACATCCCTTTGTCCTTAGTAGCGTCTAAGATTATTTTGAATTCAATGAGTGTAGACTTTTTTTCTATGTTTAAAGATGAATCTTAAATAATCATATTTAGCTCCTTGAATCCTTTACTACATCGTAAAAAAAAATCATTTATAACATATGTTGCTAAGAGTTGATGGAAACTAAAAATATTCCCTCCATAGGGAATATTTGGCTAACATGTGGGATATGGTTCTTATTTTGAGGTTTAGAGCATTAGTACTTTCATGAATCTTAGGGCTTGTTCCTACTAGATGTGTAATTCAACAACTTCTGCAACTGCTCTCTTATGTGAGCTACTGTACATAAATACATTTTGTGAGGAACAAATGGAATCAACCATCATAATTCATCCCCTGTGTTGGTTGATCCACAAGTAGATTCAATAGTGCATAGCAGGAAGATTTTACATCTATTTCCTTTGACATACTCTCATTTTGAAAAATACCTCTTAGTGCGAAAGGAGCTACTAATATTGCTTGTTGAGTCTAACCCCACTTGTCAAGCAAATACTGAGATAATGGATTGATTGCCATATATTCAAATCTCAAGTCTCTTATCTTCTTACTATTAAGTATGTCTTCAATTAGTCTTTCTGCATTTTCCTCACGTTTATAACATGTAAGAAGTTCCAAGAAATCCTCTATGGTTCTAGGTTTTATCACACAACCTTAACAATATATTAATTGTCCCCCTCCCAAGCAAGAAAGGTGTTTACAACATCTATGATCAATGTTTCTCAACTAGAATGGAACATTCTTCCAAACAAAGCAACAAGTACTTCTAAAAAAGATGTGTATTGCTAAGGAAAATGTAGTAATTAAAGGTCATCTTGTAGAATCACTTTTGATTATTTGTTGTTTGCAATTGAAGAGACTTCTTCACTCAACAATAACTGCTCCAATCAATCTTGTTGGGTGAGGTGTTAAAGGAAAGTATTCTTTCCAATAGATGTTAAATGTGACTATTTTTGTTTGACCATGTTTACCTAAAACCCAAGAATACCATAGAATAAATTGGAATAAAAAGATAGCGTTGAATACCTGCTTTTGTATTTTAAATAAAAAAAATGTAATAAGAAAATGATATTATAGCAAAAAAATAACCCTAAAGAGTATGAAAATGTCCTTTGATCCTCCACAAGTTGGTATCAGCTTCTTCACTCTATCAATGTAGAGACCAAAGAGTATTATCCGTGGCACCTGATTTAGTCTAAGTCTGCCTAACTTACTTCTCATAAGTTATAACCAAAGAAATGGCCTTATCAGGAATCATTGATGAAGCTAATGGAGAAAATATTTTCCCTAAGGATTAATTTTTACAGGGATATAAATAATGAGGAACCGAAACAAGAAAACAAAATATTACCAAATTAGTTAATTTTATCTTGGGTTAGCTTGTTAAGTAATATACCCACCATGATCTTTAGTTAAGATATTGGTTAGGCAATAGTCATGTCTTATGTAATATAAACAATAAATTTTGGTCATGGGCTATGAAGCTATGATGTTTGGAGTTGTATTATTTTTAGAAAAATTTGGGGAAAATAGAACAAATAAAATAATTTTGGTGGTTATGAAGCTATGATGTTGTTTATAAATTGTGGTCATAGGATATGATGTTTGGATTTGGATTATTTTTAGAAAAATTTGGGGAAAATAGAACAAATAAAATACACTATTATAATAAATATCCTTAAAATCCTCCATTAAAATTAAGACTTTGATAAGATATTTAATATAAAAAACTTATTAACATAAAAAAAACCGAATAAATATTAATTTTTTTTCTTAAATCTCAAAAAAGCCTATGTAATTTCTTAGTTAAATTATTTGGAAATAAAAAATGCTCCTTATAAAATTTATATCGTAAATATTTTTAAAAAGAAAAAAGAAAATTAATTATTTCAAAGTGAAAAAGTATGGTGGAAAAAACCTTAAATACCTTAACATTAAACCATAGCATATGTCAAATTTCAGTGACATTTACAACAACAATAACGACGCTGTTCATAACTTGTTACTCCATAAGCATCAAAGTGATCTTGAACAATTATTCATAAAGACAACTCGAACAATGTTCATAATGTGTTACTCCATAATTATGAACATTCCAAAAAGAGATTTAATCATTGATAACTAAAAAATCTGGTTATAAACCATAGGTTTCATCATCCACTTATTAATCCCATATCTCAAAATCTCATGACTCATGACCAATTGATAAAATATTTACTTTTGAAAACATGAATTCACAGTAACTAGTTCATGCCATAGCTCAATAACATGCTTCCATGATTATCCATATTAATTCATTGCAACGAGTTCATTTCATAGATCAAGATTATGTTTCCCTGATTATCCATGAGTATTAGTCATTGTCTGAGCGATATTAATTCAGAGTAACCACTTCATTGTCTGAGCCGATCAGTTTTATATTCGAGTTCACATTTGCGCTCCAATTTATGTGGAGTTCGGTGTAACAATAACTCACTTGAAGAATCCAAGAAGCACGGCCAGAGTTACGCAATTAACAGATTCTGTACTTCGATTAGCGACGCCAAACTAAATTTAAGAAGTTCCATTAATAATGTGGCGGTTTCCCTGAAAACGAGGGGCGATGCTAATGGGATGAACGATCTTAGATATCAGGATTAATTAGATTATTGCAGCTGAAGCAACTAAAACAATGAATGAAAATCAATTTCATAACTGTTTCATTTATTAACAACACAATTAGAATGTGAGAAAGAGGCTTGTTGTAATAGAGTGGCCATGAGATTGACTTGCTTTAAAAAGGTATATAAATTAATATAAACCCTGTAAGGATTGCTAACATTATCTGTAATATCAAAAAAGTATATTTCATACAAGGGCGGTTTTCAGAAACGGGGATTTACATGCCCAAATAGTGCAACACCTTTAACACTATTCACGAAAGATGTTGAAGGAATTCCCTCGTTCATTCGAAGGTTTACCTCCTTCATCACAATATTTCTACATGGTACAGTGCTGCTACAGGCAAGTCTTACTGCTTCTTGCGTTGCTGAAGTTCCTCTGATCCCTTTGTATGACACGTTGGTAATTTGCACAGCCGAAGTCTATACACATCAAAACAATCAGGAGATTCAATGCTCAGCAACAAACTTTACCCCCAACTGGTAATCGAATCGAAGAAATACATAAAATTAAATGGTAGTCCAATTACCACGGTATCCACTTACCTCATTTCTGCATCCCCTCGAACTCGAAGAGCCACAGTAATATTGATCGATAATTATGGGATTGGAGACATTGTCCATTGTCACATCTTCGTAGGTAATATCTCGGGCATATCCTGAACCCCCCTGCAACAACAAAACTAGGTCTTACAAAATTAGGTATTGAAACTGGGTCGATGATCAGTAACAAAATTAGGTCTTACAAAATTAGGTATTGAAACTGGGTCGATGATCAGTTACAAAATTAGGTCTTACAAAACTAGGTATTGAAACTGGGTCGATGATCAGTTACAAAATTAGGTCTTGAGACTGATCAGTTCTTCCAGTGGATGCTACTCTTAGTTTAAGCATAATTCATAAACACATGAATGAATAAACTAAAGGAATAATCCTAATTAGGGTTTGATATTTCGATTACCTGCCATGTTTTAATCCGTAGCCCATTGGTTGTACCAGTGAGAAGTGCTCTACTAACTATCACGTTTGAAACGGTATCTCTTGCTTCATCTTTGCCTAGGCTTCCAATGCTGTTCACATAAGAACATCAAAATGCATGTGATGTTGTTTGAAGTTTGAAGTTGCAAGAAGTGCCTTACAATGCATTTTATTACCAAGGTTTGAATAGCAAAGTTGCAAGAAGTACCTTACAGTGAATCCTATTACTAACTTATCTAAAGACAGTGAAGTGAACTATTTTTAAATCTATTCATATTGAATAAAATGTATAGTTAAAATAAATATTTTTTTATAAAAAAATATTAACATATCATTAATACCTTATTCCATGGCCGGGTCCACAAACTATGTCCTTGATATGAATATCTGAGCTCCCTGTAATTATAGAAATACAGTCGTCTCCTGTAGAGTTTGATAAGGTCCGAATTATTTCCAGATATCTTGCATTGGTTTCTTTTCAAAACATCCACCACACAGAAGACAAAAATACCATGGTACAATATATTGAGGTTTATTATAACAACCTGTTCCGATTTTCGAATTTCGAATAACTATATGTTGAGAAGCAGCGATGTTAATGCCGTCTGTATTCGGACTATCTTCTGGGCCACTGATTTGTATGTTGTTGGCTTCCACAACTTTAGTTGCAAATAATTTAATATGTACCCCTGGACTGTTCTGGATCATCAAATCCCTTATAACTACATTTTTGCAAAAGCTAAAGGTCATTCCCTGCATTTAAATTATGATATCATCAGCCAAAAAACTGAAAACATGAGATCATCAGCCAAAAACCTACAAACATCAAACATGAGGTAACGCTGTCCAATTCACAAGGATATAAGTTTTCTATTCACTTCACAAGGTTATGGAAGCAATATTTTGGGGGAGCTTACATATGGGGCTTGTTTCAGGCAACCCTGTACAACAGAAAAATACATATTTGTTAGTAATAATAAAGATAATAAAACTTTGAACCATATACTATTTTATTTCTGTACATAGAGATATGAAGATGTAATGAATAATACAATTAGTTTTGCAATGCGATGTGTCATACTTGGCTTTTGTAGTTCCTGCATGAATATTTCCACCAATTCTGGCCGGAACCATCGACAATGCCTCCACCCTGGATGGTTATTCCATTCATATAGGAGAATTGGATCCATGACTGCTGGTCTTGGGCATTCCATGGATCTTGTGGGGCAATTACCATCCCTGATATCTGTTAAGTGTTCATATCATGAAATCTATTAGATATTCATTTATATGATATAAGAACTTTAATAAATTTGTTCTTCAGAAAAAATATATTGCAGAATGGCATCATCTTGATTATAATTACCATAACAGTCAAATCAACAGTGCTGCAAGGACCCTTGAAGTTAATAGGTTTGACGAGGTATGTTTTTCCTTTTGGAATTAGAAAAACAGAAGGCGACGTGCTTGTGCAAGCTCCTGTCCAAGCTGCCGAGAAAGCCTGATGAAAACAATTAAAAGTGTAAATATTTCTTGAAGAGGCTCAATACATAATGAGCACCTAGAAAGAATTGAACAAAATTGTACTGCTGCCCAGCTCACAATCAACAACAATTGAACATAATCTTATTACGAAAATTACTCCTCCTGGTGTGAGATAAGGATAAAGGGCACTTCAACCGCCATTATTCAATCGAAATTTGACTATAAATCTGGCCAAATCTCTTACAGAGATCAGATTTTTTTAGTAATTTTATTCATCTAAATTCTACTGTAAATTCTGCCAGAGATAATATTTTTAGTTTTATTTACGTTTATAAAGGAATTCTACCGTTCAGTTTTGACTCTGCAATCTAATGATTCAAGCAAAACAATACACATAACTAACCAAACAAAAAGTGATTTTGGTTTTGATTCTTGCAATCTACTGATTGAAGCAAAACAATATCCATATTTAGATAACCTAACTAATCAAACAAGGATGGGTGAAGGGTGAATGAATGAAATATAAATAATAATATAGTTTTAAGTTTATTGTAAAGTTAAGCATTAATTTAGTGTATGAGACATCCATTTGGTCCTGAGCTTATCTCGATTGTTAATTCTTATTATCTAATGGATATGGAGCAAGGTCAACCCTTAACCTTGTTCTATGCCGTTGGAGAGAAGGAATCAGCAATTCAAATAAAGATGGCCTCAATTTGGTATTTGGTATATGAAACTTTCTTGTTTTTGGTATTTGGTATATGAAACTTTCTTGTTTGTGCGATAGAATAACTTTATATTCAAAAATTTAATTGTTAAAATTTACAAAAATATACATACCCTACTCTCTTGGTTATTTGAATCTATAAAAATTAAACCTATCCACCCAAGATATTGAAATTTTTTCCTTTACAAACTTATTTATGCTCTATATTAAAAAATTTAATTGTTAAAATTTACATAAATATACATACCCTACTCTCTTGGCTATTTGTACCTATGAAAATTAAACCTACCCACTGAAGATATTGAGATTTTTTTCTTTTCAAACTCCAATGCAGAGCTTAATTCAAATTAGTATCTTACCTTGCTGTCGTCGGAGATGCCGTTTCCACTGGCTCCATACATATCCACGTTAAAAACTGAGACTTTTGGCTTATTGTTTCTATCCAGCAATTTCTGTACTGGTCTACGGCCAGAAAACAAGCTTGGTCTTTGATTTGATTCTGTGTTTTGGGGGGAAGCGCTTGTATGGAGAAGAAGGCTAACGATGCATATCAGCACCAACAAGCGCCGGTTTCCAGAGACCATAGACACCATGGTTACTGTTGCTTAGCAACCCTGTCGACAACTAAAGAACCAGATGATCCGATGTCGTCGACAGAAGTTGCAAGCCGCTGAATATTGTTGAGGAGTGTGGGCAGGAAGGGCTTTTATAGAGCCGGATCTGATTTGATTGGGAAATTGGGATAAATTACAATGAGAGAATCTCGGAGAATCATGGCCCAAACGTTTCGGATCGATAACGATATCTTACAATGGCATCGGAGTAGCAGATACTTTCTATTCAAGGAAATGAAAGGTGGAAGAAACATGATATGATTTCCCTGGTCAATCCACACGGACACGATAAACTGGCACCAACAAATTTAGGCTATTTTTCCTGCATTTTTTCGTTAATTTTGTGAATTTCGGTGGGAAATGTAAGACTTCTAAGAGCTCCCTTCTACTTAGGATCCGTTCTGTTTGGAACGTCACAGGCTTTCCAGCTGAGCGCAGCTTATGGATTGTGGGAAATGTCAGACTTCTAAGCAACGCGGTTACGTTTTCTGTTCTATCATAAGCTTCTCGTGGCTAGGAAACCGACTTAAGAAAAACAATGAAAATATAGTGTTACCATTTAGCCATATATATTTTATTTTTTTATGTTAAATGTTTATAAGTATATGACTTCTCTGAAGGTAGTCTCAGCCATGACCTACGAGATACTGGGTATAAGGAGGGTATTATTAGGTTGAAACCACCGTTATCATCTGGAGTAAGTGGTAAAATTGTTCCTGCTTAGCTAAAGTGGTTCGTTTTCTTTGGACGTTAGGCACGGGAAGCTGAGGCATCCAACAAGAGTGGAAGCTTACTCCCTGAGTTATTTCAAGTGGTCAGGTTTCTAGCCTATGTTTCCTTTTGTGGGACCATAACTAAAGAGCTGATGGATCGACTGCATCGAGTTAACGATGGTTTAAAAGAAATATATGAAATAATTTGGAAAAACTTGTGGCGCTTCAAGGATTCTATCAACAACAACAAATGGTAAAAATATTCACAAGTTCCAAACATTACCATTGTTGGCCTTGTTGGCCTTGTGTACAATTATTCAAGAGGATAAGAGCATTTCGTAGGCAAAAATACATGGAAAATACAAGTTGAAATCTATTTGAAGTTAATTCTTATAGCATAAGGAGTGTATAGACGTATTTAAATCTTACATTGATTAAATATTTAAATAAACTAAATCATTTAAATTGTGTTTTTTAATCATTTAACATATAAATAGCTAGGTTATAATTTTATTCAACTCATTAAAATTTAAAATTCAAATTTTATCTAAAATATTTATTTATATATATTTTATATTAATTATTAATTATATATATATATATATATATATAATTTTTATTTTATTTTGAAATAAAATATAATGATACAATTTATGGCATTTTGTGGAGAGTTTGAAAGAGTGTAATCAACATTTCGAGCTATCCTTGACTCATCACTAGCAATGGTTGATGTTTTCCTAAATACAAATATTTAGAAAACATCGTTTTCTTGATACAATTGATTATGTATGCAAGTAATGTTCTTATAAATATCATAAATGATTGATAATTTAATATAGGTAAAAGTGATAAAATTATAAGTCAATTTATATATTTAATATAGTTGAGATTTATAATATGAAAAAGTTGGTCATTAATAATATATTTGTTTTATGCTATATCCTCGTAAAGATAAGAAATAATTTGGAAATCTTGTGGCACTTCAAGGAACTTTGGAAATAAATACAAATGACAAATTGGTCATTAATGATATATTTGTTTTATGTTGTATCCTCATAAAGATAGGAAATAATTTGGAAAATCTTGTGGCATTTCAAAGAACATGGGAAATAAATACAAACGACAAATATATGGTCATTAATGATATTTTTTTTTATGCTATATATTCATAAAGATGGGAAACAATTTGGAAAATCATAAAGATAGGAAACAATTTGGAAAATCTTGTGGCATTTCAAGGAACATGGAAAAAAATACAAACGACAAATATATGGTCATTAATGATATATTTAATTTATGCTATATCCTCATGAAGATAGGAAACAATTTGGAAAATCTTGTGGCACTTCAAGGAACATGGGAAATAAATACAAACAACAAATATATGGTTATTAAATGATATATTTGTTTTATGCTATATCTTTCTGAGATAGGAAATAATTTGGAATATCTTGTGGCATTTCAAAGAACTTTGGAAATAGATACAAACAACAAATATATGAACAGGTTGCAAAATGTGGCTTTATTTACAAGTATTCAAGACGATAGCAGCATTCAAATTCAAAAATAATAAACACGAACGATATAGTATGATTTTTTGAATTTCAAGTTTTATGTTTTCACTGTAATTTTATATATTAGTTTTATAGGTGGTCAACTTTTTGAAGAAGCCTTGGTAAAGGGGAAGTTCAAGACACCAAGAGAGCATCTTGGTTTTTGTTGGAGACCATTGGTTAGTAGTTTTATAGGTGGTCAACTTTTTGAAGAAGCCTTGGTAAAGGGGAAGTTCAAGACACCAAGAGAGCATCTTGGTTTTTGTTGGAGAACATTGGTTAGAGAACACTTTCCTCACAAGGAGTGAGTGTTAACTTTATCTATTGCTTTGAGGTGTTCTCTTGTAGCAGTGTATTCAATGGAATATATTTTGTAGTAGTGTATTCAATGGAATATATTAAGTATGGTTCCCTTTAACAAATCCATATTGAAATGATGATAATCTGGATGGGGTGTTATGATGATAGTGTGGATGTGGATGTCATCACTTATTTGAAATGTTTCATTTGTTATTTTAGGTTGATATTTCAACTATTGTGTGACTTCAAAATCTATATGTTTCTACATATAATTTTAATTGTATTCCATGGACATTTATAGGAAGGATTCTCTTACCTATGGAGAGGTACCAATGCATGTTTAGCATTGGCCATACCTATTGTAAATACCCTTATGCCAAACATACTTTTGTAGTCTCTCAAATATTGACTTGTTTTTTTTCACTTTTGTGGAACATAAAACCATTCAATACTGTAGATTATGGTGGAATTTTCAGGATTTACTTTGTGAAGAATGTTTTGATAAAATGGAATTTGTTAGTTATGCTTCTTAGCCAGAGGATCCTAGATGGTGTATGGCATGAAATAGTGGGTAGATTCTATATTTTGGATGATGGCTATTGGTTGTGCTAGTAGTTATTCAATTTTGAGATTCAAGAGACTATGAAATGAAGAAGCAGGTTTATTTGAAAGAAATTTTACATGTGGGATAACCTATATATAGGTTCCATATTTCTGGTTATATGTAATTATATTTTACAGTACATAGTAATGTATGGCTATTTTTTTTATTAGTGTTACACTGCATTTTCTTATTTATGGAAATTTCTTATGTGATGGTTTTGATAGAGTTGCTTGAATTGATTTTGGCTCGCTACTCCATCTCTAGATACATTTTTTAGGAATATTATTGGTATTTTTTGAAATGATTATACATTGATTTTTGTCATTTGGGTACAATCTGATATATGGCTCATTTCTTTAGTGACATATTTGAAGCAACTGGTTGGGTTGATGTGGCTCTTGTTTGTATTAAGACGACGTTGAATAATAATCGCATAGGTTCAAATGGTGTGGTGAAATGGTTGGATCAAATTTTGGTTCATCAATCATTCTACTCCAAGTGGATCGATTTAGTGCATGGGTTGGTAGTATAAGATGTTTCAACCATTTATCCATCTTTCTAGAAATGGAGGGTGGTGAGGTGAAGCTAGGGGCACCTTTCAAGTACAATGCTAATTGGTATTTCAAGGAGGATTTGCAATGGAATATGAAGGAGAACTAGAGACAAGTGGAGGTTGGGTCAAGAGATAGTGTGGGGACTCAATTTGTGTGGTCATTAAATATGTTCAAACCAGTACCATAAACATTATTCCACGATTGTGAAAGTAAAGAGTGGGATGGATAATATATTCTCTTCCACCCCCATGCGTGATCATTGATAAAGAGAAGAAGGACCAAATTATCTCATTGTAGCAGAAGAAAAATAAACTTATTCTTAATAAGAAGGTCGGGTGGCACCTAAAAGGATGATATTTGTGGATTGGCTCACACAAGCAAAACACACAATTTTTTCATAATTTTTCCAAACACCAAAGGTATAAGAATTTGATCTAGGAGTTAGAGGACAAGGAAGAACAATGTGTTTGTGGGTTCAAGGATTTATCAAGCCTGAGGGTGTCTCAATTTAGGATGTGGTATATAGAACATCCCAATGGAAACGTAGGGAGATCATGAACTTAATAACTTACCTTTTAAATATGGTGGATGTACTATTTATGCTATTGACTCATGATGAATTTCAATCCATTTTAACCTCTTTTCAAAAGGATAAGAGACTAGGTCTAGATGGCTGGGATGTCAAATTATTTCTCATTTTTTTTATATTGCGGGGGAAGAAGTACTTCAGGTTGTTGAAGAGGTTAGATAGGTTGAGGTAATGCCTTGCAATTTTAATTTGGCATTCATCATTCAGATTCCGAAGGTGGATCACCTAGGATCCTTTGATGATTTCGGTCGATCTCTTTATGCAATAACATGCATAAAATAATCACTAAGATGATCACAATGTGCATTAGAACTTTACTATCTAAGGTCATGTCCGCGGAGGAATTTGGTTTCTTTTTTGGACGCTTAATTCATGAGGTTGTTTGTGTCGTCCAAGAAGTATTACATTATATAAATAGTTCCCAAGTCCCAATAGCTATTGTCAAATTGGATTTATACAAATCCTATGATAGGGTGTCTTGGATTTAATTCCATCTTCCGTTGTTGCACATTGGGTTTAGTTTTTTCCAGCGAAAAAAAAACTACTATTGATATTCAAAAATGAATCAAATAGTACAAAGATGTTCATGATTCAGCTGTCGAATCAAGTACAATATGATATACACATAAAGAATGATCAAGATCTCTTCATCGATCTCACGCCACTTTTATGTCACAACGACTACAAAACATCACTACATATAAGCAAAGCAAAAGCATGTACCCAGCAGATAAGAAAAGTCACTGAAATATACACCAGCATGATTCAGTCAAAAAAATAGGTGGAGCCACAGTCCTGGAGACAGTTATCACACCATTCCTCCCATATCAACTGCCCTTCCAAACCAGATAATGCTTGCTTAGAAAGCTTGTCAGGAAGTGAGTTATGTTCTCTAAAGATATGCTTGAATATGATGTTCTGCTGCTTTGAAATTTCAAAGTGAGTCCGGAGGGCCCAGTGTCTCAAATTCATAACATTAAGCTTGAATTCACCCACAACCCATTTAATGGTAACCCTGGAGTCACCATATACCTTGATATTGACCAAACCAAAGCTATTAACAACCTTAAGGACGCACCAGAGAGCCATTAACTCTGCTTTCATATTTGATCCTGATCCACAATTGAGTCTAACAGTATAATAATGAGACTCGTTCAGATAGATGACACCTCCAACAGCACATAAACCATATTGTGAAGCACCATCAAAGAAGAGTACGGGCTGATCCACTTTGAAATTAAAATAATTAACTCTGTCAGTCTTCATCTTGTGCTCATCTTCCTTACATGAAGCAAACATATTTAAAGCAATCATGCTACATTGCAAAATATCAGGAGTGACGTTCCGAAAGATGGCACAGTTCCTAGAGTACCAAATTGCCCAAGGGATACATATAGCAATATAAAAATGATGCTTACAGTGTCTGAACCAATTTAGTAAGCACTTGTTAAAGTCACCCACATCCCAGCACTGTGTAATATTCAAACTAGAAGAAATCACATCCCAGATCTTATTAGTGAAACTACATTTGACAAAGAGATGTTGTTTAGTTTCAGCTTCTTTTTTACAAAGAACACATAAACTAGGTCCAATCCAACCCCGTTTACACAGATTTTCCCAAGTCTTCAATTTATCTTGCAATAATAACCAACTGAAGCATTTCAGTTTTAATGGAATAGACCAGTGCCAAAGCCTCTTATACCACCAATCCTGAGGATAGATGTACTTATCTTGAATAATTCTAGAGTAGGCAGTTTGAGCTGTAACATAACCAGAAGCAAGATTCCCGCCCCAAACAAGATGATCTATATCTTGGTTTAATTTGACACCTGCTAAATTTAAGTTCGAGATGTAGGCATCCCAAGAACGAGCTAAATAGCCAGATAAACCAAGATCTCTTGCAGACATCCACTTAGCAGAATTCTCGTCCCCATTTCTGAGCAGATAGATTTTGTTCAAGGTAGACAACCCTAAGATCTGAAGATATCGAGAGATGGAAGGAGGCAGAGTATAATTTTCCTCCATTCCAATGATAGGATCTATCCCAATACGTATCAGTTCTCCTGTCCCCACCTGCCAGATAAGATCATTTTTTATCCAATGAAAGATCTTCATAAAACCCCGCCACATAGGAGAGAAGTTCCAACTTACCAATTTAGGATTTCTGATCCATCAAAAAACATCCAATTTTATATATTTTCTATAAATGAGACGAGACCAAAGTGTTTTTCCAAAAAGACTTCTCCAAAGACTTTTTAGTCTGAGAGCAATGTTGAAGATCCCCAGATCTTTAATGCCCCAGCCACCAAATTTGTAAGGTCTAGAAATAGAGTCTGCAGCAACCATAGTAATCTTTTCACTGTTTGCAGACCCGAACCAAACGAAGTTGTAGAAATATTTTTTGATGGTCTTGATAATGGACGATGGAACTTCAAGCAAAGAAAACCAATAAACCGATATACTTGAGAGCACAGACTTCAATAAAATGAGCTTACCCCCAATGGACAATAACCTGTAAGACCAATGAGCAATACGAGCCTCAATTTTTCTCAACAGCCAATACCAATCCTTGATTTGATAATTATTCAGCTTGAGATAAAAGCCCAGATATTTAAAACCTTGATCCAAGTGACAGCAGTTAAATGGCAGGATCGAAAGTATGTCACTAAGATGCCCATCATTTAAAGATAAATGATAGAAGTTGGATTTTCCTGAGCTGACTTTCATACCTGATGCACTACAGAAAGTATGAATGATTTCATTATATATAGTCCACTCCTCAATAGTGTCCACACCAGCCACTAAAACATCATCGGCAAATAGTATGTGTGTAATCACACAATCCTTTGCTATCTTTACACCTTTTATTTGCCCTCTCATAAAAGCTTGATTAACCAATCTGCTGAACCCGTCCATGACCAAAATGAATAGAAGAGGAGATAAGGGACACCCTTGTCTGATCCCCCTGGAGCAGCTGAAAAAATCAGACGGACTACCATTTACAAGCATAGAGATATTCGTGGAGGAGATACAGGACATTATCCACTTAATGATCAAAGGAGGCACCCCAATTCTGATAAGGATCAATCTGAGAAAGGACCAGTTTACCCTGTCATATTCTTTTTCCAAGTCCATTTTAAGTAATAGGGCTTTTTTCTTATAAATCTTAATACTATGCAGCAGCTCCTAAGAAATGCCGATGGCATCATGTATCTGTCTACCAGCTAAAAAACCAAATTGCTCAGAAGAGATATGCTGGGATAACACAGACTTAAGTCGATCTGCAATAATTTTTGAAATAAGTTTGTAAAGCAAATTACAGAGAGCAATCGGACGATAATCACCAAAAGACCTGGGCTTGTCTTTTTTGGGTATTAGGGTAACAAATGTGGAATTTAGACCTCCCGAGATGTAACCATTGATCCTGGAGAAATTCACCATATCTTTAAGTTATTTCCCCATCAGATCAAAAAAATGCAGATATAGCTCCACCGGCCACCCATCAGGCCCGGGGCTTTTCTCTTTCGCAAAAATTTTCAGGGTCTGTTCAATTTCTTCTAGAGAGACCTCTTCTTGGATACAGATAGCTTCTTGCTCATTAAAGAAGCGGATAAAGAGAAACAACTTTAATCTGCTCTGTCAAACAACAATCACCAGGGTTGCTATAGATATGACCAAAAAAGGAGACAGCTTCAGATTTAATATTATCAAGCCCAGAATGCCGATACCCTCTGTCATCCTCAATTTCCCATATGAATTTCGAGTTCCTTCTAGCTGATGCAAAAGAGTGAAAGAATTTTGTATTTTTATCACCATGAGAAATCCAAATGGCTCGACTTTTAAGTCGCCATTCTTTTTCAGCCTGAATAAATAAATCATCTTTCTTCTTCTCAATCTGTCTCATAACCTCAAAAGCATCGTACGATAGGGAATTATAAACATTTGCAGAGAAAGATACCTGGAGCTTTTTTTCTAACAGAGATAACTCCATTTTGTCTACCTTCTTTTTGTCCCTAATCCATTGGGTTTAGTTATGAATTGGTAAGATGGATTATGGTTTGTTTTACGTCTCCTTTGTCGTTCGGGTTCATATTTATTTACTCATTTGTGGGGGATGAGAAAGGAGTTCCCATTGTATCCATATATCTTTATTATTGTGGCTAAAGGAATCATCAAATCCATCTTAGCGGCCATATGACAAAGATGGATCAAGGGGATTTCCTTTGGGGAAGGATTCAACTGACACATTTACTATTTGTTGATGATGTGTTACTTTTTTTTATTTTTTTATTTTTTTATTTTTTTATTTATTTTAGAAGATGAGGTCGGTAGTATGAAGAAACATTTTCATTGTTCATTTAAGCAATAGTTATGGTGGTGAATATTGTAAAATCGGATTTTTACTATCCTATAAAGGCAGGTCATTTGAGGAATATATGGAGTGGTTTCTTTCTGTATTCATCTTAGCCAATGGATGAGGGTTTGAAATATTTGGGTTATAATCTAAAGAAAAACAAATATGGAAAGGAAAAATAGATGTGGCTCATTGCTAGTATCAAAGGCCATATGAATTTCTAGTGCAATTTTTGGATTTCACGAGGTGACAGGTTAGTGCTCATTAAGTCTATATTAGAGGTGATCCTTGTCTACTGAAATTTAGTGGCTTACATTATGAAAGGGGTGTTGGAAAATATTCACAATTTTTTTTATTTACCTTTGGAAGGGTTATAATGAGTATAAAGGATCTTACTTATCCAATTGGAAGACAATTGCCTCCCCGAAAAAGCAGGGTGGTTGAGGGGTGAAGAACATTTTCTTGTTTAGTCAAGCATTGACAGTAGAGTCATTATGGAATTTCATTTTCAATGATAGTTTATGGTGGTGAATATTTATAGTGAAATATATTTCATATGGACCAATTCTTGATTATGTCCATAGCTGTAAGAAGCATGTACATAATGTTTTTGATAAGTGGAAGTTATCGGCAGAGGCATTCCCAATCATTTTTCTTTATTTGACATGGAAGGTGGGACCCAAATCCTTTATTTGGGTAGGAGAAAATGTGATTATGGGGTGAAGTGAATATGGTTATTTTCCAAAATAGGTGACTCGAGCACTCTAGGTAAGGGGTTGAAGCACTCTAAACAAGTTCGGTGATATGAATTTGATTGATGTGTGGACACAAGGATACTTGAAAGATGGTGATCTTGGGTTAGATGAGAAATGGGATGTGAAATGGAAACTATATGTGAAGGAGTTAAGGAAGGATCACGTCTACCTTTGAGATGAGGGTGATGAACTTGCGTGGGCCTACAACAAGATAGGTGGTAATAACTCGACAAAAATGGGGTATTTATCTCTCATGAGTGAGTCTTGGGAATATTCCTAGTGGTGTAATAAATTATGGAAAATTTATGCTCCGTCAAAGAGCAACATATTTCTCTTATTAGTTTTGAAAGGGTTTGTTCTTACCTAGTATAACCCACAGAAGAGGAGTGTTCAGGGGCATGGTTATTTATTACTTTGGAGGACTAATGAGGAATCCAATACTCGCATTTTCCTTACATGTGGCTTCACGAGATAGTCTTGGATTGAAATTGCAGGTGAAGAGTTTGTGGGATAAGGCAAGTTTGCTTGAGCGCTTCACATAGTATTTTTAGCATCCCGAGCTCAAAGAACTTCATGCACTTCCTTCCTTGGTTTGTTGGGGGTTTGGTTAACAGAAAAGTACTCTAATATTTTCAAAGACAAGCAGGCAAATAGTATCAATGCTTCTTCTCAAGTTTCAGCACTACTCAAGTTTTATGGTCAACCACAAAAGACCAAACTTGTTTGGGAGATTGGTCAAATGCAAATAAATAAGGAGATCACCTGGAGCTATTTTGATGATGTGTGTCAAGGGGAGGATATAATTTGTGGCAATGGGTTTGTTATCCATTATTTTGAGCCTCACTACTTCATTGGTAAGGCTAATATCAAGGTGGGATCAAACAACATCAGAGAACTCAGTATTTTATTTCAACTAATGAAATTTTCTATCAAACGTGGTGTCTCCCATATCCATATTTTTGGTGATTCTTCGTTAGCAATAGATTGGATGTGTGGTGACTCAATCATAATTAGTACAAGGTTGCAACATCTCTATGAACATTAAAGGGATCAATGGATTGATTTGGCAAGTGATGTATACACATATCTTCTGTGAGCTGAACACAGTGGCAGCCACATTGTCAAAAGAAGCCTTGCATTTGGATATAGGGCTCTTAGAGCATATGGATGGAGAGATGTGATCCATTTTGAACATAGAGTTGTTTTGAAAATATTTGTTGTCTATTAAGAGATTATATGTTTCTGTTATTGGGACTATAACAATTTCGTTTTTGTTTTGGTTTGGATTATTTTGAAGTAGGCTTACAAGAGGTTATACTCCCTACTATACTTAGAAGTCAGTGCTAATGTTTTTCATTATTGTTGTATGAAATCTCTAAACGCATATGCTACAACATCTACATAATGTATATTTTTATTCTACTTGAATATAAAGTACATTTTATTATTTAGCAAAAAAAAATACAAATATTATTTATTTTATATTTGATTAAAAAAGATAAAATAAAGTGACTCATTAATTCATTTGTATGTTAAACATAATTATATAAGATGGACATTCTAAGTGGAATATTCATATAGGTATTATATAAACCTTTTTATATTTAAAATATATGTATAATTTAAGGTTAATTAATTAATTATGAATGTTTATGTTAATTTTTGTATTAATATTTTATATTTTAATTTACAAATAATGATATTACAGATTGCTTTTATACCTCATTAGTATATTAAATACTATGTTGTTATTTTTTCTTAATATTATAACACATTTGTAATATACATTAATCATTGCTATAATAAGGAACTCTACTTTACCACATGGATTTAATTGATGTTATATGCTACACTCATGTATAATAAGTCATTAGTTCACAACATATATTTAATTGATTTTTTTTGGTGAGAGTTGTTGAAAATACAACATTAGGAGACATTCTCCAAACAAATCTTGTATAGCCAAGATTTATCCTTCCATATAGATGTGAGCGCTTTGATTGCCTTCCATGTAAAGGTTATTCCTCCTGTATAGAGGTACTTGATCAAAGTAATGATGTTGTAAAGTCTTGTTGGACAAGACTCCAAACTTGTGTGTCAAGTCATGATTATCATGTGAACCTCATAGTCCAAGCCCCTAGCGATTTACAGGTCCAAATTAAAAACATTCATACGGCAATAGGCCAAAGCATAGAGAACGAAATCGAAATCCAATGGCCAGCTGGTCATAATAAACATATACATCAAGATTGAGCAAAAAAAGAAAAATTCCATCTCTCGAAGGAGGCTCACAATGATCTGGATGTGGGTCCCACCCATTAATTCGTGGCTCGTCAATAGCCAGAGCAACGTCCCATCCATCATCGGTCTGCTGCTAAAGGTGCTTCTCCATTCAAAGGAAACTTATCGTTCTTGGGCTGAGAAGGGGTTGGCTAGTGGTGATGCTCACCACTTCGGCTTCGATGCTCATTGAGTTCCTAAACTACGTGGCTTGCTTCGTCCACAACACACTACCTTATCTGTGAGAGTAAGTAGAATCAGCGGGGCAATGAACCTCCAGGCGAACCCAATTCATTGTGCATAGAACCACCCCTGGGTATTCTACAAGCGGCGTGAGATGTGTTGCCTCAAGGTCCACCTTCCTTGTTTGGACTTGGATTTGCAAGAGAAGGTATGCAAAGGTTAAAGCTCCATCATCCTAGGTAAACTTTTGGAATGAACGCCTTCTAAAATCATTCATTTAGTTTCTTCCATATCACAAATGCAATCTCGTGTTGCATGCAATTGCGTTGCCCGTGAGAGCTTATTTACAAGGGGTGCAAACATCTAGGTTATAGACATGGGGAGGAGCTGTTTGTTAATATTATATGCTAGTAAAGACTAAATTCTAACTTCCTGAGCATTTAATACATTTTCACAATAACAGCATAACAAGGATCTCTGAAAGATACACAATCACAAGGTACACACCAATATATCCTCGGAAACCCTCAGGGCGAATAAAACCCAGCAAGAACTTCCTCAATATATATTACCAAAGTACAATGCCCAAAAATAAGTCTCACAAATAAGAGAGACAAAAACCCAAACTCTAGAGCCAAGCCAATCCTCCTCCTCCTTCGCAAACTTCCTCTCTCCTCTAATGCGCAATGCTCGAGTGAGTGAATGCTACAAATGAGGGAAAGACTCCCTCTATTTATACTTTACTTCTACTTGACATTTAACCTAACTAGGACGGCCTCACATAACTTGACTGGGCCGACCTCTATAGGGAGACTCAAAATAATAATAATAATAAACGTTTTTGGGTACTATCGACCCGACTTACAATGGAGGTTTTACCTCATGACTTTTACATGACCAAATATAATAATGGCATCCCCGAACGGAGGTAAAACATCTCCGACGGAGTTACAATAATAAAGTACAAGCAGAATATTCTTCGAAGTTACATTACTTCAACACTGTTAAAATAGGTTGGAGGCCCATTCTCAAAACGACTTAGCACACGGAAAACCCAACGCAAATGTTTGATTGTTTCAACTTCGTGACATAAAAGTGCATTGGGGTTGGGAATGCCCATGGTACTTTCGGTGTTGCCAAGGAGAAGGCTGCCCAAAATCGTGGACCAGCAAAACGTGGAATTTTTTGGCTCAATAAAACCCCACCACGCTGCAACCGAATGGGGCTCATTTTCTTAAAGTATTTTCACTCATTGCGGTAATAATTTCCAAGAGTTTATGTGTAAAAACTTGGTGGCCTACCTTGAATACATCATGTTCTATGAAAGAACATGTCCATCACTTCATGTTGGTGCTCAAAATTTGTAGATATATAAAGCTGTCGATGAATACGAAGAAGTGCATATTTGCAACGTAGGCATCCTAACCGGTCATGCCAGATGCAAAGATTGTCTGGAAGTCATGCCAAATGCAAAGATTGTCTGGAATATGAGATGGCTAAGATCAAGATCATCTTGAACCTTGGGACACCAACAAACCGAAAACAAAATAGAATCTTGCTGGGGAACATAAGAAACTGTAGGGAGTTCAGAGAGTGGTGTTATAACACCGGTTTATTGATGGATAACACTCCACTAGAGGGATGTTGCATAGTTTTTATTTTCAAACTGACGGCAAGAAGCCTATAAGTTACTGAAAATCAAACCAGACAATGCTCTTATTATAAGTATTGTTGATTGGAACACATGGCTTAATGTGCAAGCCGATGCCACGCATATTTTTGTTGATGCCATCTTTCTCAACTTGGAGAGGGAAATATAGACCATCCACATTACTGCGTATATAAATAATTAAAAAACATAAAAATGAATCATCTGTTGATAGAGACGCAAGGCCCCAGAATGACACTCATTACATAAGGTCTAGCATTACCTATCATGAAACCCTTTTATTATATACACTGATCATTGTACACCAAAGTATCTTGTGAACAAGCTAGTGCGTGATGATCACATCTACATATGGTTGTTATTCTTCCAGGGATTCAACTTTTGGAGTACAGGAAAGTCGTGCGAGTCTCGTGTCAAGCTAGACCACTTGTTGAAAATCGACGCGGGAGAAGTACCGATAAGTATAGATGGTCGCCCTTCCGATTCATGTATATTCAAAGTCAACGATTTCCTGGAGGAACTAGTGGAGATATAGTTTTTCCATGATTGTCGTGTATCCCTAGACGTGGAAGAACATAAATAGGTGTCGTTGTGAAGGTTGTCTACTACACATTGACTAATGGACACTTGGGACCTAATGATATCTTGTCAAGGTGTGTCTTTCGACATGAAATATGGGACATGTCGAAGAATCACATGATGGTGTGTCGACTGGACATTACCAAACCGATGCAATGTCAAGGAAAATCCTTCATGCAAGGCTATGGTGGCTTAATTTACACAAAGATTATAGAACCTTCTTTTCCGAGGAAAACTTCGCGAGGATGCTTCCCCACATATGTGGGTGGCATCCCTAGTAAACTCGTTGGCATAGACCCCGGTGCAATAACCTAGGGGGACTCGACTCGAGCACCTGCTAACACAAAACAAGCCAAATTTCCAACAACATCGGTAACAACTGCTTGAGCTAACCCCTTGGGTTACAAAAACTGTAGAAATTATATCAATACTTTCAAGAAATTTTACGGAAGCGTATATGTCATGCCAATGTGTGCCTGACTTGCTCGGTTTCATCCCCCCCTTGTCGATCGTGCGACATTGCCTTGCTTTTTCCGTTGGGCCTTAACCTGGCTGTGACTACTCACAAGCAGACTACACCTCCTCGTCTGTAGTCTTCCCATAACTCCATTTCCAGACTACAAATGTTATATCTATAACGAGCATCTAACAATCGTGTCAATACTTAGTATGCACTCACGTCAACATAAGTAAGCATTCACAACGCAATACAAGAGAGGGGGAACCCAAGCCAGGTGCCCAAGGTTTATATCATTTCAGTCCACGAATGACTGCAATGGGGAGTCTAGCCACTACTACGACCCTTTTGCAGAAGAGAAGACAAGCCCGGGCACAAGCCGCTCGTTGCCACCTTTCCTGTTGATTGACCCTTGATCAACCACGAGTCCACCTCCTCTAGATCTTAGCCTTCAACAACTTATGCTACCGCAACAACCTCTCCAACAAAGAGTTGTTTACCCCAAGCACAGAGCTCCGCCTAGATGATCCGCCTTCGCTTCACATCCTCCATTTATACTTGGCGAAGCTCTTAACCAACTCCCCAAAGTGGACATGCTCACGCACCATCCAACACTCAATGGACAAAACCGTTACAATAGTCTAACCAACCGTGTTGACAATTGCAACTGCCTTCACGAACCAGGGCATGTGCACTAATACAACTATGCCAATCGCCGAACAACTGTAATTGTTGCCCAGGGCATCCAACCGCGTCGACTTATTACGACCACTAGAACATCTATCAAAATTTCTAACAAAATGTCTATAAAAGCATCATTTAATTTCTGAATTGGTCGAAATCGTGACTCAATTAATGTAGAAAGGAGCAAAGTGTACAATATTGCTCAAATTCTTTTTTCCATCAAATACATATCACATAAAACAAATACCAAAGTATTATGCTCTAAGTGTACACGTGTTTTGAAAATACCAAGTCCCAAGTATCCCCTTCACCACCTTGAGGTTGGTGGTAGCATGAGCAAGAAAGTGGCGCTTTTTATTTAAAATCAGAAAAAACATCATAGGAGAAACCTCCGCAAGCATGGCAAGAAACGCATATTGCAGCGACTACTAGAGCATCTATCGAAATGTCTAAAAAAATTTCTTATCGTATGCCTATTAAAATGTATATCGAAGTTCCATATTTATTTTCTAAATTGGTTGCGAATGTGACTTTATTAATGTCAAAGATGGTCTTAGGTTCTTTCACAATAATGTCTACATAGATTTTTATTTTGGGGTGGCAAGCGAGTCTCATAAAACTAATTTGGCCAAAAATATTAAACAGGAGAAGAGAGGCCCATCGTCTCCCATAAACTACAATCAAATACAAATATTCTATGCAATTAATTAACCATTATTTGACCTTACATCATTTTGATCGACCTAATAAAGCATAACTTGAATTTGTTTTTTTTTCTTAATTTATCACAATGAAATAATTTAAAACTAAGCAAATCAATTTCTTGAAGGATCATGGTGATTTTAAAAATAATATTTGTCCATACAAAATATAAAAATAAATGAGCACCAAACAATAACCACGGAACAAACTTGTTAAAGCAAAAAATAACAAAAATGTAATTTCAATCAAATATTCCTTTAGTGCAAAATTTGTGACATAGTATCACACCACGGAAAATGGATTGAGAATATAAAAAACGTTGAGCATTATTGTTTTATCCAGAGTCCAAGAAGTGCACTAATTGACTACATCCCCAATAATTTTTTGTATCACTTTCCAATACTCTGCTCCAAGTGGAACGGAATAGAACACTTCAGTTGGATTTTTTTTCCTCAAAATATAAGCTTCCCACGATGGCCTGAAATTGATTTGTCATCAATAGACACCGTTCCATTTTGATATATAAAAGGTAGAAAATAAATGTTAAACGTTGCATGTGTGCACATCAAATGAAAGAAATAACTAGTTTAGTTTATCGTATGGTCTAAAGTTTAGTAGTAACTTACATTGAGGTTTGATTGGGACAATCGGGAGTCTCTAAGTGGATCAACAAACATAGTCAACGCATTAAATGTATTTCCTCTTACACCCTATAAATCCACATGACAATGGATCAAGGTCGAATAATAATGTTATTATAAGCATATCTGTGTTTCAATTGTTAATATGCAAAGGTGGTGATGTGGATATGAGCAGTCATGACTTACATGAAAATCCTCCGAGGCTTCTTGATCAACAAGAGTATGTAATGGATCGGCATATTAAGAATGGCTTATTTGCAGTACAAGTCCAATTTAGTTAAGAGACCTTCCAATTTGGTATCAAATCGAGCACTTCACCAGTACAATTAGGTTGGAAGATGGAACCAATACAAATGAGGTTCAAACCTTATCAGGCCTAAAGTATGTTTATTAATAATCTGACATTTAATTGCGAGCCGAGGGTTCGTGAACCTAGAGGTGCAAGCACAATATATGTAGGATCGGAGTCTCTTCATTGCAAACTAACTAATGCAATGGTTTACAAAAGAAATGTGATAACCAGATGCTTTCAAATAAAAGTCAAAACTAGTACAAGAAATAGTGCGAGAAATTAATAAACTAAACTATTTTGTAAAACTATGGTAATTTCTAAGAAAAATATTTATGAGGAAAACACACTTTAAACGCAATTTATGATCTATTGTTTTATAAACAAATTGCTTCAAACAATAAACAAACTAAAAATATCCCTATATACAAAAGCTATGAAAAATCTCCTATTTATAAAAATAAGCAACTACTATAAACACACTATTCAAACTAATATAAAAGACAATCCGATCTAAAACTTAAAATAAATAAAGTATAGCCTACCAAAAGAACTTAAATTTACTCGGCTTAATTATTTTTTTTAAATCCCACCCTATCCGGGTAGCAAACGGAAATCTAACTTGGATCAAAACATAATCTATTTTTATTTACCAAACACACAAATCGTAAATTGATCAAATCCTGTTATTTATTTCTAACAAAAAGAACTGAATGATATCTAGGAATGATCTATATATCAAATGCAAATTTGGATGGTCTTAAATCAACTAGGCAAATCAAAACCTTTCTACATCTAGAAAAAATAGAGTCTACACAAATATGAACAAAATGTGGGTTGCGTATACTAAGTGCAAAACTTAACTCGTTCCTAATCACACACTGACTGGTCCATTCAAATTTCGATGCCAAAAAGCTTATGCCTAACCATTCAAATGCAGAGATTTATATTTGCACAAATTACAACGATGAGCAATAGCGCACTCTACATATACATAGAGGAAGAAGGTCGCGGAGTTAGTATTCTGATTACTTCAAAAACCAAAATATGAAATTCCATAACACTCAATACACAATATTCGCGTAATCTACAACAATAAATTTATACAAGAACGCAGATCTGCAGTCCTACGATGGAGAATTAAAACATTCACACATTCATTCATTAACAAACCAAACGTAAATTACAATAGTAAACTAAACATACAAGGAAAAGGAAGCGAAACTGGTCGTGAGGTTGGGCCTAGGCCTCCGACTGGTTTGCTTCAAATGATGCTAATTCAAGAAGTCGATTAGGTTCAGAATGAGGAAACCATCTTCATTAACCAGGAAAAATTACGAAGCTTTTACATCAACGCCATGACACGCTATTATAGCACTACCGAAAATTGTGTTGCAGACTTAAACGGTATCAAAATTACAGCGTATCCAACTTCACACCCTCCATCGAATACCACTATGCATTTACACAATTCAAGAGGAGTAACAAATGCCAACATAATAGAAACTGTATGCTAAAAACAAAGTGTATACGCATAAACAGAATGGAGTTAAGCTTTAACACGTCTCCCTGCCAGAACCGGCCGCCACTATACTTCTGCAAAATTACGTTTTGATTATGTAAGAATTTCTCCCAAACCGCTGGTCGAGTTGCCAAATGCGGCCATTGTGGAAGTGGGGTTTTGACAGCTTTGCAAAATTCATCACCATCCGCTCACAAATCGCATCCGAAGTTGGCTTCCTGGAAAAATGATGGGAATTGTTGTGCTATACATACATGCCACGCCCACCAATTAATGCCACGTCCATCTTTGAAAGTTGAACGCTATGTATATGGGTCTGGTATGTAAAACAACTAGGCGAAATAGTATTGGATCTGTAAACCACAAACAAACCCATAATAAGACCAAAGCACATGCAATTTAATATGGCAATCTTTATTGGAAAGTAAAATATGTGTTATAAATCATAAATAAATGACAAACAAATGAGAATTTACCTTGGTTGCTTATATAATATCGAATTAACTTGTATGTGCTTGCATCTGTAGCTTAGATACCAATATGTACAACAAAATGAAGAAAACACGCAGAATGGTGATCAATTTGAACCCTATACAGTGTCAAAAGTTCAGCAAAATGGCGAACCATCAAACCTCTACAATCCCAGATGATAAGGCAACGCAACGACTCTTAAAATGTTCTTGATGCATCCCCGATGATTGACTATATTGTTTGACGGCCCAAGATCGGCATTGTTTTATGCAATCCAACTAAGCTAATTTTTAGTATGGTTCTTGCACTTATGATGAGGTTGGTATGCAACATGATGGGATTTTATGTCGATGGAGAAGGAAAGCCGCATATTTAGTTCATCATCAACCATAAAAAAAATGATACATTAGATAACGTATCCTATTCAATTATTTCCTATGTCTTCATTGGAATTCTCAATCGATTGTTTAAGCACTTATTCAAAACATGGTATACATAGTGTCTTGACTTGATACCCAGATTCTTAAGCAAGTATCTAATTACTTGTAATGTTACCATACTTTTTTGCTTTAAAGACGAGCATGAGCCTTGCAATGTGTTATTATTTACACCTTCAATGCGTATTATGAATATTGTATGGTTTCCTCTTAGCCGAATTTGCATCGTATGAATTTATAGTGCTTTGATCAACTAGCTAAAAAGGTTATAGGATGGAACCGTGCCGTGGAGGAAAAAAAGGTAAGCACACAGTGATCAGAATTACAAATTACAGCAAATCCCTTTGCCACCAATTAAGTGAGTCATTCCATACTTGTTTTGACCTTTGTAATGTGTCATGTGACGTCTTCCAGGAGGCCCGACTCACCACCAACTTGCATTGAGAAGTGAGGATGACATAAATAAGCATGCACACGTCATCATCCTTCTTATCAATCTCCCACTATCACCCCAAGGTTTTAGATTAGATACCACCAAAATTACAATCCAAATTTGTCACACCCTTCATGGTTAATGGGTGTCAATCAATACAGTTATCTAGCTAATTTTGTTTGTGTAGCAGTCTACTGAATTTTCGATTAGCATTCATTCATATTTTTATTTATTTATTTTTTGCACAGTTTCTAACTACCAATTTAACGCCTCGACTACCAGTATGTCTACATAATGTAATAGCCGCGATTTATCTACCATAATCAATCAATTTTGATAATCAGAGTAGATGTTCATAATGATTTATACAATTTACTTGAAATGTCTCAATTAAATCAAAGAGATAGTAAATTAGCTCTGAAACTATCTAATTTGGCAATCCAATTCCTTAGAAACTCTCTGAATCAATCAAGTGCTGTCCAAACTGTGATTTATCCTCCTAGCCAATTAGGTGCTTATGTAGTTTCCTAGCTCTAGGAAATAAGTTGGTTTCCTAACCCCCCCTGCTAGTGCCTCTAACAAAGCAACATCGGGCCAGTAAGCTTTTAGAATTCCTTAGCAGTAGTTCTTGGCTCGAGCTCAATGTTCCAATTCAGTATCTCGCTCTCTATGTTTTTCCCTTCCAAAATTATCAACCTCTTTAAAAATCTAACCCCCGATCCTTCTCCAATGTCTTCCTTTATGCCCTTCCCCCCACATCCTTCATAGCCTCGGGAGAAGAGTGGCTGCCCCCCTTTCCTAGGAAGGTCCCATAATAATAGAACAATACCTTCTTTCTTGAGATCCTACCCGCGTCTGAGTTAGGCGTAAAATTCAAATCAAAGCAAATCTTGGCAAGATTTGTGAATTCGATCTTCTAATGAAATGGACCTAATTAAATCCTAAATAAAACGTATTTTTATTCTATACTAAAACGTAAATTAAATCCCAAATGGAAGGTAACGTGTAGGCATACAATTACGTTTCTTAGTTCACCTGTCATGCATCGAATCATTTAGTAATGTTAATGAATAACTAGTGGCTTTTTAAAACAATACTAGTGCACATGTACGATGTATGTGTGCGTAGCTAGCAGACACATATCTTGCGTGCGTACTAATAATAACAGTCACCAACTATGATGACAAGTTCATGTATGTTCACAACCCAACAGGCAAGAAAGTAAATTAAGTAAACACACCATTCAAGAGTCTTTATTAAGTCACCTTTATTCAATATGAATTGAATTTTAGCACCAAGATTGTCATAAATGAACCAGGCAAGTACTTTAAACAAGGCAAGAACCAAGTACAAAACTAATGTGGCATATCTAATTCCCGAACAACACTCTCAACTAACTTTGAACCATCCTTCCTCACTAACCCGCTTCCATCTTCCACATCATATCCTTTCCTCTACTGCAATACACTGGAGCATCAACTATATTGACCTAAATCCATATATAAATCATAAGTGGAAATGTTGCCTACATCCACGTAACTTCCCCAGCAAGCATGCAAACAACAGTCATCATCACACATCTAGGGGAGAGTGGCTTAACACGACCCTCCCGCGAGTCTAGGTTTCGAAGGATAAACGATGGGTAGCACCTACATCCCTCCGGATAGAATTGGCGTCGGCACCCTATTATTAACCATACTGAGTTGTTGCAACTGTTCTTAGAGGTACATCATCGATTGACCAGCTTGGGAAACTGTGCTTCCTATAATATTTGCACTTGCCCACATATCATAACAATGTATCAACCCAATAATTAAATAAAAAATTAATGCTTTGTACCGTACCTTTACTCTTTCAATGTCCACGTCTTTGATGTTACTTTATAACCACACTCATCTTGCTATCTGCTATCGATTTCACCAATGTCGTTCTAAGATTGTGATGGTAGGTGTCCGATTTGAGTTCCTAATTCAAGCATAGTAGCTTGTGGAAAAACGTTTACTGGGGATGCCATCCACGAATGCGGGGAAGCATCCCTTGGGTTTTTCCGCAAGGTTTTCATACACACACACATATAACTAGTGCGTGTCGATGGTTTTACTAGGTACGCCTCCCCGAATTTGTGGATCCCATCCCTAAGAAACCTATCGGTGTACTCTAGCGGACCTCACTCTGGGGAATTCGTATCGGGCAAGTACCACGTAGAACTAGCTCAAATTCCTAGCGACATTAGTCTACATTGGTTAAAATCATTATCTACCAGAAATCTTATGCTGTAAGCGAGATGTGTTTAATAAATTCCCATCATTGGTAATGTATGTTGAACATGTGTTGTACTCTTTGTAGGTTTCCGGAGCAAGGGGGTGCGGGGGACCAATGAGCCACCCGCAAGAAATTTTATGGGTCCGTTTTGAGTTGTTTTTGGCCCGTTGTAAACTAATTGTGGTCAAGGAATTGGGGTTGTAATCTAATCCGGGTTAATGGATTAGGGTTTTGGACGCTGTAATATTGTACTATAAACATATAAGACAATACAATGAGATATAGAGTGGAGAGGCTCCCATGAATGTTGGTTTTCCCTGTTTGGGGCTTCCAAGGTAAATCTTCGTGTGTGTGAGCCACTGTTAATTCTCATGTTTTAGATTCTATTTTGTATTGTATTTCCTTACACGGGTTTATCAAAATTCTTCAATAGACATGGATCCAACGAGAACTAGTATGCAGTAATCTTTGTCTGATATAGCTATGTTGATATTCATCGAAAGAGTGTTGCACCACGATGATCTCTAACATTACATGAACCAACTAATATTGAGGTTCCACTCTAAACTATATTTGGCGTGAGACCTCTTTGAGGAGTTCATGAACCAATTAGGTCCATGGCGCTTCTATTATTGCACTCTTTGATTCTCTTTTAGAACACGAACTTTCTCCTCATTCCATTCTAGTACAAGAGAATAAGAACTTTCTCATTGTTCCATTCTAGCATAAGCTACACGAAGTCATCTTAGCTCATCTGCTAGAGCATTATCCATCCCTTGGATATGCTCGAATTGTCGATTATTATTTTTAGTAAAACATTGCTACTTGGTAAGCTTGCCATGCATATCTAGTGTTGAATCATCCTTTTATTCAAGATCCGACTCATTCTTTTATAATTAGATTGTGTTGCAAATATACGTGGCAAGATGAATAATTTGAAAGCCTTCAAGGATTTCATTATTGCATATATTTCTAGCTCGATATTGTGGAATCGATGCTTAGTTTGTGACGATACTCCAGAGGCATATTTCCAAATTTCTCTAAAGTTTCTCCCCATCCCAAGGTTGAGGCATCAATCTATACAATGTAGCTACTCTCCTGTGGGTATCCTTACTAAAAATAAGGCCTAAGCTTTTGCTTTAATTTTAATGATTGCAGTTGTATGATCATCCACCCACCTCCATTGGTTTTTCGGGTAATTTATATAGTTGTGCTCATTCAGAGGAGACATATTTTCAAGGTGGAAAGATGCAATTGATGCACCCAACAAAACACTATAACTACTTTGGGGATTCAATTTTATCGGGAAATTGTAGGATGGTTTCTGCAATGTGTGGTTGTGTTTTTACCTTCCTACATTTGATGTGAAGCCTAAGGAAATCTACTTTTGGCTTCATATTTGTAAGTTTTAAACCTTAACAGTGAAGTACAAACATATATCGATTCTTAAGCATTTACAGACAATACACAATGGCACACACATTACACAGAGATTTTCACCTGGAAACCCTTAACCGGGAAAAACCAGCAAAACTTAGAGCCGCATAGCTCCTTTTTCATTATATGTTTATTTTTACATGTACAATACAATAAATGGTATTCTGCAGCATCTAAAACCCTAATTCGTTTACCCGAATTAGGTTACAACCCTAATTCCTTTTACCGGAATTAGATTAGACTACAATGGGTCGAAAAACGCGAAAAAGCAAAAAGCAACCCAAAAAAATTTTGCGCTCCGCGCGGACTCCGGGGGCCTAACGGCCCCCTCCGTGTCGTTTCGGAACCTAACGGTCCGAAACGAAGGGGGTGGGCCCTGTCGGGCTACCCCCCCCTCTAAACCCCCCCCTCCGGACGCGCCCGGCGCAGGCGAATCGAAGGTGCCATAGGGATCGTGTTGTACACGCAGCGACCATGTGAAGAGATATAACATACCCAACAATATTAACCATTTTATTTTTTGAGAGCACAATGTCATGCTTTCTTGTTAATTTCAAGTATTCTGCTAAATGAGAGTAATGCTCGTCAATCGAGAAAGAACAAACTAGTGGACCATCAATATCTACAAGTATGAAATTATAGTATGGGCTGAAATGATTGTCCATCCACATTTGAATGGAGGTTATTCATTGCAAAGTACAAATAGCATGACTAACCATTCATACTAACTTTGAGAGTCCCTGAATGTTTTTTTATGGATGTCTTCTTGTGCTATCTTGATATGGTAAAGCCTACTTTTGTCATCAAACTTGTTATAAATCCCGCTATTGGTCGAATGGGTTCATAATGTATCTCTGTGGGGCATAAGATACTTGAATTTGATTGTGATTGCATTTAATGGTATATAATTAATTACCATTTGTTTATTTCATCTCTTCATTACATTGTGTTTATGGACCGTGAAGGTTGGACAACAAAAGTTTGAAGTAAAGGGGTAGATGGGTTTGCACTTGAGAAATTCCTTAATTGCTTCGTCCATGTCTGCCTATTTGCAAGATTTACATGGATAGCTCTTCTAAATGCCTTTGCATTTGAAAATGTCTTCATTTCATAATATTGTTTGGAAGATTGCCAAAATGCTTGTGGATTTAAACTACAAAACTTTTCAAAATATTTTTCATCAATAGGAGCTCGTTGCGGTGTTTTGGAAATGTTGAATAATCTCTATACTTTTATTTTCTAACTATCTTTTCGAGAGCTAGTTGTCCATAATGAGCTAAGATTTATTCTAGAACAAGGAATTCTTCTTCTAGTTCCTCCTAGATTTTCGTTACAAAACGTTGGACATCCTGAATATATGGTTAAGGATTTAGCTCCTCTATCTTCATTTCAATATTTAATTTTGGAAGTTAATTTACCATAGCTACACATTTTCATATCCACTTCAATGGACCATGACAACAACGTTCAAATAGTCAGTTATTATTTTAGGAATTTGAATATTGAAGTAGTAAACTATACACACACATGACTGGCTGATTGATTAACTAATGATCTAGTAAACTATACACACACGCGCGCGCACACACACACACACACACACACACACATGACTGGCTGATTGATTAACTAATTGATTGTAGCTAGCTACTTGGGTGGTATACCTCGAGTGATTGAGTGGATCGAGCTTATGAAAAAAGGTCTCGGGGCCGATCCATTGAGTCGACTACCTTTGTTGTTGTTGTTCCTCAATGTCCCTATTGAGAGTAGGCATTGTAATCAACATTGAGAGGTTTACACAAGGTACCATCCATGAAATGCGAGGAAGTGCTTGAGGGATCCGTGTGTCCTCTTTGTCTATAGGTTGCTCGGCTTTGGAGCTCCACTCCTTCAAAAACGCATCCTATAATGCTATTAACCTTCCATGTTTCATGTCTATTAAAGTTCGTGCAATCTTTTAACATCCTGCCTCCCAAGTCTACTCAACTTCGTGTAGTGGTGTGACCTTTCATATTCCCAAGCTCTTGGAACATTGTGAACACTAATTACACTGCACTATTCGCAAGTGGCGTGTTCGTACAAACTCGTCCGTGTCAGTTAAAGTTTGCCTCTGTCTGCCATGTTTTGGGACAATCCACAAGCCTCCCAACTATATCCTCTTTTCCATCTAGTATCAAAGGTCTTCAACCTATTTATCTGTGTACATACGCACTCAGCCAGTATTGGAAAATCCTCTCTTGGAGAACTCGCAACCTATGGAAATTTGATTGTCCCCCACTAAATAAATAAACTAGTGATACCCAATCCTCGATGGGAGTTGATCTGTAGAACGTCCCGAGAACACCCTTCTCTCGTCAAAGAATTAAACGCGCCTTTGTAAATGTTGTGGGCTACGAATTTCGATGGCAACTTCCTTCCACCCATAATTCTGTAACATAAGTACACGACAAAGAGCGACTCTTAAATTCGCCTTGACGCCGCTACTCTGAGATAACTCTTGCTTACCATGTCTTCTCCTTACGGTACATTCTAGCATTAAACTTTGTTGACTATTCCTTCAAACCTTGAAATTACATAAACGGGCCCATGTTTAAAACCCTATGATTGTTGACTTGTAAAATCTTTATCACTCTGCCTGCCCACTTCTCCTTTTCACTTTTCCATAGCCTCATCACTACACCAAGCCTTAAATCTCTTCAACTATGCAACCCGGCCTAGTTCATCTATCTTTAATTTATGAATGATCCGAAATATAGTTTTGTGCTTGATTTTTTATGATGCATGGTCCTATTATTTTAACACCTTCTCTCTCCATCACAATTCCCATCTCTTCAATATCACTACCACTTTTATTGATTCGTGCTAGATCAGTGGACTTCTCTCGATCTCGATGGTTTGGGGTTCCTCGGGGACATGGCGAACGTTTGTGAATTTCTTCTTAGTAGCATTTTATTGCTCTTTACCTCATATATTACTTTAACTTGACTACTTTCTTCGATATTTATACACTTATATTCTTAGCTTTCATAGACCTACATCCTATCAATCCTGTGATGATCGAACTAACTTTCGTTCATTTAGGTGTCATTTACTCACTTTCGGTTGGCCTTTTACTTGTCAAACCAAATTATGTCAAATTTTCTTATGTCGATCTTTGTTCTCGCCGATCTCGCCTTTGTTGTTACTAACTACTTCTACCTCGACCTCATCAGAGGGGCACGCATTGGGCAACATAAGGCTCCAACAATGTTGATCTATATTGAGGTGAGAATATGGTTGACACACACTAATCCGTGGAAGTTAATGTGTATATCAACAATGAACTAAGCACAAATGTAGAAATAAGTAAATAGAACGAAACACACACACACATTGTAGAAGATTGCAAGTATTATTGTCAAATGGTCGATTGCATGGGGTGGCAATCTCTAAGAAGAGATGCCTTAGCTACTCTCATGTGCAAAACTCTCTGCAAAAGGTGAGAATACATTTTGTTTGTCTACGATGAACTTCATAAATGAAAAGGCAAGAAGGAGAAGAGATGAGGCATGGAAGGCCAAGAGTCACCGACATTGAGGTGAAAAACCGATGGTCAACTTGTCAGGGCCATAACTATCTGACATTGAGGTGAAAAACCAATGGTCAACTTGTCATGGCCATAACTATTGCGCATGAAGTTTGAATCGGGTCCAAAGCTCATACAAAAGTTCTCAATGAGAAAAACCATGTGAAGGGGGTGGGTACTTTATACAGAACATTTTTTGGGGCCAAACATGTTGCTCGATGCCTACAAATGACACCAAAAGCGAAAAAAACCAAATTTGCACCAAGTTGCCCAAACTTGCTACAATGGTCGAGAGGTTCGAACGGTAGCATGGATCACATTAGTAGTAATAAAAGCATATGCGTGGACGTGGAAATCTGTGTCATGTTTGTGTAGACCAGGTTTGACACATCTTAATTGAGAACTGTTTTCTTTGTGTGTGTCTCGCATATTTAATGGCACTCTCCATGGTGGTGGGAAAAAACATTCTCACTTTAGATATTATTTTGTATCTAATATTAATAATATGGAACTCGCCTGCACACATTGCATCAAGGTTTGCCTTTGTCTTCAATATTTGAAAAGTTTCTATATATTTTTCAATTTTTAGCTTCTTCTAGAAATATGAGTAATTGGGACCTCACATGACTCATCCCAATTTGCCATATATTCAGACATAGGCTTGGACGAACTTTCAATGATAGTGCACTTCGCCCACTCTATTCCGAGTGTTTCATTCTTTCCGTGAATGGATTATACGCTCATGTAAAGAGAGCGAAGAGGATAACAATATTATGATGAGATTGGCCGTTTAAAACTAATGTATTATTGGGGAGTAAGCAAGTATATAATTGTTTGTTTTGAAAAAAGCTGTAAATGATATATATACCACATGCACTAACTGATGTACGATAAGGGAGAGGGGGTAGTAGAAAAGGGACAGAGATGGACGGTAACAAGCATACCTTTCTCGGCCTTTTGGCTAAGATCAAGTGTAGTATCTGTTCTTATCAGTTTAATATCTGATACGTGGTTCATAGAACCACATGATATTAAATGTATTTTTTTAGGGGGAGGGCCCACTCACAATAGCTTGCTATTGGGGCTCTCGGGCGTCGCTTGTGCGTTGCACTACAGCACCAGCTTGGCGCACCCCAACAACACTTAACAGAAAACGAGGAGGAATTGTTTATTTGGATGGAATTGGTTGATGGAAGTGTTGTTCGTTGGAGTGAACTGAATTTGCTTTGGCTGGCCTGACGCCATTAGAATTAGAAACCATCCGTCCCAAGAGCTGTTGATTCTCGTTTTCGATTTCACTGTGTTTTCTGTAGAATATAATTCTGTCATTCTTTAGATTTTGCTTGTTAGATCAATGATGGCAAGTCGTCCATGCTGGTTATCACACAGCTATCCCATTGTACATTGATGACGTTTGCTCTTAATCCAAACATACGTTGGGACCAGGGATTTGTACAGTAAAGTAAACGAAATTTCACCCAATTCCTCCCGAGTCAATTGAGAAATTTTCCTGACAAAGCAGTCAAAGACCACATGGCTCTTCCATGTGTAGTTTCTTGGGCGCTTTGGCCTGCTAAGAATGAAATGAATCTTTAGAATAGAGACATTCCTCCAATTCAGGTCATCCACCAAATTAGATTTGCAGATTTGAATATGGAGGGGTGTGGAAACCAACCAGGAAAGGAAAAGCCTCTCAGGATAATTGTAAGCCCAAATATAGACATATCCTATGCATGAGATATCTGGATGGAGGATGTCAAGGAAAGCCAGGGATATCTCGATGGGCGATGTCAAAGAAAGGCAGGGAAGTGTGGGCTAGGAGGAGTTTTATTTCTGAAGGAAGATAAAAGCATTGGCTTCAAAGCAACAACATTGGGAGAGGATACAAATAACTGGGCAGCGGCGGATTCTCTATGGTTGTTGATAAGGCGAGTTCTTCATATTTCACGAGATTCATTGGATGAATGCTAAAATAAATCTCCAAAGTTTTGACCCTTCCTCCAATCTTGGAAAGAATCAAGAAGAAAATTTCACTGGAAGAGAATTAAATGTTCAGGCTAATTAGCTTTCTATGCATCCTCTATCTCGATTCTCTTCCTACAAGCAGTTTTACTATAGAGGAGGAAGAGGCAGGGTCCCAGCTCCCACGGACTATCAGATGCTTACATGGTTAATGCCCAATGAGGAGACTGGCCATAGCAGCTAGCTAAAACCCGCAGGGGCTGTTGATAAATCTGCGCTGTCTCATTGTTTTTGTTTTCAAATCTTTGTTAGAAGTTCCTGTATGGCAAAGCTTTTTGATGTATGTAGTAACTGGAATTTTTTTGGAAGCAGAACAACAGGATCATAGGCTTTTTTTTTATCAACAGGTTTTGATGTTCCTAAATAGTTTTTATGGGCGCACATTGCGATGTATATTTAAATTTTGATGTTACCAAATAGCCTTTTCTGAATTCTCTCTCACACACACATTGTTGTAGTGATATATGTTTAAATTTGACTGCTTGAAATAGTGAATATATAAAAAAATCTCCAAAAAATCACAACCACAAACACCAGAGGGAGTTTTAGGACAAGAAAAAATGTTTTAGCATATTTCTTGGAGCACTTCCTTGAGGTTCATAATTTGGTTGACGTAGAACCGATTAAGGTAGTCCCTACCTGGAGGAATGGAAAAAGTACAGGAAATGGGATTTTGAGAAGGTTGGATAAGTTCTTGGTTGTAGATGGGTTGATGATATAATCAATCAGGTAAAGATCATGGGCCAGGGAAGCCTATCTGAACACCTTCTGCTTTTGTTGCAAACAGATTGTGATAAGAGGAAAGCCACTTTCTCCTTTTAAGTTAAACTATTCTTGGCTCTTCAAAGAGGACTTTAGAGCTTTATTTTTTAGAAACCAGAAACACTGCGACAGTAGTAGTGGGCAATCTGCTATGAAACAATTTGCGGAAAATATGAAAAGGGTAGAATTTGAAGCTGCAGTGTGGGGTCAAATTTTTGCTCAAACAAATAAAAAGGATCTCAAGGATGTGGAAGAAGCTAGATAACAATGTGGTATGTCTTTTCTCAAATGAAGAATCCAATTCCCTCAGGGATTTGAAGGTTAAAAGAAATACCTGATTGCTAAAGAGGAACTTGATCGGAGGCTGAAACACAGAGCCATTTGGATAGGTTTGCTTTCCATAGAAGGAACATAAATACTATTTGGGGAATCAATAATTTTGATGGCATTAGAGTATAAACATTCAAGGAGATGGCTGAAGTGGGAAAAGAGTATTTTAAAAAGCTTTATAAAGATCATGAGGAAGCCAATACTGGGAAATCTTCAAGATCATTAAGTTATTTCCCAAGAAGATCGATAATGAAATGAATATAGATATGGAGACAAAGGTGTCTAGGGAGGAGATAAAAACAATCAGGAGCTCTTTCAAAAAAAGACAAAAATCCCCAGGCCTCGCGGTTGATCAACATATATTTTCATAGGTTTCTTTGACTTGGTGATAGACGATGTACAAAGGATGGTGGAGTCCAGAACCCCAGGAAGAGTTATGGGAGCCATAATTGCGTAGCACTTATGCCAAAAAATCAGGATCCAGCTTCCTTCAATGAGTTTAGGCCTATTCCTTTATTCAATTTGGTTTATAAATCGGTATTCAAAATTATTGCAAACAGGCTAAGAGTAATTTTGTCTAGTGCATTCTCTGAAGAGCAATTCAAATTCCTCTCCAATAACCAAATCCGCAGCACCATGGGAACCACTAAAGAACTCGTGCACTCAATCAAAACGCAAAAGCTTCCAATTGCGGTGATGAAGCTGGATCTCTCTAAAGCACATGACGAGGTCAATTGGATTTTTATAAGATTGTTGTTGTTACAAATGGGCGTGAACTTGCAAACTATGGAAATGGAAATGAGTTATCTTTCAGATGCATCTTTTGCCGTTCTTATAAAAATGGGTCACCCACAATTTCTTTCAATGCTTGTAGAGGGTTGCACAGAGGATGCCCGCTCTCCCCCTCCCCATGTTCTGCTAATAGTGGAAGGATTAAGTACGTTGTTCAAGGATGCAATGAGAAGAGGGATAGTAGAAGGAGTCACAAAACTCGTGATGATATGGCCATGTCTCGTTTGTTGTTTGTTGATGACATCGTGATCTTTTTTTGGGTTTGGAAGTACCGAAGAAATTTTGGATATATATTGCAAGGCCACGGGAACGGAAATCAACATGATGAATTCCTCGATGATGCTTGGTGAGGTGTCTAAGGGAGAAAAAGTTTAAATGGTAAGACTATTTCCTATGAATGTTTGGAATTTAGATCATGGGTTAAAGCACCTAGGTTTTGACATAAATCCTAACAACTATAGGTTTGAAGATTGGATGTGGTTGTGTAAAAAAATTGAATCTAGGGTTTCTCTATGGTGTAAAATATGGTTATCTAGAGGAGGCAAATTAGTCTTGTTCAGGGTAGTGTTATACAACATTCATATCTAATAGATGGCCATCTTCCATATCCTTAGGGCATTCAAACTAAAATCAGGAAAAAATGCTTCAGCTTTTTGCGGACTGGAAAGAGGGAAAAAGAAGGAATTGCGTTAGTCAAATGGAACAAAGTGACAAACTTGAAAGAAGTGGGAGGTTGGGGTCTAGAAATATATACATTTATTTAGTTTATCTGTGGCTGCAAAATGTTTATGGAAATTTGTCTATAATAAAAGACTATGGGGGCAAGGTCATGAAATTCAAATACTTGAGAAAACAGTCTATAGCAGACTATGGGGCAAGGTCATGAAATTCAGACACTTGAGAAAATGACTCAGAGTGGTTCAAACAATAAAGGAAGAATGCAAGTGGTGGATCCATAGCTTGAAAAGCTTTAGTGAAAGGCTTTAGGGAAATGGTTAGCATGTGAGATTGGATTAGGGAATAGAATGAGGACAGGGGAAGACCCTTAGATTAGATGCAAAGGCAACTTTAGATTGTCTAAGGAGTTGTTAAGAGATCTCCACCTTCTAGGAATTTTGCCTTTGGAAGATGCAACATCATATGATATTAGGATTGTGTGGTCTCACGGCTAGAAGAAGGTAGAAGGTTTGAGTTTGCAGGGGGGAATGCTGAAGAGTGGAACCAGTATGTGAGAAGCCTATTGTCCAGCACGATAAAACTCTCACATCAAGAACATTTGTTCAAGTGGTCAAAATATTAGGGGGCATGAGAATGAATTGCATGGTTGGGTTACAAGGCATCAATAGAAGAAGGAGTCTTTGTGTGAGAGAAAGATCTTAGGGGTGGTCCATGGTTTGGAAGTTATAATGTCCTTTGAAAGCAATTTTTTTTCCTTGGTAAGCTTTAGAAAATAAAGTCCTGCCTTGGGATGATTTCCAAAATATAATAAAGTTGGGCCTAGGAAGGTGTATCTTGTGCAAATCTGGTGAAGAATATGTGAATCGCCTTGTATTTGTTTTGGATAGTTGCCAAAATATAATAAAGTAGGGCCTATGAAGGTGTATCTTGTGCAAATCCGGTGAAGAATATGCGAATCGCCTCATTTGTTTTGGATAGAGCTGTATGGTCAGAGCTTTTATAGGTTACTAGGGAGAGAACCCTATTAGATTGTCTTTATCATGGATTGTCGGTAAGTCAGTTAAAGTTTTTATGGCCCTGCCTTGCTATATGATATGGCTTATTCGGTTATCAAGAAATAAAACGATCTTCCCAGCTTTCGATTTTCCTCCTCCAAAAGTGACCCATGATATTAGGAGTGCTTGCAACAAAAACTGGTCTTCTTCCCAGGAAAATCCAGTCAAAGAATTAAAGGAACTTGAAAGTGATTCTGAATAGGGTTGGATGATGGGGGCATGCCAAGGTGTCCAAGGGATGTGTGGGGGTTGGAGCAATTCTATATCTGAATCAACAACACTTAATAAGCTAAAGTTTGCAGTAGGGCCAAGCACTGTTAAACAAGCAAAATTTGATGCCATGTGGGCTAAAGATTGCAGTAGGGTCAAGCACTATTAAACAAGCAAAACTCGATGCCATGTGGCTTTTATTGAAGAAAACAACAAACAATGATGTAAAATATTCCAAGTACATGGGGGGCGGAGAAGTTGATAATAGTCTGGGAAAATCATATATGCAAATCAATTAACTTTTTGCTGGAGCATATTATGAACCAGTTCTTATAGGTTAAAGTGAGATTTGAAGGTATACCATTTGCACATGTATATAGAGAATTCAATATCCTGGCAGACTAGTCATGAAACTAAGCTCTTTGGCGGGAGGAAGGGACTCTTAATGAACCAGAGTTCAGAGAAAGGTTTCTGGTATCAAATTCAATCTTGCTCTGGTTTAAATCAGAGGGCAAATTTTAAGCCACTTGATATTTTTGTATTATATGGCAAATCTTCTTGATGTATGCAGCAACTGGACTTTTTTGAAGTAGAACAACAGTATCATGGGCCTTTTTTAAAATAGGTTTTGATGTCCCCAAATAGTTTTTTTTTTTTTCTAAATGCGCCCCGTGCGCACATTACGATGTATATTTAAATTTTGGTGTTGCCAAATTGCTCTTTTCTGAATGCTCTCACACACACATTGTAGTGTATGTTTAAATTGGACTGCTTGGAATAATGAATATACAATTTTTTTCCCAAACAATCACAACTACAAACACGAGGGAGTTTCAGGATAAGAAGACGTGCAAAGAAAAAATATTTGGCTTGCTGTCAGACTTACTAACACTCGGAGTTTTAGGACAAGAAGACAATGCAAAGAAAAAAGCATTTTCCTCGCTGCTGCAAGAGATTTTGGACAAGATCACACAAAGAAGTAGACTACAACGGAGCAGACAGACTATTATCAGAAGTAATATTTATAAAGAAGGCTGAGATATATCAGAAACAATTTAGAAGGAGGGCTGAGATATATCAGAAGCAATTTATAAAGAATGATAGGCGTATGCACCAACAAGCAAACCGAAAAAAAGTGGGATTATAATGCTGTAAGCTTCACCTTCATTTTTGTTGGAGGGGTACTCTGCTTTCCAAATTCCCACCCTATTAATAATGGTGTTATGTTTATATAAGATAGAACAGAGGAGAATAGTAAATCTAACTGCAGTGAACACTCTCTGTCACGCACACACAGCAAACAAAGGACAAGAATAATAAATCTGACTGCAGTGAACACTCTCCCACGCACACACAGCAAACAAAGAACAAGAAGAGTACTCTCGGGTGAGAGTCGAGCATCCTAACCAACTAGACTGGAGCATGCTGTAGTGAACAAGTCCTGGCATTGGCCCTCTCTCTCACGCAGAGCCAACAAAGAATAACAAGAGCAACATGGAATCCCTTCATCGCAGCAGCAGCAGACGCCAACAATAGTTATTTTAATGGGTTCGCACTCTAATTTGATTTAGTTTTGGTGTGGAGGCCGATTCACAGTGGATTGATGTTGTTGTTGACTTCACATATGAGGTGTGACTACGAACTGTTGTGTTGTCGCAGTGGGGGTTTCGTTCTGAAGAAGTTGGTATTTTGAATAGAATAAAATGCCAATGGGAAGATAATACCACCCTTGGTCTGCGAGACATAAGACCCATCCACATACGCACATTTGTCAATCAATCACGAATTTTGATAAACCCCCCACAGAGGAAGATCTCACAATATGCTTTTGGAAGTTAAAATATGGGTGCAGCACACTCAGATAAGTTAAGAAGGGCCCTCGGGCATCAATCAGCCCAACCCAACCCAGCTGAGTGCGACCAGCATTAGCTCTCTCGCACAGCAAACAAAGAATAACGATGGCTCTCGCACAACAAACAAAGAATAACAATTGGACAATGGCTCTCTCTGCAGCAGAGCGAAAAGAGAATAATAATGCCTCCCATTCCCATTCCGATCGAATCCATGCAGCTAATTGAATCGCATCTTAATCCTTTCTTGGCAGCTGCTCCTCTACTCTCAACTACTGGTCGGTCATTAAATGGAAGAACAAGTGGAACCGCACAAAAGGGTGTCTTGTGACCGCGGTCTAACTGGACTCGCTGCCAGAGGTCTTGCTGTGTTATTTAACTTTGCTTTGTTGTGGAGGCCGCGCGAACGCGAGCCTCCTCTGCCACAAATTATTACGTGCACTCTCCTCAGTGGGAGATGCTAGGTAGACCCCCCTCCCAAGTGCAATGGAGGTGGCCTTCCTAGGCCATCGACCTTCCTGATCATCGATGGACCCCGCCCAGGTAAGTATGTTTTCCATGCTTTCCTTTTCCACACTTATGCCCCTGCCTTTTACTCCTTCCATCCCCACTTTCCATGTGGGATATAACTCCACTATTCCACAACTGAACTTGACAACCATGCTCTCTCTACAATTCCATCATTTATCGTCAATAAGTTCGAAACTCGAAGTTGGTAGTTGGTGTAGACCTCAAAAGTCTTGTCAACTACATACTATTGCTTGTACTCGCCCTTGTGGATGTACCCCAAAACACACAACAATAACTAGGCCCGAGGGAAGTATATGGGTGAATTTCGCTTAATAGATACCCCTCCCTCACCGCTTCTTGGCCAAAGATCGACCGAATTGAATTGTGTTAATGGTTTTGTACAATGTTAAATCTAGGTGCATTAGCATCCATCCTGATAAGATGAAGCCGATTAAGAAAATGTATCCTATATGGCCCATTCTTCAAATATGCATTTGGGAGTTAGACCATTGATTCATCGCCAAATCCTCTCCAACCAAGCATATGGGAGCAGTCACCTCCATATATGCGTGGTGCCCGGTCTTTACATGGGGAGCCACACTTGGAACCGAAATTGTGCGTTCATTTCCCATAACCACCTAACGTTGCGGTCCTTCGGCAGGGACCACTGTTGGATCCAAAATCAAGACAGCATATTCTAACTTGTCCCTGCGGAGAGACTACTCGGATTTCCTTTAAAGGCACTACAATTATTGCATCCTTTTCTTAGTACAAACATTACCTTAAACTCTTAATAAAATCAATCGATTAATTTTATACCCACGCACACACAGACACCACAATGAGCAAAACTCGGTGACTGGAAGGCACCAAGGGGGCTATCACAAACTATAGAGTCCAAGCCCCTGGGGATTTACAGGACCAAATTAAAAACATTCATACGGCAATAGGCCAAAGCATAGAGAACGTAATCGAAATCCAATGGCCAGCTGGTCATAATAAACATATACATCAAGATTGAGCAAAAAAAGAAAATTCCATCTCTCGAAGGAGGCTCACAATGATCTGGATGTGGGTCCCACCCATTAATTCGTGGCTCGTCAATAGCCAGAGCAAGGTCCCATCCATGATCGGTTTGCTGCTAAAGGTGCTTCTCCATTCAAAGGAAACTTATCGTTCTTGGGCTGAGAAGGGGTTGGCTAGTGGTGATGCTCACCACTTCGGCTTCAATGCTCATTGAGTTCCTAAACTACGTGGCTTGCTTCGTCCACAACACGCTACCTTATCTGTGAGAGTAAGTAGAATCAGCGGGGCAATGAACCTCCAGGCGAACCCAATTCACTGTGCATAGAACCACCCTTGGGTATTCTACAAGCGGCGTGAGATGTGTTGCCTCAAGGTCCACCTTCCTTGTTTGGACTTGGATTTGCAAGCGAAGGTATGCAAAGGTTAAAGCTCCATCATCCTAGGTAAACTTTTGGAATGAACGCCTTCTAAAATCATTCATTTAGTTTCTTCCATATCACAAATGCAATCTCGTGTTGCATGAAATTGCGTTGCCCGTGAGAGCTTATTTACAAGGGGTGCAAACATCTAGGTTATAGACATGGGGAGGAGCTGTTTGTTAAGATTATATGGTGGTAAAGACTAAATTCTAACTTCCTGAGCATTTAATACATTTTCACAATAGCAGCATAACAAGGATTTCTGAAAGATACACAATCACAAGGTACACACCAATATATCCTCGGAAACCCTCAGGGAGAATAAAACCCAGTGAGAACTTCCTCAATATAGATTACCAAATTACAATGCCCAAAAATAAGTCTCACAAAGAAGAGAGACAAAAACCCAAACTCTAGAGCCAAGCCAATCCTCCTCCTCCTTCGCAAACTTCCTCTCTCCTCTAATGCGCAATGCTCGAGTGAGTGAATGCTACAAATGAGGGAAAGACTCCCTCTATTTATACTTTACTTCTACTAGACATTTAGTCTAACTAGGATGGCCTCACATAACTTGACTGGGCCGACCTCTATAGGGAGACTCAAAATAATAATAATAATAAACGTTTTAGGGTACTATCGACCCGACTTACAATGGAGGTTTTACCTCATGACTTTTACATGACCAAATATAATAATGGCATCCCCGAACGGAGGTAAAACATCTCCCACGGAGTTACAATAATAAAGTACAAGCAGAATATTCTTCGAAGTTACATTAATTCAACACTGTTAAAATAGGTTGGAGGCCCATTCTCAAAACGACTTAGCACAGGGAAAAACCAATGCAAGTGTTTGATTGTTTCAACTTCGTGACATAAAAGTGCATTGGGGTTGGGAATGCCCATGGTACTTTGGGTGTTGCCAAGGAGAAGGCTGCCCAAAATCGTGGACCAGCAAAACGTGGAATTTTTTGGCTCAATAAAACCCCACCACGCTGCAACCGAATGGGGCTCATTTTCTTAAAGTATTTTCACTCATTGCGGTAATAATTTCCAAGAGTTTATGTGTAAAAACTTGTTGGCCTACCTTGAATACATCATGTTCTATGAAAGACCATGTCCATCACTTCATGTTGGTGCTCAAAATTTGTAGATATATAAAGCTGTCGATGAATACGAAGAAGTGCATATTTGCAACGTAGGCATCCTAACCGGTCATGCCAGATGCAAAGATTGTCTGGAAGTCATGCCAAATGCAAAGATTGTCTGGAATATGAGATGGCTAAGATCAAGATCATCTTGAACCTTGGGACACCAACAAACCGAAAACAAAATAGAATCTTGCTGGGGAACACAAGAAACTGTAGGGAGTTCAGAGAGTGGTGTTATAACACCGGTTTATTAATGGATAAAACTCCACTCGAGGGATGTTGCATAGTTTTTATTTTCAAACTGACGGCAAGAAGCCTATAAGTTACTGAAAATCAAACCAGACAACGCTCTTATTATAAGAATTGTTGATTGGAACGCATGGCTTAATGTGCAAGCCGATGCCACGCATATTTTTGTTGATGCCATCTTTCTCAACTTGGAGAGGGAAATATAGACCATCCACATTACTGCGTATATAAATAATTAAAAAACATAAAAATGAATCATCTGTTGATAGAGACGCAAGGCCCCAGAATGACACTCGTTACATAAGGTCTAGCATTACCTATCATGAAACCCTTTTATTATATACACTGATCATTGTACACCAAAGTATCTTGTGAACAAGATAGTGCGTCATGATCACATCTACATATGGTTGTTATTCTTCCAGGGATTCAACTTTTGGAGTGCAGGAAAGTCGTGCGAGTCTCGTGTCAAGCTAGACCACTTGTTGAAAATCGACGCGGGAGAAGTACCGATAAGTATAGATGGTCGCCCTTCCGATTCATGTATATTCAAAGTCAACGATTTCCTGGAGGAACTAGTGGAGATATAGTTTTTCCATGATTGCCGTGTATCCCTAGACGTGCAAGAACATAAATAGGTGTCGTTGTGAAGGTTGTCTACTACACATTGACTAATGGACACTTGTACAGATTGGGACCTAATGATATCTCGTCAAGGTGTGTCTTTCGACATGAAATGTGGGACATGTCGAAGAAGCACATGATGGTGTGTCGACTAGACATTACCAAACCGATGCAATGTCAAGGAAAATCCTTCATGCAAGGCTATGGTGGCTTAATTTACACAAAGACTATAGAACCTTCTTTTCCGAGGAAAACTTCGCGAGGATGCTTCCCCACATATGTGGGTGGCATCCCTAGTAAACTCGTTGGCATAGACCCCGGTGCAATAACCTATGGGGACTCGACTCCAGCACATGCTAACACAAAACAAGCCAAATTTCCAACAACATCGGTAACAACTGCTTGAGCTAACCCCTTGGGTTACAAAAACTGTAGAAATTATATGAATACTTTCAAGAAATTTTAGGGAAGCGTATATGTCATGCCAATGTGTGCCTGACTTTCTCAGTTTCATCCCCCCCTTGTCGATCGTGCGACATTGCCTTTATTTTTCCGTTGGGCCTTAACCTGGCTGTGACTACTCACAAGCAGACTACACCTCCTCGTCTGTTGTCTTCCCATAACTCCGTTTCCAGACTACAAATGTTATATCTATAACGAGCATCTAACAATCGTGTCAATACTTAGTATGCACTCACGTCAACATAAGTAAGCATTCACAACGCAATACAAGAGAGGGGGAACCCAAGCCAGGTGCCCAAGGTTTATATCATTTCAGTCCACGAATGACTGCAATGGGGAGTCTAGCCACTGCTACGACCCTTTTGCAGAAGAGAAGACAAGCCCGGGCACAAGCCGCTCATCGCCACCTTTCCTGTTGACTGACCCTTGATCAACCATGAGTCCACCTCCTCTAGATCTTAGCCTTCAACAACTTATGCTACCCCAACAACCTCTCCAACAAAGAGTTGTTTACCCCAAGCACAGAGCTCCACCTAGATGATCCGCCTTCGCTTCGCATCCTCCATTTATACTTGGTGAAGCTCTTAACCAACTCCCCAAAGTGGACGTGCTCACGCACCATCCAACACTCAATGGACAAAACCGTTACAATAGTCTAACCAACCGTGTTGACAATTGCAACTGCCTTCGCAAACTAGGGCATGTGCACTAATACAACTATGCCAATCGCCGAACAACTCTAATTGTTGCCCAGGGCATCCAACCGCGCCAACTTATTACGACCACTAGAACATCTATCAAAATTTCTAACAAAATGTCTATAAAAGCATCATTTATTTTCTGAATTGGTCGAAATCGTGACTCAATTAATGTAGAAAGGAGCAAAGTGTACAATATTGCTCAAATTCTTTTTGCCATCAAATACATATCACATAAAACAAATACCAAAGTATTATGCTCTAAGTGTACACGTGTTTTGCAAATACCAAGTCCCAAGTATCCCCTTCACCACCTCGAGGTTGGTGGTAGCATGAGCAAGAAAGTGGCGCTTTTTATTTAAAATCAGAGAAAACATCATAGGAGAAACCTCCGCAAGCATGGCAAGAAACGCTTATTGCAGCGACTACTAGAGCATCTATCGAAATGTCTAAAAAAACTTCTTATCGTATGCCTATTAAAATGTATATCGAAGTTCCATATTTATTTTCTAAATTGGTTGCGAATGTGACTTTATTAATGTCAAAGATGGTCTTAGGTTCTTTCACAATAATGTCTACATAGATTTTTATTTTGGGGTGGCAAGCGAGTCTCATAAAACTAATTTGGCCAAAAATATTAAACAGGAGAAGAGAGGCCCATCGTCTCCCATAAACTACAATCAAATACAAATATTTTATGCAATTAATTAACCATTATTTGACCTTACATCATTTTGATCGACCTAATAAAGCATAACTTGAATTTGTTTTTTTTTCTTAATTTATCACAATGAAATAATTTAAAACTAAGCAAATCAATTTCTTGAAGGATCATGGTGATTTTAAAAATAATATTTGTCCATACAAAATATAAAAATAAATGAGCACCAAACAATAACCATGGAACAAACTTGTTAAAGCAAAAAATAACAAAAATGTAATTTCAATCAAATATTCCTTTAGTGCAAAATTTGTGACATAGTATCACACCACGGAAAATGGATTGAGAATATAAAAAACGCTGAGCATTATCGTTTTATCCAGAGTCCAAGAAGTGCACTAATTGACTACATCCCCAATAATTTTTTGTATCACTTTCCAATACTCTGCTCCAAGTGGAACGGAATAGAACACTTCAGTGGGATTTTTTTTCCTCAAAATATAAGCTTCCCACGACGGCCTGAAATTGATTTGTCATCAATAGACACCGTTCCATTTTCATATATAAAAGGTAGAAAATAAATGTTAAACGTTGCATGTGTGCACATCAAATGAAAGAAATAACTAGTTTAGTTTATCGTATGGTCTAAAGTTAAGTAGTAACTTACATTGAGGTTTGATTGGGACGATCGGGAGTCTCTAAGTGGATCAACAAACATAGTCAACGCATTAAATGTATTTCCTCTTACACCCTATAAATCCACATGACAATGGATCAAGGTCGAATAATAATGTTATTATAAGCATATCTGTGTTTCAATTGTTAATATGCAAAGGTGGTGATGTGGATATGAGCAGTCATGACTTACATGAAAATCCTCCGAGGCTTCTTGATCAACAAGAGTATGTAATGGATCGGCATATTAAGAATGGCTTATTGGCAGTACAAGTCCAATTTAGTTAGGAGACCTTGCATTTGGTATCAAATCGAGCACTTCACCAGTACAATTAGGTTGGAAGATGGAACCAATACAAATGAGGTTCAAACCTTATCAGGCCTAAAATATGTTTATTAATAATCTGACATTTAATTGCTAGCCGGGGGTTCGTGAACCTAGAGGTGCAAGCACAATATATGTAGGATCGGAGTCTATTCATTGCAAACTAACTAATGCAATGGTTTACAAAAGAAATGTGATAACCAGATGCTTTCAAATCAAAGTCAAAACTAGTACAAGAAGTAGTGCGAGAAATTAATAAACTAAACTATTTTGTGAAACTATGGTAATTTCTAAGAAAAATATTTATGAGAAAAACACACTTTAAACGCAATTTATGATCTATTGTTTTATAAACAAATCGATCATTCATTAACAAACCAAACGTAAATTACAATAGTAAACTAAACATACAAGGAAAAGGAAGCGAAACTGGTCGTGAGGTTGGGCCTAGGCCTCCGACTGGTTTGCTTCAAATGATGCTAATTCAAGAAGTCGACTAAGTTCAGAATGAGGAAACCATCTTCATTAACCAAGAAAAATTACGAAGCTTTTACATCAACGCCATGACCACGCTATTATAGCACTACCGAAAATTGTGTTGCAGACTTAAACGGTATCAAAATTACAGCGTATCCAACTTCACACCCTCCATCGAATACCACTATGCATTTACACAATTCAAGTGGAGTAACAAATGCCAACATAATAGAAACTGTATGCTAAAAACAAAGTGTATACGCATAAACAGAATGGAGTTAAGCTTTAACACGTCTCCCTGCCAGAACCGGCCGCCACTATACTTCTGCAAAATTACGTTTTGATTATGTAAGAATTTCTCCCAAACCGCTGGTCGAGCTGCCAAATGCGGCCATTGTGGAAGTGGGGTTTTGACAGTTTTGCAAAATTCATCACCACCCGCTCACAAATTGCATCCGAAGTTGGCTTCCTGGAAAAATGATGGGAATTGTTGTGCTATACATACATGCCACGCCCACCAATTAATGCCACGTCCATCTTTGAAAGTTGAACGCTATGTATCTGGGTCTGGTATGTAAAACAACTACGCGAAATAGTATTGGATCTGTAAACCACAAACAAACCCATAATAAGACCAAAGCACATGCAATTTAATATGGCAATCTTTATTGGAAAGTAAAATATGTGTTATAAATCATAAATAAATGACAAACAAATGAGAATTTACCTTGGTTGCTTATATAATATCGAATTAACTTGTATGTGCTTGCATCTGTAGCTTAGATACCAATATGTACAACAAAATGAAGAAAACACGCAGAATGGTGATCAATTTGAACCCTATACAGTGTCAAAAGTTCAGCAAACTGGCGAACCATCAAACCTCTACAATCCCAGATGATAAGGCAACGCAACGACTCTTAAAATGTTCTTGATGCATCCCCGATGATTGACTATATTGTTTGACGGCCCAAGATCGGCATTGTTTTATGCAATCCAACTAAGCTAATTTTTAGTATGGTTCTTGCACTTATGATGAGGTTGGTATGCAACATGATGGGATTTTATGTCGATGGAGAAGGAAAGCCGCATATTTAGTTCATCATCAACCATAAAAAAAATGATACATTAGATAACGTATCCTATTCAATTATTTCCTATGTCTTCATTGGAATTCTCAATCGATTGTTTAAGCACTTATTCAAAACATGGTATATATAGTGTCTTGACTTGATACCCAGATTCTTAAGCAAGTATCTAATTACTTGTAATGTTACCATACTTTTTTGCTTTAAAGACGAGCATGAGCCTTGCAATGTGTTATTATTTACACCTTCAATGCGTATTATGAATATTGTATGGTTTCCTCTTAGCCGAATTTGCATCGTATGAATTTATAGTGCTTTGATCAACTAGCTAAAAAGGTTATAGGATGGAACCGTGACGTGGAGGAAAAAAAGGTAAGCACACAGTGATCAAAATTACAAATTACAGCAAATCCCTTTGCCACCAATTAAGTGAGTCATTCCATACTTGTTTTGACCTTTGTAATCTGTCATGTGACGTCTTCCAGGAGGCCCGACTCACCACCAACTTGCATTGAGAAGTGAGGATGACATAAATAAGCATGCACGCGTCATCATCCTTCTTATCAATCTCCCACTATCACCCCAAGGTTTTAGATTAGATACCACCAAAATTACAATCCAAATTTGTCACACCCTTCATGGTTAATGGGTGTCAATCAATACAGTTATCTAGCTAATTTTGTTTGTGTAGCAGTCTACTGAATTTTCGATTAGCATTCATTCATATTTTTATTTATTTATTTTTTGCACAGTTTCTAACTACCAATTTAACGCCTCGACTACCAGTATATCTACATAATGTAATAGCCGCGATTTATCTACCATAATCAATCAATTTTGATAATCCGTAGATGTTCATAATGATTTAAACAATTTACTTGAAATGTCTCAATTAAATCAAAGAGATAGTAAATTAGCTCTGAAACTATCTAATTTGGCAATCCAATTCCTTAGAAACTCTCTGAATCAATCAAGTGCTGTCCAAACTGTGATTTATCCTCCTAGCCAATTAGGTGCTTATGTAGTTTCCTAGCTCTAGGAGATAAGTTGGTTTCCTAACCCCCCCTGCTAGTGCCTCTAACAAAGCAACATCGGGCCAGTAAGCTTTTAGAATTCCTTAGCAGTAGTTCTTGGCTCGAGCTCAATGTTCCAATTCAGTATCTCGCTCTCTATGCTTTTCCCTTCCAAAATTATCAACCTCTTTAAAAATCTAACCCCCGATCCTTCTCCAATGTCTTCCTTTATGCCCTTACCCCCACATTCTTCATAGCCTCGGGAGAAGAGTGGCTGCCCCCCTTTCCTAGGAAGGTCCCATAATAATAGAACAATACCTTCTTTCTTGAGATCCTACCCGCGTCTGAGTTAGGCGTAAAATTCAAATCAAAGCAAATCTTGGCAAGATTTGTGAATTCGATCTTCTAATGAAATGGACCTAATTAAATCCTAAATAAAACGTATTTTTATTCTATACCAAAACGTAAATTAAATCCCAAATGGAAGGTAACGTGTAGGCATACAATTAAGTTTCTTAGTTCACCTGTCATGCATCGAATCATTTAGTAATGTTAATGAATAACTAGTGGCTTTTTAAAACAATACTAGTGCACACGTACGATGTATGTGTGCGTAGCTAGCAGACACATAGCTTGCGTGCGTACTAATAATAACAGTCACCAACTCTGATGACAAGTTCATGTATGTTCACAACCCAACATGCAAGAAAGTAAATTAAGTAAACACACCATTCAAGAGTCTTTATTAAGTCACCTTTATTCAATATGAATTGAATTTTAGCACCAAGATTGTCATAAATGAACCAGGCAAGTACTTTAAACAAGACAAGAACCAAGTACAAAACTAATGTGGCATATCTAATTCCCGAACAACACTCTCAACTAACTTTGAACCATCCTTCCTCACTAACCTGCTTCCATCTTCCACATCATATCCTTTCCTCTACTGCAATACACTGGAGCATCAACTATATTGACCTAAATCCATATATAAATCATAAGTGGAAATGTTGCCTACATCCACGTAACTTCCCCAGCAAGCATGCAAACAACAGTCATCATCACACATCTAGGGGAGAGTGGCTTAACACGACCCTCCCGCGAGTCCAGGTTTCGAAGGATAAACGATGGGTAACACCTACATCCCTCCGGATAGAATTGGCGTCGGCACCCTATTATTAACCATACTGAGTTGTTGCTACTGTTCTTAGAGGTACATCATCGATTGACCATCTTGGGCAACTGTGCTTCCTATAAAATTTGCACTTGCCCACATATCATAACAATGTATCAACCCAATAATTAAATAAAAAATTAATGCTTTGTACCGCACCTTGACTCTTTCAATGTCCACATCTTTGATGTTACTTTATAACCACACTCATCTTGCTATCTCCTATCGATTTCACCAATGTTGTTCTAATATTGTGATGGTAGGTGTCCGATTTGAGTTCCTAATTCAAGCATAGTAGCTTGTGGAAAAACGTTTACTGGGGATGCCATCCACGAATGCGGGGAAGAATCCCTTGGGTTTTTCCGCAAGGTTTTCATACACACACACATATAACTAGTGCGTGTCGATGGTTTTACTAGGCATGCCTCCACGAATTTGTGGATCCCATCCCTAAGAAACCTATCGGTGTACTCTAGCGGACCTCACTCTGGGGAATTCGTATCGGGCAACTACCACGTAGAACTAGCTCAAATTCCTAGCAACATTAGTCTACATTGGTTAAAATCATTATCTACTAGAAATCTTATGCTGTAAGCGACATGTGTTTAATAAATTCCCATCATTGGTAATGTATGTTGGACATGTGTTGTACTCTTTGTAGGTTTCCGGAGCAAGGGGGCGCGGGGGACCAATGAGCTACCCGCAAGAAATTTTATGGGTCCGTTTTGAGTTGTTTTTGGCCCGTTGTAAACTAATTGTGGTCAAGGAATTGGGGTTGTAATCTAATCCGAGTTAATGGATTAGGGTTTTGGAAGCTGTAATATTGTACTATAAACATATAAGACAATACAATGAGATATAGAGTGGATCGGCTCCCATGAATGTTGGTTTTCCCTGTTTGGGGCTTCCAAGGTAAATCTTCGTGTGTGTGAGCCACTGTTAATTCTCATGTTTTAGATTCTATTTTGTATTGTATTTCCTTACACGGGTTTATCAAAATTCTTCAATAGACATGGATCCAACGAGAACTAGTATGCAGTAATCTTTGTCTAATATAGCTATGTTGATATTCATCGAAAGAGTGTTGCACCACGATGATCTCTAACATTACATGAACCAACTAATATTGAGGTTCCACTCTAAACTATATTTGGCGTGAGACCTCTTTGAGGAGTTCATGAACCAATTAGGTCCATGGCGCTTCTATTATTGCACTCTTTGATTCTCTTTTAGAACACGAACTTTCTCCTCATTCCATTCTAGTACAAGAGAATAAGAACTTTCTCATTGTTCCATTCTAGCATAAGCTACACGAAGTCATCTTAGCTCATATGCTAGAGCATTATCCATCCCTTGGATATGCTCGAATTGTCGATTATTATTTTTAGTAAAACATTGCTACTTGGTAAGCTTGCCATGCATATCTAGTGTTGAATCATCCTTTTATTCAAGATCCGACTCATTCTTTTATAATTAGATTGTGTTGCAAATCTACGTGGCAAGATGAATAATTTGAAAGCCTTCAAGGATTTCATTATTGCATATATTTCAAGCTCGATATTGTGGAATCGATGCTTAGTTTGTGACGATACTCCAGAGGCATATTTCCAAAGTTCTCTAAAGTTTCTCCCCATCCCAAGGTTGAGGCATCAATCTATACAATGTAGCTACTCTCCCGTGGGTATCCTTACTAAAAATGTGGCCTAAGCTTTTGCTTTAATTTTAATGATTGCAGTTGTATGATCATCCACCCACCTCCATTGGTTTTTCGGGTAATTTATATAGTTGTGCTCATTCAGAGGAGACATATTTTCAAGATGGAAAGATGCAATTGATGCACCCAACAAAACACTATAACTACTTTGGGGATTCAATTTTATCGGGAAATTGTAGGATGGTTTCTGCAATGTGTGGTTGTGTTTTTACCTTCCTACATTTGATGTGAAGCCTAAGGAAATCTACTTTTGGCTTCATATTAACCATTTTATTTTTTGAGAGCACAATGTCATGCTTTCTTGTTAATTTCAAGTATTCTGCTAAATGAGAGTAATGCTCGTCAATCGAGAAAGAACAAACTAGTGGACCATCAATCTCTACAAGTATGAAATTATAGTATGGGCTGAAATGATTGTCCATCCACATTTGAATGTAGGTTATTCATTGCAAAGTACAAATAGCATGACTAACCATTCATACTAACTTTGAGAGTCCCTGAATGTTGTTTTATGGATGTCTTCTTGTGCTATCTTGATATGGTAAAGCCTACTTTTGTCATCAAACTTGTTATAAATCCTGCTATTGGTCGAATGGGTTCATAATGTATCTCTGTGGGGCATAAGATACTTGAATTTGATTGTGATTTCATTTAATGGTATATAATTAATTACCATTTGTTTATTTCATCTCTTCATTACATTGTGTTTATGGACCGTGAAGGTTGGACAACAAAAGTTTGAAGTAAAGGGGTAGATGGGTTTGCACTTGAGAAATTCCTTAATTGCTTCGTCCATGTCTGCCTATTTGCAAGATTTACATGGATAGCTCTTCTAAATGCCTTTGCATTTGAAAATGTCTTCATTTCATAACATTGTTTGGAAGATTGCCAAAATGCTTGTGGATTTAAACTACAAAACTTTTCAAAATATTTTTCATCAATAGGAGCTCGTTGCGGTGTTTTGGAAATGTTGAATAATCTCTATACTTTTATTTTCTAACTATCTTTTCGAGAGCTAGTTGTCCATAATGAGCTAAGATTTATTCTAGAACAAGGAATTCTTCTTCTAGTTCCTCCTAGATTTTCGTTACAAAACGTTGGACATCCTGAATATATGGTTAAGGATTTAGCTCCTCTATCTTCATTTCAATATTTAATTTTGGAAGTTAATTTACCATAGCTACACATTTTCATATCCACTTCAATGGACCATGACAACAACGTTCAAATAGTTAGTTATTATTTTAGGAATTTGAATATTGAACTAGTAAACTATACACACACATGACTGGCTGATTGATTAACTAATGATCTAGTAAACTATACACACACGCGCGCGCACACACACACACACACACACACACACACATGACTGGCTGATTGATTAACTAATTGATTGTAGCTAGCTACTTGGGTGGTCTACCTCGAGTGATTGAGTGGATCGAGCTTATGAGAAAAGGTCTCTGGGCCGATCCATTGAGTCGACTACCTTTGTTGTTGTTGTCCCTCAATGTCCCTATTGAGAGTAGGCATTGTAATCAACATTGAGAGGTTTACACAAGGTACCATCCATGAAATGCGAGGAAGTGCTTGAGGGATCCTCGTGAGGTTGTCTTTGGATCATATATAGAATCCCAGGGGTTAGCTCAACTGGTTGTTGCCAATGTTGTTAGGCATTTGGCCAGTTCCACGATAACAGGTACCTGTATTGAAACCATTGGATGAGGTGAACTAGTCTATGCTCACAGATTTACGAGGGATTCCATCCATGAATGCCGGGAAGCAATCCCTTGGTTTCAGTGCGAGGTTTTTCTTCTAGTACATATAACTTAGCCAAAATGAACTTCATGTTGTAGCCTAAGTGGCATTTGTATAGTAGCACAAGTAACCTGTATGTTGTATCCCATTGTGACTCGATTGTGTAAACCCTAGAGGCATTGAAACGCTAGAGGTATGGAATCGTAAGACCACATTAGATCATGTTGTGACATGACATCATGATACCATCAAGGAATTATAAGGCCACACAATATTTTTTTTGTCAAATGGCATTGTGAGAACCAAAGAAGTATTGTACGAGAATGTAAGTATGGTCCACCCAATGTTAAGAGATTAATCCTCCCCTTATGGGGAAATCCATAAGAAGTTGGATGTGACTATGATCATGCTTCATGGAATGAATCCTCCCCTTATGTTGAAAGATACAAGAAGTTGGTTGTGACCATGTTTATTGCTAGGCACTCCTATCCTAGTGGTGAAATGAGTTGCCTTGCTTGTTATTTTGGCATTCCCACCTTCATGTTGAGGAGAGTTGACCATGATTTTTGGAGCCGTTACTTTTATGGTTGTTAGAACACTCGGAATGAATATAAGTAAAGATACTCGTGAATGACCAATTTTAATAAAATGATACGACATGTAAATACAATGTGATTTGATTCTTGGTTGAACATCTTTGAAGTCGTCTCTTAGACTCCAAGATGACTCTTCCCATTCACCCACGACTCTTGATGTGAATAGTAATAATAATACATATTATACTTTTACATCACCCAAAGGATTTGGTTTCCAGCATTCCCCCCCTAAATCCGAAGGGATGTTTGGGAGTCCAAGCAATTTAGTGACAGAGAGCCGAGATTTCGAAGTGGACAACGACCAATGGTTGAATCCATCACTAAAGTGCTCTCTGAGATGGTGGTTTTGGGATGACCACGAACCAATAGCTAGCAAAACCCGATGTGTTCTACTAGATGGTGGTTTTTGGATGAACACAAACTTGGTAGATGGTGTTTTAGGATAGCCACGAACCAATGGTTAGCAAAAGTTGTTGTATTCTACTAAATGGAGGTTTTAGGATGGCCACAATCCAAAAGCTAGCTGGTGGTTTGGGATGAAAACAAACCAAGAGGTGGTTAGGAGACGTCGATGTATTCCACTAAATGGTGGTTTTTGGCGGACCACAAACAAAGTGGTGGTTTTAGGATGACCACAAACCAAGTGATGATCTTAGGATGACCACAAACCAAGTGATGATCTTAGGATGACCACAAACCATTGGATGCTCTAAAACATGGCTCTGTCGATGTCTCCTGGGTACAGCTCTGGCTCTAACTCGAGGCTCTGTATGTGTCTCGTAGCTGCAAATGCAACTCTCGCTCTTGCTATGGCTCGAGGCTCTAGCTATTGGCTATCGCTCAGGATCACTTGTTCCGGTAATGCATAATTCTAGTTATCGAGCAATGTATTTGATTCATAGGGTTTCGAAACTTGAATCCTAACTTTCAATCCGTGGTATTCCCCGTAATCAAGTACAAGGTGAGTTGCAGGGTCGAGACTTTCTACTACAAGATGTGTCATTACACATGACTAAATTCTTTTGTACGACTGATATGCCTTCTTGGTTGTTGATGACCATCGCCAAGAGTTGATCCACCCATAGTGAATCTTTAATCTTGTAGGTTTCTTTGGTGTTGAAAATTTGTCTGAAGAATGATTATGCTTCCCGCAATGATGACAAGGATCGAGATCAAAACCTTGATCCTCCGTGTGGGAAATTGGATGACAATGTCGGCACTGATGTCGAAAGGAACATGTGAAGATGAATCTTCTCGAAGGAATCCAGAAATTTGAAGCTGGATTGGTCTAGAATAATTTAGACTATGTAAGGTCACCTCCTTATCATATTCGATACAAGTTATGTGTTTGTTGTTCTTGATTTCTTCTAATGATGTTCATTGAAAGATTACACTAAACATGTTCGTGATAGGCTCCGCCTTCTGCAGATGACATTGTTTCACCGAGTCAATCATGTGTCGGCAACTGATAGGAAGCATTATCATACTAAAAACGAGGGTTATTCTGAAAAAGAACTAGTTCACAATCTTGATTCCTTCGTTGTATTTATCATGTTGGAGTCGTGATTGAGCCTGGAGAAGTTCTACTTTGGCTTGTAGATCATGTAAACAAGTTAGCATGGATTGGAGAGTTGCTTTGTTGGTTGTGATTGTATTGCTAAATAAAAGTGAGTATTAGAGTGTTCAGTAACCCCACTAATTCCTCAGTTCGAGCCATTCGAAAGACTGTCCGAGGCCTCAAAGGTCTTCTTGCAAATCCACCCTTTAACAATAAGACTTAGTAATCGACAATCCAACTCAAAGAATGAAGGGTGTCAATTTCTACCGAGAATACACCCGATATAGTTCAACTTAGTTTTGATTTGACACTAACTAACAACCATCGCAAGCACCAAAATATAGGAAAACTTACAAAATCAACTATTTGCAAGTTATCATTTGATGTTGATCTTAAGTCGAGTCAGTCTCCAAAATGAGTGCTTTACCTCTGTAATCACAAATATGCCTTTGGGCTTGAATGCTCTGGGTTCTTCGATGACGCTTAGCTATGGTGCCAAGGCCACTTCCCAGGAGGAGGTGGATGGCTCGCTGCCTGCAACTTCTTTGGAATTTTCACTTATTCTCTTGTTGTTTTACTCTTCTCCGAGATCAGAAGAAGAGCATTGTTGTTGTTTTTATCGGGTCATGTGTTTGATGAGCAGAGCCCTAATGAAGCATGGAACGACCTTGATGGAGAAGCCAAGATTCACGTATAATTTCCCAATATTGTTCAAAGCAACCGCGAGGGTAAGATCGGTTTTGTCTTTGTAAAGGCTCTGGAGCTTCGGAATGACATCCTCCAAAATTTTAATGGCACCTTCCGTGTGTCCTCTCTGTCTATAGGTTGCTCGGCTTTGGAGCTCCACTCCTTCAAAAACGCATCCTATAATGCTATTAACCTTCCGTGTTTCATGTCTATTAAAATTCGTGCAATCTTTTAACATCCTGCCTCCCAAGTCTACTCAACTTCGTGTAGTGGTGTGACCTTTCATATTCCCAAGCTCTTGGAACATTGTGAACACTAATTACACTGCACTATTCACAAGTGGCATGTTCGTACAAACTCGTCCGTGTCAGTTAAAGTTTGCCTCTGTCTTCCATGTTTTGGGACAATCCACAAGCCTCCCAACTATATCCTCTTTTCCATCTAGTATCAAAGGTCTTCAACCTATTTATCTGTGTACATACGCGCTCAGCCAGTATTGGAAAATCCTCTCTTGGAGAACTCGCAACCTATGGAAATTTGATTGTCCCCCACTAATTAAATAAACTAGTGATACCCAATCCTCAATGGGAGTTGATCTGAAAAACGTCCCAAGAACACCCTTCTCCCGTCAAAGAATTAAACGCGCCTTTGTAAATGTTGTGGGCTACGAATTTCGATGGCAACTTCCTTCCACCCATAATTCTGTAACATAAGTACACGACAGAGAGCGACTCTTCAATTCCCCTTGACGCCGCTGCTCTTAGATAACTCTTGCTTACCATGTCTTCTCCTTACGGTACATTCTAACATTAAACTTTGTTGACTATTCCTTCAAACCTTGAAATTACATAAACGGGCCCATGTTTAAAACCCTATGATTGTTAACTTGTAAAATCTTTATCACTCTGCCTGCCCACTTCTCCTTTTCACTTTTCCATAGCCTCATCACTACACCAAGCCTTAAATCTCTTCAACTATGCAACCCGGCCTAGTTCATCTATCTTTAATTTATGAATGATCCGAAATCTAGTTTTGTGCTTGATTTTTTATGATGCATGGTCCTATTATTTTAACACCTTCTCTCTCCGTCACAATTCCCATCTCTTCAATATCACTACCACTTTTATTGATTTGTGCTAGATTAGTGGAATTCTCTCGATCTCGATGGTTTGGGGTTCCTCGGGGACATGGCGAACTTTTGTGAATTTCTTCTTAGTAGCATTTTATTGCTCTTACCCTCATTTATTACTTGAACTTGACTACTTTCTTCGATATTTATACACTTATCTTCTTAGCTTTCATAGACCTACATCCTATCAATCCTGTGCAGGTCGAACTAACTTTCGTTCATTTAGGTCTCATTTACTCACTTTCGGTTGGCCTTTTACTTGTCAAACCAAATTATGTCAAATTTTCTTATGCCGATCTTTGTTCTCACCGATCCCGCCTTTGTTGTTACTAACTACTTCTACCTCGACCTCGTCAGAGGGGCACGCATTGGGCAACATAAGGCTCTAACAATGTTGATCTATATTGAGGTGAGAATATGGTTGACACACACTAATCCGTGGAAGTTAATGTGTATATCAACAATGAACTAAGCACAAATGTAGAAATAAGTAAATAGAACGAAACACACACACACATTGTAGAAGATTGCAAGTATTATTGTCAAATGGCCGATTGCATGGGGTGGCAATCTCTAAGAAGAGATGCCTTAGCTACTCTCATGTGCAAAACTCTCTGCAAAAGGTGAGAATACATTTTGTTTGTCTACGATGAACTTCATAAATGAAAAGGCAAGAAGGAGAAGAGATGAGGCATGGAAGGCCAAGATTCACCGACATTGAGGTGAAAAACCGATGGTCAACTTGTCAGGGCCATAACTATCTGACATTGAGGTGAAAAACCAATGGTCAACTTGTCATGGCCATAACTATTGCGCATGAAGTTTGAATCGGGTCCAAAGCTCATACAAAAGTTCTCGATGAGAAAAACCATGTGAAGGGGGTGGGTACTTTATACAGAACATTTTTTGGGGCCAAAAATGTTGCTCGATGCCTACAAATGACACCAAAAGCGAAAAAAACCAAATTTGCACCAAGTTGCCCAAACTTGCTGCAATGGTCGAGAGGGTTCGAACGGTAGCATGGATCACATTAGTAGTAATAAAAGCATATGCGTGGATGTGGAAATCTGTGTCATGTTTGTGTAGACCAGGTATGACACATCTTAATTGAGAACTGTTTTCTTTGTGTGTGTCTCGCATATTTAATGGCACTCTCCATGGTGGTGGGAAAAAACATTCTCACTTTAGATATTATTTTGTATCTAATATTAATAATATGGAACTCGCCTGCACACATTGCATCAAGGTTTGCCTTTGTCTTCAATATTTGAAAAGTTTCTATATATTTTTCAATTTTTAGCTTCTTCTAGAAATATGAGTAATTGGGACCTCACATGACTCATCCCAATTCGCCATATATTCAGACATAGGCTTGGATGAACTTTCAATGATAGTGCACTTCGCCCACTCTATTCCGAGTGTTTCATTCTTTCCGTGAATGGATTATACGCTCATGTAAAGAGAGCGAAGAGGATAACAATATTATGATGAGATTGGCCGTTTAAAACTAATGTATTATTGGGGAGTAAGCAAGTATATAATTGTTTGTTTTGAAAAAAGCCGTAAATGATATATATACCACATGCACTAACTGATGTACGATAAGGGAGAGGGGGTAGTAGAAAAGGGACAGAGATGGACGGTAACAAGCATACCTTTCTCGCCCTTTTGGCTAATATCAAGTGTAGTATCTGTTCTTATCAATTTAATATCTGATATGTGGTTCATAGAACCACATGATATTAAATGTATTTTTTTAGGGGACGGCCCACTCACAATAGCTTGCTATTGGGGCTCTCGGGCATCACTTGTGCGTTGCACTACAGCACCAGCCTGGCGCACCCCAACAACACTTAACAGAAAACGAGGAGGAATTGTTTATTTGGATGGAATTGGTTGATGGAAGTGCTGTTCGTTGGAGTGAACTGAATTTGCTTTGGCTGGCCTGACGCCATTAGAATTAGAAACCATCCGTCCCAAGAGCTGTTGATTCTCGTTTTCGATTTCACTGTGTTTTCTGTAGAATATAATTCTGTCATTCTTTAGATTTTGCTTGTTAGATCAATGATGGCAAGTCGTCCATGCTGGTTATCACACAACTATCCCATTGTACATTGATGATGTTTGCTCTTAATCCAAACATACGTCGGGACCAGGGATTTGTACAGTAAAGTAAACGAAATTTCACCCAATTCCTCCCGAGTCAATTGAGAAATTTTCCTGACAAAGCAGTCAAAGACCACATGGCTCTTCCATGTGTAGTTTCTTGGGCGCTTTGTCCTGCTAAGAATGAAATGAATCTTTAGAATAGAGACATTCCTCCAATTCAGGTCATCCACCAAATTAGATTTGCAGGTTTGAATATGGAGGGGTGTGGAAACCAACCAGGAAAGGAAAAGCCTCTCAGGATAATTGTAAGCCCAAATATAGACATATCCTATGCATGAGATATCTGAATGGAGGATGTCAAGGAAATCCAGGGATATCTCGATGGACGATGTCAAAGAAAGGCAGGGAAGTGTGGGCTAGGAGGAGTTTTATTTCTGAAGGAAGATAAAAGCATTCGCTTCGAAGCAACAACATTGGGAGAGGATACAAATAACTGGGCAGCGGCGGATTCTCTATGGTTGTTGATAAGGCGAGTTCTTCATATTTCACGAGATTCATTGGATGAATGCTAAAATAAATCTCCAAAGTTTTGACCCTTCCTCCAATCTTGGAAAGAATCAAGAAGAAAATTTCACTGGAAGAGAATTAAATGTTCAGGCTAATTAGCTTTCTATGCATGCTCTATCTCGATTCTCTTCCTACAAGCAGTTTTACTATAGAGGAGGAAGAGGCAGGGTCCCATCTCCCACGGACTATCAGATGCTTACATGGTTAATGCCCAATGAGGAGACTGGCCATAGCAGCTAGCTAAAACCCGCAGGGGCTGTTGATAAATCTGCGCTGTCTCATTGTTTTTGTTTTCAAATCTTTGTTAGAAGTTCCTGTATGGCAAAGCTTTTTGATGTATGTAGTAACTGGAATTTTTTTGGAAGCAGAACAACAGGATCATAGGATTTTTTTTTATCAACAGGTTTTGATGTTCCTAAATAGTTTTTATGGGCGCACATTGCGATGTATATTTAAATTTTGATGTTACCAAATAGCCTTTTCTGAATTCTCTCTCACACACACATTGTTGTAGTGATATATGTTTAAATTTGACTGCTTGAAATAGTGAATATATAAAAAAATCTCCAAAAAATCACAACCACAAACACCATAGGGAGTTTTAGGACAAGAAAAAATGTTTTAGCATATTTCTTGGAGCACTTCCTTGAGGTTCATAATTTGGTTGACGTAGAACCGATTAAGGTAGTCCCTACCTGGAGGAATGGAAAAAGTACAGGAAATGGGATTTTGAGAAGGTTGGATAAGTTCTTGGTTGTAGATGGGTTGATGATATAATCAATCATGTAAAGATCATGGGCCAGGGAAGCCTATCTGAACACCTTCTCCTTTTGTTGCAAACAGATTGTGATAAGAGGAAAGCCACTTTCTCCTTTTAAGTTAAACTCTTCTTGGCTCTTCAAAGAGGACTTTAGAGCTTTATTTTTTAGAAACCAGAAACACTGCGACAGTAGTAGTGGGAAATCTGCTATGAAACAATTTGCGGAAAATATGAAAAGGGTAGAATTTGAAGCTGCAGTGTGGGGTCAAATTTTTGCTCAAACAAATAAAAAGGATCTCAAGGATGTGGAAGAAGCTAGATAACAATGTGGTAGGTGTTTTCTCAAAAGAAGAATCCAATTCCCTCAGGGATTTGAAGGTTAAAAGAAATACCTGATTGCTAAAGAGGAACTTGATCGGAGGCTAAAACACAGAGCCATTTGGACAGGTTTGCTTTCCATAGAAGGAACATAAATACTATTTGGGGAATCAATAATTTTGATGGCATTAGAGTAAAAACATTCAAGGAGATGGCTGAAGTGGGAAAAGAGTATTTTAAAAAGCTTTATAAAGATCATGAGAAATCCAATACTGGGAAATCTTCAAGATCATTAAGTTATTTCCCAAGAAGATCGATAATGAAATGAATATAGATATGGAGACAAAGGTGTCTAGGGAGGAGATAAAAACAATCAGGAGCTCTTACAAAAAAAGACAAAAATCCCCAGGCCTCGCGGTTGATCAACATATATTTTCATAGGTTTCTTTGACTTGGTGATAGACGATGTACAAAGAATGGTGGAGTCCAGAACCCCGGGAAGAGTTATGGGAGCCATAATTGCGTAGCACTTATGCGAAAAAATCAGGATCCAGCTTCCTTCAATGAGTTTAGGCCTATTCCTTTATTCAATTTGGTTTATAAATCGGTATTCAAAATTATTGCAAACAGGCTAAGAGTAATTTTTTCTAGTGCAATCTCTCAAGAGCAATTCAAATTCCTCTCCAATAATCAAATCCGCAGCGCCATGGGAACCGCTAAAGAACTCGTGCACTCAATCAAAACGCAAAAGCTTCCAATTGCGGTGATGAAGCTGGATCTCTCTAAAGCACATGACGAGGTCAATTGGATTTTTATAAGATTGTTGTTGTTACAAATGGGCGTGAACTTGCAAACTATGGAAGCGGAAATGAGTTATCTTTCAGATGCGTCTTTTGCCGTTCTTATAAAAATGGGTCACCCACAATTTCTTTCAATGCTTGTAGAGGGTTGCACAGAGGATGCCCTCTCTCCCCCTCCCCATGTTCTGCTAATAGTAGAAGGCTTAAGTACATTGTTCAAGGATGCAATGAGAAGAGTGATAGTAGAAGGAGTCACAAAACTCGTGATGATATGGCCATGTCTCGTTTGTTGTTTGTTGATGACATCGTGATCTTTTTTTGGGTTTAGAAGTACCGAAGAAATTTTGGATATATATTGCAAGGCCACGGGAACGGAAATCAACATGATGAATTCCTCGATGATGCTTGGTGAGGTGTCTAAGGGAGAAAAAGTTTAAATGGTAAGACTATTTCCTATGAATGTTTGGAATTTAGATCATGGGTTAAAGCACCTAGGTTTTCACATAAAGCCTAACAACTATAGGTTTGAAGATTGGATGTGGTTGTGTAACAAAATTGAATCTAGGGTTTCTCTATGGTGTAAAATATGGTTATCTAGAGGAGGCAAATTAGTCTTGTTCAGGGTAGTGTTATACAGCATTAATATCTACTAGATGGCCATCTTCCATATCCTTAGGGCATTCAAACTAAAATCAGGAAAAAATGCTTCAGCTTTTTGCGGACTGGAAAGAGGGAAAAAGAAGGAATTGCGTTAGTCAAATGGAACAAAGTGACAAACTTGAAAGAAGTGGGAGGTTGGGGTCTAGAAATATATTCATTTATTTAGTTTATCTCTAGCTGCAAAAAGTTTATGGAAATTTGTCTATAATAAAAGACTATGGGGGCAAGGTCATGAAATTCAGATACTTGAGAAAACAGTCTATAGCAGACTATGGGGCAAGGTCATGAAATTCAGACACTTGAGAAAATGACTCAGAGTGGTTCAAACAATAAAGGAAGAATGCAAGTGGTGGATCCATAGCTTGAAAAGCTTTAGTGAAAGGCTTTAGGGAAATGGTTAGCATGTGAGATTGGATTAGGGAATAGAATGAGGATAGGGTAAGACCCTTAGATTGGATGCAAAGGCAACTTTAGATTGTCTAAGGAGTTGTTAAGAGATCTCCACCTTCTAGGAATTTTGCCTTTGGAAGATGCAACATCATATGATATTAGGATTGTGTGGTCTCACGGCTAGAAGAAGGTAGAAGGTTTGAGTTTGCAGGGGGGAATGCTGAAGAGTGGAACCAGTATGTGAGAAGCCTATTGTCCAGCACGATAAAACTCTCACATCAAGAACATTTGTTCAAGTGGTCAAAATATTAGGGGGCATGAGAATGAATTGCATGGTTGGGTTACAAGGCATCACTAGAAGAAGGAGTCTTTGTGTGAGAGAAAGATCTTAGGGGTGGTCCATGGTTTGGAAGTTATAATGTCCTTTGAAAGCAATTTTTTTTCCTTGGTAAGCTTTAGAAAATAAAGTCCTGCGTTGGGATGATTTCCAAAATATAATAAAGTTGGGCCTAGGAAGGTGTATCTTGTGCAAATCCGGTGAAGAATATGTGAATCGCCTTGTATTTGTTTTGGATAGTTGCCAAAATATAATAAAGTTGGGCCTGGGAAGGTGTATCTTGTGCAAATCCGGTGAAGAATATGCGAATCGCCTCATTTGTTTTGGATAGAGCTGTATGTTCAGAGCTTTTATAGGTTACTAGGGAGAGAACCCTATTAGATTGTCTTTATCATGGATTGTCGGTAAGTCAGTTAAAGTTTTTATGGCCCTGCCTTGCTATATGATATGGCTTATTCGGTTATCAAGAAATAAAACGATCTTCCCAGCTTTCGATTTTCCTCCTCCAAAAGTGACCCATGATATTATGAGTGCTTGCAACAAAAATGGGTCTTCTTCCCAGGAAAATCCAGTCAAAGAATTAAAGGAACTTGAAAGTGATTCTGAATAGGGTTGGATGATGGGGGCATGCCAAGGTGTCCAAGGGATGTGTGGGGGTTGGAGCAATTCTATATCTGAATCAACAACACTTAATAAGCTAAAGTTTGCAGTAGGGCCAAGCACTGTTAAACAAGCAAAACTTGATGCCATGTGGGCTAAAGATTGCAGTAGGGCCAAGCACTATTAAACAAGCAAAACTCGATGCCATGTGGCTTTTATTGAAGAAAACAACAAACAATGATGTAAACTATTCCAAGTACTTGGGGGGCGGAGAAGTTGATAATAGTCTGGGAAAATCATATATGCAAATCAATTAACTTTTTGCTGGAGCATATTATGAACCAGTTCTTATAGGTTAAAGTGAGATTTGAAGGTATACCATTTGCACATGTATATAGAGAATTCAATATCCTGGCAGACCAGTCATGAAACTAAGCTCTTTGGCGGGAGGAAGGGACTCTTAATGAACCAGAGTTCAGAGAAAGGTTTCTGGTATCAAATTCAATCTTGCTCTGGTTTAAATCGGAGGGCAAATTTTAAGCCACTTGATATTTTTGTATTATATGGCAAATCTTCTTGATGTATGCAGCAACTGGACTTTTTTGAAGTAGAACAACAGTATCATGGGCCTTTTTTAAAATAGGTTTTGATTTCCCCAAATAGTTTTTTTTTTTTCTAAATGCGCCCCGTGCGCACATTACGATATATATTTAAATTTTGGTGTTGCCAAATTGCTCTTTTCTGAATGCTCTCACACACACATTGTAGTGTATGTTTAAATTGGACTGCTTGGAATAATGAATATACAATTTTTTTCCCAAACAATCACAACTACAAACACGAGGGAGTTTCAGGATAAGAAGACGTGCAAAGAAAAAACATTTGGCTTGCTGTCAGACTCACTAACACTCGGAGTTTTAGGACAAGAAGACAATGCAAAGAAAAAAGCATTTTCCTCGCTGCTGCAAGATATTTTGGACAAGATCACACAAAGAAGTAGACTACAACGGAGCAGACAGACTATTATCAGAAGTAATATTTATAAAGAAGGCTGAGATATATCAGAAACAATTTAGAAGGAGGGCTGAGATATATCAGAAGCAATTTATAAAGAATGATAGGCGTATGCACCAACAAGCAAACGGAAAAAAAGTGGGATTATAATGCTGTAAGCTTCACCTTCATTTTTGTTGGAGGGGTGCTCTGCTTTCCAAATTCCCACCCTATTAATAATGGTGTTATGTTTATATAAGATAGAACAGAGGAGAATAGTAAATCTAACTGCAGTGAACACTCTCTGTCACGCACACACAGCAAACAAAGAACAAGAATAATAAATCTGACTGCAGTGAACACTCTCCCACGCACACACAGCAAACAAAGAACAAGAAGAGTACTCTCGGGTGAGAGTCGAGCATCCTAACCAACAAGACTGGAGCATGCTGTAGTGAACAAGTCCTGGCATTGGCCCTCTCTCTCACGCAGAGCCAACAAAGAATAACAAGAGCAACATGGAATCCCTTCATCGCAGCAGCAGCAGACGCCAACAATAGTTATTTTAATGGGTTCGCACTCTAATTTGATTTAGTTTTGGTGTGGAGGCCGATTCACAGTGGATTGATGTTGTTGTTGACTTCACATATGAGGTGTGACTACGAACTGTTGTGTTGTCGCAGTGGGGGTTCCGTTCTGAAGAAGTTGGTATTTTGAATAGAATAAAATGCCAATGGGAAGATAATACCACCCTTGGTCTGCGAGACATAAGACCCATCCACATACGCACATTTGTCAATCAATCACGAATTTTGGTAAACCCCCCACAGAGGAAGATCTCACAATATGCTTTTGGAAGTTAAAATATGGGTGCAGCACACTCGGATAAGTTAAGAAGGGCCCTCGGGCATCAATCAGCCCAACCCAACCCAGCTGAGTGCGACCAGCATTAGCTCTCTCGCACAGCAAACAAAGAATAACAATGGCTCTCGCACAACAAACAAAGAATAACAATTGGACAATGGCTCTCTCTGCAGCAGAGCGAAAAAAGAATAATAATGCCTCCCATTCCCATTCCGATCGAATCCATGCAGCTAATTGAATCGCATCTTAATCCTTTCTTGGCAGCTGCTCCTCTACTCTCAACTACTGGTCGGTCATTAAATGGAGGAACAAGTGGAACCGCACAAAAGGGTGTCTTGTGACCGCGGTCTAAGTGGACTCGCAGCCAGAGGTCTTGCTGTGTTATTTAACTTTGCTTTGTTGTGGAGGCCGCGCGAACGCGAGCCTCCTCTGCCACAAATTATGACGTGCACTCTCCTGAGTGGGAGATGCTAGGTAGACCACCCTCCCAAGTGCAATGGAGGTGGCCTTCCTAGGCCATCGACCTTCCTGATCATCGATTGACCCCGCCCAGGTAAGTATGTTTTCCATGCTTTCCTTTTCCACACTTATGCCCCTGCCTTTTACTCCTTCCATCCCCACTTTCCATGTGGGATATAACTCCACTATTCCACAACTGAACTTGACAACCATGCTCTCTCTACAATTCCATCATTTATCGTTAATAAGTTCGAAACTCGAAGTTGGTAGTTGGTGTAGACCTCAAAAGTCTTGTCAACTACATACTATTGCTTGTACTCGCCCTTGTGGATGTACCCCAAAACACACAACAATAACTAGGCCCGAGGGAAGTATATGGGTGAATTTCGCTTAATAGATACCCCTCCCTCACCGCTTCTTGGCCAAAGAGCGACCGAATTGAATTGTGTTAATGGTTTTGTACAATGTTAAATCTGAGTGCATTAGCATCCATCCTGATAAGATGAAGCCGATTAAGAAAATGTATCCTATATGGCCCATTCTTCAAATATGCATTTGGGAGTTAGACCATTGATTCATCGCCAAATCCTCTCCAACCAAGCATATGGGAGCAGTCACCTCCATATATGCGTGGTGCCCGGTCTTTACATGGGGAGCCACACTTGGAACCGAAATTGTGCGTTCATTTCCCATAACCACCTAACGTTGCGGTCCTTCGGCGGGGACCACTGTTGGATCCAAAATCAAGACAGCATATTTTAACTTGTCCCTGGGGGGAGACTACTCGGATTTCCTTTAAAGGCACTACAATTATTGCATCCTTTTCGTAGTACAACCATTACCTTAAACTCTTAATAAAATCAATCGATTAATTTTATACCCACGCACACACAGACACGTGTGTGTGTGTGTGTGTGTTTATACACACACAAAAATGCATTGCGTAAGCAACCACAATGAGCAAAACTCGATGACTGGAAGGCACCAAGGGGGCTATCACAAACTATAGAGTCCAAGCCCCTGGGGATTTACATGACCAAATTAAAAACATTCATACGGCAATAGGCCAAAGCATAGAGAACGAAATCGAAATCCAATGGCCAGCTGGTCATAATAAACATATACATCAAAATTGAGCAAAAAAAGAAAATTCCATCTCTCGAAGGAGGCTCACAATGATCTGGATGTGGGTCCCACCCATTAATTCGTGGCTCGTCAATAGCCAGAGCAAGGTCCCATCCATCATCGGTCTGCTGCTAAAGGTGCTTCTCCATTCAAAGGAAACTTATCGTTCTTGGGCTGAGAAGGGGTTGGCTAGTGGTGATGCTCACCACTTCGGCTTCGATGCTCATTGAGTTCCTAAACTACGTGGCTTGCTTCGTCCTCAATATAGATTACAAAAGTACAATGCCCAAAAATAAGTCTCACAAAGAAGAGAGACAAAAACCCAAACTCTAGAGCCAAGCCAATCCTCCTCCTCCTTCGCAAACTTCCTCTCTCCTCTAATGCGCAATGCTCGAGTGAGTGAATGCTACAAATGAGGGGAAGACTCCCTCTATTTATACTTTACTTCTACTTGACATTTAACCTAACTAGGACGGCCTCACATAACTTGACTAGGCCGACCTCTATAGGGAGACTCAAAATAATAATAATAATAAACGTTTTTGGGTACTATCGACCCGACTTACAATGGAGGTTTTACCTCATGACTTTTACATGACCAAATATAATAATGGCATCCCCGAACGGAGGTAAAACATCTCCGACGGAGTTACAATAATAAAGTACAAGCAGAATATTCTTCGAAGTTACATTAATTCAACACTGTTAAAATAGGTTGGAGGCCCATTCTCAAAACGACTTAGCACAGGGAAAAACCAATGCAAGTGTTTGATTGTTTCAACTTCGTGACATAAAAGTGCATTGGGGTTGGGAATGCCCATGGTACTTTGGGTGTTGCCAAGGAGAAGGCTGCCCAAAATCGTGGACCAGCAAAACGTGGAATTTTTTGGCTCAATAAAACCCCACCACGCTGCAACCGAATGGGGCTCATTTTCTTAAAGTATTTTCACTCATTGCGGTAATAATTTCCAAGAGTTTATGTGTAAAAACTTGTTGGCCTACCTTGAATACATCATGTTCTATGAAAGACCATGTCCATCACTTCATGTTGGTGCTCAAAATTTGTAGATATATAAAGCTGTCGATGAATACGAAGAAGTGCATATTTGCAACGTAGGCATCCTAACCGGTCATGCCAGATGCAAAGATTGTCTGGAAGTCATGCCAAATGCAAAGATTGTCTGGAATATGAGATGGCTAAGATCAAGATCATCTTGAACCTTGGGACACCAACAAACCGAAAACAAAATAGAATCTTGCTGGGGAACACAAGAAACTGTAGGGAGTTCAGAGAGTGGTGTTATAACACCGGTTTATTAATGGATAAAACTCCACTCGAGGGATGTTGCATAGTTTTTATTTTCAAACTGACGGCAAGAAGCCTATAAGTTACTGAAAATCAAACCAGACAACGCTCTTATTATAAGTATTGTTGATTGGAACACATGGCTTAATGTGCAAGCCGATGCCACGCATATTTTTGTTGATGCCATCTTTCTCAACTTGGAGAGGGAAATATAGACCATCCACATTACTGCGTATATAAATAATTAAAAAACATAAAAATGAATCATCTGTTGATAGAGACGCAAGGCCCCAGAATGACACTCGTTACATAAGGTCTAGCATTACCTATCATGAAACCCTTTTATTATATACACTGATCATTGTACACCAAAGTATCTTGTGAACAAGCTAGTGCGTCATGATCACATCTACATATGGTTGTTATTCTTCCAGGGATTCAACTTTTGGAGTGCAGGAAAGTCGTGCGAGTCTCGTGTCAAGCTAGACCACTTGTTGAAAATCGACGCGGGAGAAGTACCGATAAGTATAGATGGTCGCCCTTCCGATTCATGTATATTCAAAGTCAACGATTTCCTGGAGGAACTAGTGGAGATATAGTTTTTCCATGATTGCCGTGTATCCCTAGACGTGCAAGAACATAAATAGGTGTCGTTGTGAAGGTTGTCTACTACACATTGACTAATGGACACTTGTACAGATTGGGACCTAATGATATCTCGTCAAGGTGTGTCTTTCGACATGAAATGTGGGACATGTCGAAGAAGCACATGATGGTGTGTCGACTGGACATTACCAAACCGATGCAATGTCAAGGAAAATCCTTCATGCAAGGCTATGGTGGCTTAATTTACACAAAGACTATAGAACCTTCTTTTCCGAGGAAAACTTCGCGAGGATGCTTCCCCACATATGTGGGTGGCATCCCTAGTAAACTCGTTGGCATAGACCCCGGTGCAATAACCTAGGGGGACTCGACTTGAGCACCTGCTAACCACGTGAACCTTCCGTATGAATGTATCTATGATATGGACCTCCCGTATAGAGGTGGATCTTCCGTATAAAGGTCATGCTTTACTTGTTAAAAGAATTTAATGTTGTGTGTTGTATTCTTAACCATGATCACCAGTTGCTATTATCTCTCCTTTAGAGATTGATCACCTCTAAAGTGAATTACTTTAGCATATGATCATTTGGTCCGGAATAATATAATATGATCACAACATCCGATAATTCTTCTTAGTATAATGTAATGTGATGGATAATTAAATTAGCACATATTGACCATGTAGTAAAAGATAAAGAAATAAAAGATAAAGCATAGAGATCCAGAGAATTCAAAATTTTCCATGCAAACACTTCAACTAATTAAAGAGAACTCGAATGGTTAAAGCTTCAGTTAAGTATCAATTCTTCAGTTAAAGCACCGGTTAAAGATATGCCTCAGTTAACTACAGAACTCACAGCAGTCACTTCAAGTAAATCAATCAACATTATTTCAGTTAACTAGGTGTTAAGTAAGAAGGACTACTTAACTAAAGTGTTTTCACTTTAGTTAAAATAAAAGGAGACACTTTAGTTAAAGAGAGTTAACTAAGTGACAACAAAGAAGATATAGTTAACTAAGTGGTATTGCATGACGCCACTTATGTTAAACTAAAGGATGACACATGAGTTGTGACACTTGCATGTCAACACTTAAGTTAACCACCTAACTAAGTGGGAAAGATTTCAGTCACGAGGTGATTTCATCCTAAGTGACAGCTCAATGAGATAAAACACTACATGAGAAGTGGGGCGCACCCCTGCATCCAAGATTAATACATCCAGTTTGAGGGCGAGTTCATCCTGAAATTAGAAGTTAAAATTAGAAGAGAAGAATGTATAAATATGTTCTACGGGATTGATGAATCCAATGTGAAGTGAATTCTCTTCTCCTATGAAGGAAAGGTGCTTCTCTTTGTGCAGGGTATTGTTCGTGCTTGTTATTGTTGTGCTGGGAACACATCCAATTGATCTCTCTTCTCTATTTCTTATGTATCTTCATCAAGAGTGTTTGGTGATCTCTTATCTTCCAAAATCAATCTTCTATGTTGTAAAAGAAATCTTTCTCTGCTATCCATTATATTATACTGAGAAGAATTGTTGGGGTTTTTGTTCTCATAATTTTGAGGATTTTCCCCATGGTATATCTTGTGTTATGGTTGCATGAATTTCATGGATTGAATTGTCTCATTGCTTCAAGTATCTGCATCTAAAAGAATTAAAGATCAAAGATAAACCAATTTTCCTCATGGTATCAGAGCTCAGGGCATGAAGGAGCTCAATTTTGCATGTCGGCTAGAGCCTACATTGATCTTGAGAAGTTGAGAACAAGATTTGAAGACTATGGAATCAGTATTTGTATGACCGGAAGACCGTCTTAAGGCCCGAAACCTCAAACTTCAACACATGGAAGGCTAGGATTCTCAACATCCTAGAGGAACATGACTTGGATGGCTACATATACACTATGGTGTAGGAGCCTACATCTAATATGGGTTGCATCAAATTCAAGAAGAATCAAGCTAAGGCCAAATGGATCATCTATGGTTCGGTAAAATATAACTTAATTCCCATGATCACACCGCTAGAGACCGCAAAAGAATTTTATGATACATTGATTAATATATATGAGAAGAAGGCCCTAATTCAAAAGAGGGCATTGAAGAATAAGCTTCGAAACTTAAAGAGGAGATGGATGAGACAATGGACTCCTTCTTCTCCAAGATCTCTCGGTTAAGAGATCGGCTTGCTAGTATTGATGTAGTGGTGGACGAAGATGATCTTGTCCAAACCTCTATTGATGGTCTCCCATCCTCATGGGAGACATTCTTGGCTACGGTAAATGGCCGAGAGGTACAACCTAAATTAGAAAATTTGTGGCATGATTGCCTCCAATAGGAGGGGTGAATCCAAAGCAATTTAGTGTGCATCAAAGAAGAAAATATTTCCCTCACAACAAGAATGAAGAAAGGAAAGAAACCCTTATTCCAAAAGAAGTTCCCACATCCAAAGAAGAAGGAGTTCAACAAAGGCTTCGAAAATTCAAAAGCTAGACGCTTGAATTGCAACAAGAAATGCCATTTATCAAGAGACTGCAGAGCAAAGCGGAAAGGAAAGTTTCATGCTTCTACCGCCATAGAAGATGAAATCACTCAAAAGAATGCATCCGAAGAAAAGGAGACAAGAAGGGAGTATTATCTTGTCTCATCCCTTTCGGGATCCGTCATCACAAATGTAGACACATGGTTGATTGATAGTGGTGCATCCAAACATATGACTTGTTACAAGAGTGCCATCAATGATCTAAAGGAGAAAGAATTCACATGCATGGTAAAGAAAGAACTCAACTTATTCGATCCAAGGAGTTGGATCCACCTCATTCTAGTTGAGCACCGATGATATTCTACATGTGGAGGAAATTCTATATGTTCTAGGCTTGAAGAAGAACCTGGTTTCACTTTCGGTTCTTGAAGACAAAGGATTCCAAGTTATCTTCATGGATAAGAAATCACTTTTATGGCCGAAGAACAAAAGCCTAGAATCTACTGTTGTGATTGGAGTTCGAGAGGGAGGACTCTACAAGTTACTCGATAAGTACATTCAAGGTATGATTCACCACACTATAAGTCCATTCGAGGTATGGAACCGAAGGATTGGACACCTACACTACAAAGCACTACCAGGACTTCAAAAGATGGTAAAAGGTATGCTCGTATTTGATTTGGAGCATAATAGTGTATGTTGGGGTTGTGCACTTGGGAAGAATGTTAAGAATTTTTTTTGTAGCAGCTCTACTAGATCTAAAGGGATTTTAGATTTAATACATTCTAATGTATGTAGTCCCATGTCATCCCCTTCCCTGAGTGGCTTCTTATATTATGTACTGTTCATAGATGATTTTTCTAGGAATTCATGGATTTATTTCATGAAGGCTAAAAGTGAAACTCTTAGAAAATTTAAAGAGTTTAAAGCCCTAGTTGAAAATAAAAAAGAAAAGCACATACGTGCATTAAGGTTTGATAATGGAGGTGAATTTGATTCACATGCATTTAATGAGCTATGTAGTGATGCAGGAATATGTAGACAGTTAACAGTACCTTACAACCCTCATGAAAATGGGGTTTCCGAAAGGAAGAATAGAACCATATGTGAGGCTACAAAAGCCATGATGCATGATCAAGATATGTCTACCTCAATATGGGAGTAAGCCACCCATACAGCTGTGTACATACATAATAGAAACCCACATGCCATTCTAGATGAAAAGACACCAGAATAAGTGTTTATTGGTGAGAATCCATACGCCTCACACTCGAGGATCTTCGGGAGCCCAGTATACATTCATGTATTGAAAGAAAAGAGAACAAAGATGGATCCTTTTGGAAAGAAAGGCACCTTTGTGGGTTATAACGATTCATCCAAAGCATACTGAATATATGTACTTGGTGAGAGACACATTGAAGTCAGCCGAGATGTTACCTTCCATGAGGAAGGTGTTTTCAAAAGATCTAAAGAGATTCAATGTGATTCAGATATGGAGGATCACGAGTCTGGTTCTCCCCCTTTAGAGTTTGAGAGGGAGAAACTAGAAGATGCCTCAGATTTGCTAGCTCCTGAAAAAACTAGTAGAACTGGTTGAGAGGTCACTTGATGAACCTCTCACTAAAAGAAGATTTGCTTGGTGCCGAGACATCTTACAAAATGAAGAGAAACATGGAGCACCAGTAGGCTCATCCAGAGAGCACAAGCAACCTGACATATATTCAGGATATGTTACACTAATGAGTCACATCAGTGATTTAGAACTATCCTCATATGAAGAAGTTGTAAAGAAAAAGTTTTGGAAATATTCAATGACAAAAGAGTACAACTCTATAATGAAGAATGATGTTTGGGAGGTTGTTCCCAAACCTGATGGAAAGTCCATTGTGACTTCCAGATGGATTCAAAAAATAAAGCATGCTGCAAATGGTAGCATTGAGAAGTATAAATCCAGATTTGTTGCCATAGGTTTCTCTTAGAAAGAAGGCATTGATTATGGTGAGACCTGTTGATGACCATTTTTGTCATCAGTTTTTGCCATTAAAAGTGCTCTGTTGGCACTAATTTTGTCAATTTTGGCGTATTAATTCATACTTCTTGCCATTCAGACCGTCAATCAGACCCAGGTATGAACTTATTTACATATCACATGAATCTTGATTAAATCTCATCATTTTATGGTTTATTGACAATTATCTCACATTTCTAGACGTGCTTGGCATATAGTTTTTGTTCTACAGGCTGTGGTCGTCATTCGGACCTTCATTCAGATGCACGTTCATGCTGAAGACGTCCAGCTGCATTCTAACCGTCATTCAACCCTCCATTCACACCCATGGAATCGTTGGTTGGAATATTCCGGGGCATTAAAGACAAAAACGGTGACATGGGTTCTGTTGGTAACGTGTCCCTCATGGTTTGTGAGCCTCCATTCTAGAAGATCCGTCCTCCTGTCTGCCTAGCTTGACAACACATCCTCTGCCCACGTTGAAAGGAACCAACGCACAACTGCTTGTGTCAAGGAGAGCCAATGCCCGTGGAATCAGGCAGACGGTTGGTGTGCTGTGCTGAGCCGTTTCTCTAGCAATTAAGACCTCTATTTTTAGAGAGGTCGACCATTGAAAGGGTCGACCTTCTCTCTTATTGTAAAACTTATATAAAGACGCCTCTAGTGGAGAAACGCAACAGTAATTTTTATGCATAGAAACGCTGAGTTAGAAAATGCTTTGTAATCTTTTTCAGTTAATGGAAGTTTTTGGTTTTTAGCCATTGATGTTCTGTTGGTGATTGAGATGAGTTAGCTTCAAATCCCTGCTTGCTGAGAAGGGCCCCTCAACAACTAGAGGTTTTTGTGTATATTTTTTATTTCTTTTTTGCAAGTAAATAGTTTCCATTTTCAGTATATGTATTTGACTTTGTTTTCCTGTAGATTTCATTTCTCTATTACCTGTAATTTATTTCTTGCTGTTAATATAATTTCCATTTTCAGAATCTAGAACGACCGGTCATGCATAGTTTCTCTTAGCTTGCTTTCAGTCTTTTCATTTGCAACTAGATAAAGTTAACTAGTTAATGTTTCAAGTTCAGTCTGTAGTTAGAGTTAGTTTTGATTGTTTTCCTGTAGCTGTAGATTAGTTTCACTTATGTCTCAGTCTTGTTTTATCATGCAATAGAAATAGTTTATTTCCTTAGATAATGATTAGTATAAGTTGCTTCTTGTTATTTCAGCTTTAACCAGTCTATTTATTGTTTTTCTTGCACCATAGGTTCATATGCATCAACCAACTGGCGTTAAGATCATTTAGTCTGCTTATTTCCTTAGTTTATATCATTTTATGTCATTCGGACGGTCTTTCAGACTGTCATTTGGATTGTCATACGGACTTTAATATTTTCTGCATTGTTTTTATGCTTGTTTAGAATTCAATTTCTTAGATTTTCGAATTGTAATATTTCTTGTAATTGATCAACATTTATACATGTAATTAGGACCTTGTTCTGCACCACATAGAGTTTCAATTAAGTTTCATATTCATTCTTAGTTTTCATTCCATTTCCTTAACTTTGCTTTAGTGTGTTTTTCAAATTATGTCTCTTTTATGTCCAATTTCTTAATACTTTATTGTTCTAGAACTTATCAATTCTATTCTTAGATTAGTCTATTTTATTCTTATTAAGATTGATTTTGGATTAAACTTAGTAATTTCATTCTCCAAAGTACATTAGTTTTTATGGTTTCTTAGTTCAATCATAGGATTTGCTTTTCCCATTCACATAGTTAATGAAGATGTTCATAGAATAGGATTTGATTAAGAAATAAGATATCTTTATCAAGTTTTCTACTTGCTTCTAGATCAAATTCACTTTCAAGTAAATATATTTATTAAGTTTTATACTTGCTTTGAGATCAAACTTATTTCCAAGTCATTTTCTTATGGATAAATAATAGATTACAATGTTTAAAGTTAGTTGTAATTGGACACTCTTTAGTTTGCATCTCTTTGTAGAAGTTAAACTAGATTTACTTCCGTTTTGTTTCCTTGTCACATTTGAAATTCATTTTGATACCTTTTCTCCTGTTCCTATTACATTTGACACATTTCCCCATAATCCTCAAGGAGAATGGAATTAGGTATCTTAGCTTAGTTTTGAGTGTTTGTTGAATGCATGTATAGTTTAACTATTGGATTTATAAGTAGTTTGTAATTTTGCTTTAAGATAATATAGTTTCTTGTTTCCATAGTTAGTTGTCAATTGAATCATTTCATAGATAGGTTTCTAAACTCATTTATAGTTGTTACTTTCTAATTCCTAGGTTAGAGTTTGAATTATTAATCAGTAGTTTCCAATTTCATAAAAGTAGTTTTGCTTTTGATAAAGTCTTGTTTTCTAGAATAATACTCGTTATTTTTATCTTCTCAGTTATTGTTCATAGAATAGAGTAGTATAGATTGATACTATTATGATCTAGTGGTTTAGTTAGGTCTAACCATTTTAATAGTTGTATTTTTGAATTTTGACTCGGTTTTTCATTTTGAAAGATCTTTCGATCTTTTCATTATTAAACATTTCTAAGGTCGCCCGAGCCAATGTCTTAGGCACCATTCTACCTCAACATATACTGTTCCACAACTCTAAGATTACCAACCCTGGTTGATAATTAAATATTTGGTGATTCCTTAAGACAGTAAATACACCCAACAAGACCTTTGCCCCTGTGGAAAGGTACACCACAATCCGAGCAATGATTTCACTTGCATCTATTCTAGGATGGAAACTTCACCAGATGGATGTGAAGAAATCTTTCCTCAATGGCGAGGTTGAGGAAGAGGTTTATATTCAGCATCCTGATGGATTTGTGGTGCATGGGAAGGATTCCCATGTTTTCAAGCTAAAGAAATCTATATATGGGCTTAAACAAGCCCCCAGGGCTTGGTACTCCATAATTGATAGCTACCTTCAGAATCTGGGTTTTTGTAAGAGTGAAGCTGATCCGAATTTGTACTTCAAAGTAGTGAAGAACCAACTATTGAAATTGGTTTTGTATGTTGATGATTTGTTTCTAACTGGAGAGGAAAATCTGATTGCTTGGTGCAAGAGGGAGATCATCTCAAATTTCGAGTGAAAGACTTAGGTCTAATGCATTACTTTCTTGGCCTTGAGATCTAGCAAAGAAAAGATGAAATTTGTATATCTCAATGGAAGTACATTGTGGATATATTGTGTAGGTTTGGCATGATATATTGCAAATGTATGACTACACCGATGGTTTCCAATTTGAGGAATCTTCATGATTCAGGATCTGGATGAGATCCAGTAGAACCCACTTTGTATAGACAAATTATAGGCTCACTAATGTACTTGATACATTCGAGGCCTGATATGTGTTATGTTGTGAGCATTCTAAGTCAATTTATGCCTGATCCGAGAAACAGACACTGGACAACTGCTAAGCATGTTCTTAGGTACCTTCGAGGTACAGTTTCATATGGACTCAGATATGCCTCCAGTGGAGGAGTCATGTTACTTGGTTATTCAGACTCAGAATGGTGAGGAAGCATTGTGGACCGTAAGAGTACATCTGGCTACTGTTATATCCTAGGATCAGCTATGATATCTTGGTCCAAAAGGAAGCAGGGCTCCATAGCCTCGAGCACTACCGAAGCAAAATACATAACTGCTAATGTTTATTGTCAAGAAGCAGTGTGGCTTAGAAAGCTACTTGTAGGGTTGTTCGGTGAAAATATTGAGCCTACAGTTATTAGGTGTGACAATCAGAGTTGCATCAAGCTTTCCGAAAACCCAGTGTTTCATGACAAGTTGAATCACATTGAAATGAAGTATCACTTCATCTGATACATGGTCCAAAAAGGTACAATGAAACTTCAATACATTTATACTGATGAGCAGATTGTAGATGTGTTAGCAAATCCTCTATTAGTGATGAAGTTTAGGTACTTCCGAGACAAGCTTGGTATGGCATAGAATGCCTCCCTCATTGAGAGGGAGTGTTGAATATACAACATCATAAGACATTCTCCAAACCAATCTTGTGTATACAAGATTGATCCTCCCATATAGAGGTGAGCACTTTTATTTCCTTCTGTGTAAATGTTATTCCTCCCGTATAGAGGTACTTGATCAAAGTAATGATGTTGTAAAGTCTTGTTGGACAAGACTCTGGACTTGTGTGTCAAGTCATGATTATCATGTGAACCTTCCGTCTAAAGGTATCCATGAGATGGACCTACTGTACAGAGGTGGAACTTCCATATAAAGGTCACGCTTTACTTGTTAAAAGCATTTAATGTTGTGTGATGTATTATTAACCATGATCACCAGTTGCTATTACGTCTCCTTTAGAGATTGATCACCTCTAAAGTGAATTACTTTATCATATGATCATTTGGTCTAGAATAATATAATATGATCACGACATATGATAATTCTTCTTATTATAATGTAATGTGATGGATAATTAAATTAGCACATATTGACCATGTAGTAAAAGATAAAGAAATAAAAGATAAAGCATAGAGATCAAGAGAATTTGAAATTTCGCATGCAAACACTTCAGCTAATTAAAGAGAACTCGAATGGTTAAAGCTTCAGTTAAGTATCAATTCTTCAGTTAAAGCACCGGTTAAAGATATGCCTCAGTTAACTACAGAACTCACAGCGGTCACTTCAAGTAAATCAATCAACATGATTTCAGTTAACTAAGTGTTAAATAAGAAGGACTAGTTAACTAAAGTGTTTTCACTTTAGTTAAACTAAAATACGACACTTCAGTTAAAGAGAGTTAACTAAGTGACAACAAAGAAGATCTAGTTAACTAAGTGTTATTGCATGATGACACTTATGTTAAACTAAAAGATGACACGTGAGTTGTGACACTTGCATGTTGACAATTAAGTTAGCCACCTAACTAAGCGGGCAAGCTTTCAGTTAAGAGGCGAGTTCATCCTAAGTGGAAACCCAGTGAGATAAAGCACTGCATGAGAAATGGGGTGCACCCCTTCATGCAATATTAATACATCCAGTTTGAGGGTGAGTTCATCCTAAAGTTAGAACTTAAAAATACAAGAGAATAACTTACGCAAAAGATTCCATGTGTATACTTTCAAGAACTTAATAATATAACGAAAAGATGCAGAAATTCAAAAGAATGATAGACAATATAAAGAAAGACTTCACAAGGCCTACCTCTTAGCCAAAAATGGTTGAACTGATGAAATTTTTAGTTGAATCATTCCGATAATGTTGTAGAGATTCCAACAATGTCCTACTAGAAACCTAGGAAAAGTCTCATGGTTGAAATGAAGCGCCATTATCCTAAGTTCGAAGTAATTCAAAGCTCGATTACAGACTTACAAGAGCCATAACCAAGTTACCCTTATCAGTTGACGGGCAACCCAACTACCTCATTAAAAGCTGTAGGCTCTATAAACCAAGCAATTACTATGAGTTGGGCGATGTCTCAATCTTCGTCATCAATCTTTGGTTGAGAATTCCAAGTAGTTTAAGTAGTGGACAACCCAGTCTTGGATTAAAATTCATATGAGTTTTGTTTAACGCGCCATATGGTTCCTGCATGTCTGAAACCCCTAGCCTACGCTCGCCCCTTGAAGGCAAGGGGCATTAATGAGACTCATGTGAACCCAGAAGACATTTAAATGAGAATGACGTTGGCTCGCCACCCCCTCCTGGGAAGGGAAAAATGAGAACGACGTCAACATATGCAACCAATAAGAGCATACAAAAATACCATTTTCAAAAATTCGATTTAGTACAATATATTTGAAACTATAGTTGGAAAAAAAATTTATAACCTATTTATAGCCTCCAGATACAAAATAATAGGGGTCAATGATATATAAATATATAGGGACATAATAAACTTAAGTACTTCATGGCACAAACCAAATATTGATGCTAAGTTATTTGTAAATACTACAAACCAAATATTGATGCTAAGTTATTAGTATAAATGAGTGTAAAATGTTTTTAAGGACACACTCTTTTCATGTAAATGAAAAATGCGTAATCAAATTTGTTTGTAGGCTAAATGTAAAAAACATCTATATTTATCAAGAATTTATTAAATATAGAAAAGAAAATAGGATTATGTGTGTATGTGGCAATATTTTTATTATATGGAGAGACTCCACAATTAACATATGTAGAACTAACACATTTGAGACATTAATCTACTAATTTTTTTTATCGGGTTATATGTGCAACTTGGATAACACATGTAGAACTAATACATTTGAGACATTAATCTACTAATTTTTTTTATCGTTATATGTGCAACTTGGATAGGAGAGTGCACGATCATGTCGCTTTTTAATTTTCTCGTTAAAAAAGTACCTTGTGAAACCTATAAACTTCAAGGATCCTTGCAGGGCTTATGGTTTAACTATTTTGGTAATAATAATCAAGATGTTGTCATTTTGCAATATATAGTTTCTAATGAAAACATACGACACTAGTGAATATCTAATAGATGTGAGAAACAATAGTTTCCCCGCGTGATCCGTGGAATCCCCAAGATCAAATCTCATGGCTTTAGTTCTCATATATGTAACACATATGAAAGGAATAACTATCTAGGTGGATACATTAGGCCAAAATAATGGGCATATTCTTGCACGAACTACAAAAGCAAATATAGACATATCACATGGAAAACTTAAATATCATCATTCATTATATTACCATATGTCTATGTTGATGCGGTCACATTTATATCTCAATTGAACCACAACAAACAAGGAGGGAAATGGAAAGCAAAAGGCACACACAAATAAAATTGGAGGCATGCACACATAGTTAAAATGTAAATACATCATTTGCCTTGAGAATTTCCAAATTTGTATGATCTTTTTTTAAAATTTGAGGCTATTTTACTTTATAAAGAGTTTATAAAGAGTGAAACTGTGCATATTAGTTACATATCAGCTTTGAGTCCAGATGGCATCAACAGAGCAAGGATTTCAATAACTAAACCGACAAAACAACAAGATTAAAACCATTAGGACTAACTGAGTCTCGAGGAATTACACCTGGGAGTGTTGGTAGAGTATGATTCCCCCACAGGATGGGGGTTATGGCCTTAAAATTGTAGCTAAGTCTAAGCATAACAACCTTTAACAGCCTATGGAACCGATGCACTAAGGAGCTAAGACTAGTCTTCATCAGAAACAATAGTAAAGGAGGGACCTGCACCTGGGTCTTCATGCTTGGCCGCTTGCACAACTCCTTCGAGAAAACGTCTGAACAACAAATGAGTGGTTGCTGGATGAGATGGGGGCATCTTGCTGAAGCATTTCCTAGTTAGTTCACGGGTCAAGGCATCAAGCTTTCCATTGATGTGCTCCTTTTCTATAACTTGATTGCGGGCGATGTGACGCATTCCCAGCTCCATATTTTCTAGAATGGTCTCAACGGATGCATTCCTCACATCGTCCTAGCCATTCCCCTTCACAAATTCCTCCATAGCCATGTTGAAGGGGGAATTAACCATCCAGAACATGCTCAATGTTTTGGTATGTCAATTTTCTTGGGTTCTGGAGGAACCCTTTTCTTTCGCCAAACCTCTGAACTCCACCGTCAGTTGCTGAGCATTAGGAAGCTTTTTCTCTTTTCAAAGCCTTTTCTCCAAGAATTCAGTGTGAGCTCGAGCTTGCGAGCTGATTGAATTTCCAAAAAAAACTTTGCATTCTCCATTTACTTCACAACACGATCCATGTGCAAGTGTTTTAGCCCATTGGCCATCTTTTGATTTGTTATTTTAGTTCGAACCATGTTGCAAGTTCTACCTCTGTGAAACTAGTCCCCAGTCCCCTACTCGCGAGTGAAGGAAGAAACAATGAGATCCCTAGGAGAAACCCCCTTCCAGAGGTTGGGAATGCAATGAAACTCGATGGGATAGATGTTAAGGATGTTTCTTCGATAGCGACACCTAAGAAGACTCCTTTCAAAATTGTGATCGACATCCTCTTCATGAATGGAACCAGCACATAACGCCATGAATTCCCACACATAGGAATGCACCAAGATATGTACTATAGAAGTCCCACAGCTGGAGATGATATCCTTCACAAAGATGGTTGATAATGGGCCAAATTGTCTCTTGATTGACTTTTCGGTGGGATCTTCCCCTCGTCTGCCCACATGTCCCCTCACACCTGACATCACACCAAGTGCATTTGCTCCATGCACACGGCTTCATTAAGAGGGAACCTGTCTTGGGGGTTCCAAATTGTTATGATCATTTTTATCAACATTTAGAATTATCAGTTAGACATCTAATATCTAGAAAGGATTTGGTTATTATAAAATAAAAAATTCAAAGACCAATTGGCATTAGTCTCATATAGATATTGCATCTCTAGGAAAATTCAAAAAAATACCGCAAATTCTAACATAGTCTAAACCTTCACTGCATAAAACCCTTTTTCCTATTCTTCTCCTTCATTCCCCTCCTCATCTTCTTTGTATTCTCCTTCATATTTTTCTTATCAGTATCCTAGCCCTATTTTATCCTCCATGCTCTCTTCTTCTACGTCTTCATTCTTCTTGAAAATCCCACCTCGCTCCCAAATCAAATATTATTTCTCATGTCCTTAAAGTTCCACGATTTCCATAAATAAGATAAAACATAGCCTTCAATATGTGCAAAAGATACCTATTTATACCCACAACATTAATTAATCTAATAACCAATAAAACATGGTACACCAATTTGAATTTCTCTTGAATTATCATGAGGAGGATTTAACCTAACACCTCCTAGTGCATGATCGATGACCCCTAAACTAAACGATGGTGAATATTCCTTCATCAAAATGTATCACAAGTGACCCTTGCATAAATCTAGTCCATCAAATGGTCTGCTCATGTAACAACTATAAAGTCCTTGCGACCTCGTCCATGACTAATCAAGCTACCGAAAACATAAATGTCATGGAGAACATCAGTTCAATCACAACAACTGAAACTATGGATAAAATATTAATGATTGTCTACACATATGAGAACCATGTGATTAAAATACACATTACGTTTATTTGGAGATTGTAGATCACACAACTAGTGGTAGATCAACATCTCACTCATGCCTCGAGAAGAATTTCCTCCAATAGGGGAAGAAATTGTGGGCATGGATTGTTTCTCTAGCATCAATACCCCTATGGTAGAAAGAAACATGAGGCATAATCGCAAGATTTGTAAAAACAATTGTATGAAGACTATGTGATCCACTAAATATCTCCTTCCTAAATCCAAGTGGAAACCCCTCTAAAGTATCTTCCTCGAAACTTAGACAACAAACATTCCACTTCTATTGGAATTTCAATTCAAACTCTTTGGAATAATAACAAAATGACACTTTTCTTTTTCTTTCATTCTTTGAATTATTCTCTAGTATAAGGGTACTATTTACCCCATCCTAAACAATTTTCCTATTGCATGGCCAAGACTATAGAATAAGAGATGCCAAGCATCCAATGGCACAACATCACACAATTCTCTATCACAGTAGGTTCCAATGTCAAAACTTATCAAACATTGGTTAAAAACATTGAATTGATGTCCTTTATATAACCATGTAACACTATAAGCATTAGGATGTGGTCCCGTACATGCTAAGTTCTCTCTACTAACTCTGTCTACAATTAAGGAGTATCACTTACCTCCAATTTTGTACACAGTCTTAAATATATACTTCATTTTGTTTGGCTACTTCACTTCTACCTCATATTGTTCTTCTAAACATTAAATTTTATCCTTTCTCTTTGTTAAGCCCTACATATTCTAAGATTACATTTATATTATTATATTAATATTGTATTTATGGGTCAGCTAGGACCTTAATTGTAATTGTATGGATGGATAGAATTGTGATTGTACCTTCTTTTAGCAATTTTGTCATCCTATTAGAGCTTATCACTTTAAAGTTTCCCTTGAATACCTTTGAGTTCAATTACTTTTCCTTCTGAAGAAAATCTCATGAAAATTTCCTGAAAATTAAGAGTCATTGTTCTCGAGGACTATAGCCACTAGACCCCTAGTACAACACCAGCCATCAAAACACATGAAGGTCATTACATGATAGTTTTGTGATTCCATTTTTCCTTACCAATGCACCTTCCACATTTAAATCTTGATGAATTCTATTTTTAACCCTTAGAAAATTTGTTTTAGTATTTTTTTGATGATATAAATCTATAGAAATATTGGGAAGATCATGTACACCATGTTGACAAGGTCTTAAATCTATCGGAGGATCACCAACTATATACCAAGCCGTCCAAGTGTGCCTTTGGGGTTCAACAAGTGGAATATTTGGGTCATATTGTATCTTATGAAGGTGTCAAAGTGGGCCTAACAAAATTAAGAATATCATGGAATGTCCAATTCCTAAAAACTTGAAGAATCTTAGAGGACTCCTAGGGTTGACAAGATACTACAATAAGTTTGTCAATAATTATGGTCAAATAGAAGCAGCTATAACAAGGTTACTGAAAAAGGAGGCAATCTCCCACGGGGGGTTCACTGGCGAGGCAATATCATATCATGTCCATTCATATTGGGGGTTTGAATACTCTTAAAAATGTAAAAAATATATTCCTCCATATTAAGGGGTCAAGGGGGGTTTATAATTTGACATAGTAATATAAATATTGGGGGTTATTTTATTTGGGTGGGCTGAGGAATAATCTCCAAATCATGAGATGAATTCATACTTCCAAATCATGGGCTCAATTCATACCCACCTAAAACTTATGGACCCTCCATTTTTATTTGATATTGCTTATCATCCTAAGTTTTGCATAATTCTGGTAATAGTGTACCAATGATAATATCGATGGAAGTCTCTTTGGATTGCTAGCCTTCAGAAATCCTCATTTAATAGCTTATTTAGGCTTGGTTTGAATTGATGTTATATTGTTTTTCATCTTTAAGTTAAGATATGTAGCTAATCGGGAGTTCTGGAGTTGAATAATTCTATTGTATTTTTTGTAGGCATTCGAGTAAAAGATCTAACTCTTCATTTTTTAGGTTGGGGTTTAGGTGGGTATTGAGATTCAATCGAACCTTACACCACAACAACCAAGAAAAGTGAGATCAATCTTTCTTGGCTCACTGGAACCAATATGTTTGTTTCAATAGAAAGGTAGGGGATTCCATCCACGAAAGGGATTCAATTTTGCATTTTTATGGTGTTTAATTTATTAAGCTTATAGAAAACATGAGTTCTCTATGGCTATACTTGTATTTACATGATATGAAATTGGTAGATTGACAGGCTTTGGTGTGAAACATTTGTAATTCTCATCTTTTCTAAGCATTGCACTAACTAGTGGACTATTAGTCTTTTACATTTCGTGTTATGTTGATCTCTTTACTAGGTTGTCTTTTACACATTTTTCCTTCCCCAATACTATTATTTTGGGTCTTCCACTATCCAACACTACAAATTGATGTGTCACCTCTACAATCCTAGTGGGATGATTATTAGCATTATACTATTATTTTATTTAGCATCTCGTTTGCTTATACTAAGATGTGTTAGGGATCCTATTTGTTACAACTTGATAATATGATATAAAGGGGGTATTAAAAATGGGTTGATAAAAATGGATACCTACAATATCTAGTGAAACTAAGGGTTTTCTTAATTGGAAAGGCATATTGGGAGGGGGGTTCAACAATACAATTTTATGAGGAATTTTCCAATATTTAGTGAAATTAGGGATATTCTTTAATATCATACGAATGATCATGCTATGTAACAAGTTCATTAAGTGAACCCCTCGTGCATTCTCCTAGACTTAAGAAGCAACCAAATATTTCAAATATTCAAACATAAAGTCAATATGTGTACAAGTCATGTATTACCCATACTTGAATTCACAAAAGCACTTATTGTGGAATGTGATGCTTTAGGGCTTGACATTGGTCCAATTTTAATTCAACGAGGAAGGACCCCTACCTTTGAAAGTTGCCAACTTAAAGCAAAAAATCGTACTCAAACCAATTTATGAAAAGGAAATGTTTGACATACTACATCCAATTAAGAAATGGTTCCCTTACCTAACACGAGGACACTTCAAGGTAAGAACATATCATGACAATCTTAAGTACTTCTTGGACTTTAGACGAGACAAATAATGGGTTACAAATATGCTAGAATATGACTTTGAAATTATCTACAAAAAATAAAAAGAGAATGTGGTGGCATATGCACTTTTGAGAAAATAAGATGACATGGAGGGCTTAATTTGCAAAACTATTTCCATTATGCAAAATGATTGGGTGGAAGAACCAAGGACATAATGGAAACATGATGAGAAAGAATGAGAGATAATTCAACAACTACAAGAGGACGGACCCTAGACCACTACATAAATTTGTAAGTAAGAATGATTCCGCACTATGGTACCAGAATTTCATATACGTCTGTAAGAATTCTCAACTCAAACATAAGGTCCTTTTTGAATTGCACAATTGTCCTATAGTAGGACATTTAGGGTTCTTGAAAACTTACCATGGGATCAAGAAGGATTTTTTCTTGGAATGTCTTAAAACTGATGTCCAAAATTTTGTGGCATGATATTTGGTTTTCCAACAGAACAAAGGAGATTCAATCAAGACACCGAGCCTTTTACATCCATTAGTTATACCAAGTCAGCGTTGGCAATAGGTCTCAATGGATTTTATCACATGTCTACCAAAGTCAGAAGGAAAAGACTGCAATCATGGTAATAGTGGTTCGACACACAACTTATTCCCATTTATGGTCTCTTTATCATCCTTTTAAAGAAAGTACAATAGTTCTAGAATTCATGGAAATCGTTTAGAAGCTACATGTAATCCCCAACATTATTGTAAGTGATAGAGATCCAATTTTCAATGATAATTTTTGGAAAGAAATATTTTCTTGTTTGGGAACTCAGTTGGCTCACATATCCTCTCACCATGCTCAATTTGATGGCCAAACTAAGGTCGTGAATAAATGTTGTTGTGGGAAACTATGCACAAAGGTGTGCAACCTCTCCCACTTTTCCAGTGAAATCCCTTGAGGTTGTTGACTAGGCCCAATATTTAGAAACATAAAGAAAATGTGATAACCCCAAAGTAGATCCTACAAGGATTTGTTAGTGAAATAAAACAAAATGAAATAAAAAATAACTTAAAATGATAACATGGAACAAGACGATGCAAATCACAACAAAGAACCAATGCATGAACCACTTTAGATTTCCCAATGGTCAAGCAAATGCATGTAGTGTCACCAAGGAGGTGAAGGATTCAAAGGGAAGCCAACAATATCCCTTAGGGAGACCTATTTTTTCCACACTAAATGCTAGATTGATCAAAGAACCAATGGATAGAAGCACTTGCCCCTTGAATGGAGGCAAAGGAGCTTGGAGAATGCCAACAACTATGAAAGAGATGGGCTACGAGGAAGCTCCAATACAATTTATGCATCATAACCTTGCTATTGGTTTCTCCTTTTAGATTCATGACCATGGATTCCTTTTATAGGCCGAGAGGTGACCAAGAAACAACTAGATCTAAGTGTGAACCTCATCACCTCATGGACTAGCTTCAAGGTACACAATGGGGGATATTGAATGCCAATCCATCATGTTGAGAAGACCAGTTCAGATTTGTGTTGGTGATTGGATTTTATGAGCTTTCAATGCGTAACTGGTGGTTGAGATCTCGTCGTTTTGACAGTCACACAAATATTGTATGGAAATCCACGCAGGGGTAGCGTGATAACATAACCGGTAATATGTGCAATTACGCACCTTAACAGAGGTTAGGCCACGCGATCCTGTCTTTTGACCATTCTTTAGCATTTCTAGATTCATGTTGCTTTTTGGATATAATGAGGATGTTTTTGGTGGGTTGCATGATGTATGTTGATGACACCCTACTGTGTGAATTACAAAAATATCGCATGTGTATGAGATTAGGGACCTGAGGGGGATTTAGCATTGTCTTCTTCTTGTCCTCCACCAATTGTTGGCAGTCGGGGATAAGAGGGAAATGGTGAGTATAGTGACCATATTCTCCACAAATGGAACATGACAAATTGTTCCTCAAGTTGGCATTCTTCCCTTGCTTGAGGGGGTTATCAGCTCCTGCATTTGGGTTGCCCTGGATTTGGTTCTGTTGGGGAGAGGGGTTTCCCACTTGCCCTTGTTGCTAGTTCTATTTATTCTTTCCCTTCTTCTTCCCATGCTTTTGAGGATTCTGGGGATTTTTTGTGTTCAATTACTCAAATTATTGTGCTTGTTGTGCGAAAGAGGGTTGAACTAAATTTACCTCATATGAGGTGTGGGGGATGAACCAGTAGGACATTAGAATGGGTAGTACAGGTTATACCCTAGCGGGGGGTAAATGCAGTTTGTGCTCAATAGGATGTGGATGTAGGAGTAGCTTGTTCCATTTGTGGTAGAGGTACCATCGATGCTTGGCTTGCATTGGGATAAGTTGGACTATAGGGTCCATACTATCACTGACCAAGTGGAGGAGTTGGTGAAGGAGCAGGGGGAGATGACATGGTGGGGATGGGTGAATACTGCGGTACCATATTATTGAATGGAATATTAGAAGTGGGAGGGGGAGGAACCTTTCCTTGGTGGGAAATGGACTCGATAATCCCATCCACCGAATGTGATGAACCCACAGGTGTAGGATCCAATGATCGATGCTGAGGGGCATTGGGAAGGATGGTGTATAAATACTTGGATCGTGCATAGATAAGATCAAAGTGCTGGGCCTTAAGGATGGTCTATTCCTCATTTTTTGGCATGGATGTGGTGACATATTTTGCAATGGATGGTTGGAGTGACTTAATGAACCAATTCAACGGGAATGGGGGTTGTATATCGATTTTACACAATGTTCGGTGTCTACAAATGGTCCACGATGTGTGTAGATGTGTTTTGGAGAAATTCAGTGAGAATTTAGAGGCCAAGGTCATGACGAATAAGAAGTTAGAAGTATGCAAGAAATGAGGTGGCCACCGTCCCAAAGGTAGCATGGCTTGATCCTGGTAAATTCACATACCATTTGGTTGTCGTTTAAGCGAGGGTGCGCTAGAAGAGGTGAAGCTTCACTAAGTCTTCCACTATAGTGTTGGAGGAACATCATAAGTTAAAGCACGTGACATGGTTGGTGGGGTTGTCTCCTTATTTCCCTTCAAATTTAGGAATATATGAGGGAATCCCATCCAGCATAGCTAGCCATGTTAGATCATGCACGATAGGGTCATTGATAAATTTGTCCAAATTTAGGAGATTGAGGCTAGCCATGAAAGGTAAGGTGGGAGTTGGTCCTGCCATTTTACGTTGTGTGTGGTTTCTATGAGGTGGTAATGAAAATAAAGAGTGACCTCCTATGAGAGAAGAGGGATCAAAATGGTCCAAAGGATCTCCAAGGGGAGAAAACAAAGGAAACTCTCTTCCAAGAGAGGGAGGATTTCTTCTTCCATGAGAGGGTGAATAAAAAAGTGTTTACACTTTCTCTGAGAGGAGAAAATGACTCAAGAAAGGAGTGGCCTCACCCTTATGATCCTATCAATGTGTCCTAGGAGCGGCCCCAACTAGAGTATCTCCTACGTGAACCGCAGGGAGAAAGCGGAAAAATACCTGCGAGAGAGGGGATAGGCCTTGTAGTCATCGAGACAGGGGATAGGCCTTGTAGTCATCGGGACTGCCTTAGGGGGTTGTTTTGTTCTTCAATGGTGAAAGGTTAGTGTGAAGTGAGAGTGATGATGGAAAATAAACACAATTGAATATATGCAAAAATATGCCAACCACAATAGAAGCAATATGGTGCAAAAGTGAGTTATATGTGCAATGTTAGTTTAGTGCAAGAGTCCCCACATGTAGGTTATTTTTAATTACAAGTTAGTGAGCTTGTATTTAAAAAGAGAACTAAGTGTAAATTCCCTAAAATAACTAACATCCTTCCTATCAAATGTAACCGAATCTTCCAAAAGCACAATCGATGGTGACAATGGGTTCCACACACCAATTGTCTAGTGAAGGTAACAAAGAGTTAGTTCTACCAGTGATGGGAATAATCTTCCAATCAACAAGACTCGCAACACTTCCCAATGGAAATAGATGAATTTACGAGTCAATTGCACTCACAATTGCTCCTTGGCGATGTCCTAAGTTTGGCCATTGAGATACCTTGCGTCAAGTTTGGATAAGTGGTTTAGCCTAGGCGATATAGTGTCCCCTCCACAAAAAGTTGACTATCTCTTTGGAGAGGGTAGGGAAACTATACTTCGGCTTTGACCTCCTTGGGCACGACACACTTCTTATCCAGGTTTTCTTTTAACACCTAATGAAACTAGATTTGTGGGCATTAATGGATTCTTATCCAGGTTTTCTTTTAACACCTAATGAAACTAGATTCGTGGGCATTAATGGATTCTTATCCCAATCAATCCTACCTAACTAAAATGTTGTTTTGTGACCACCTATGGAGGATTTTAGTTGGTTAGAAATTTACAAATTTGATTTTATGGGTCTTGATTCACTTAATGAGTGTAAGGGAGGTATTTCAAAATTCCCTTCCTTTCTGATTCACCAAGCTCACAAGAAGTGCGAGGTGAAATGCATACTTGGAATGAAAGAGATTTTAGGTCCCTTAGTGTGTGCTAGTGATGCAAACACATGTGAGGTAAGCAAATTGATTGTTGCAAATTAACTAGAAGAGAATAAAGTAAATGCAAATGGAGATTTAACTTTTAACTCTAAAATATGCTAATGGTTCTTTGCAAAAAAAAAGTGATAATGAAGTAAAAGTGTGCAATGGATTTATTTCACACTCCTCACCCATTTCTGATTCACCAAGATCACAAGAAGTGCAAGTTAAAGAGCATATTTGGGAAAAAAAGAGTCTTTAGGTCCTTGCTTATGTTCAAAAAGTGGATTTGTTGACTCAAACCTAGTCGACAGGGGTTCCCGTCACTGTCGACACCAACCCACCGTGATCTCCCTGAGCACCGGCCCAGACAGGTTTTACCCTGCCCAGCAACACCTGCAGAGCAGATGAGGTCTCACCTGAGGCGATCAAGGGAGAGTGGATGGAACCATGTTTTCGCTGAATAAAGGAGGATGTGTGTGGCATCAGCTACTTAATCTTATTGCAACATTCAACAATAAATCTATGCATTCACTTCGACATTATTATACCCATATCATCATTTAATGGAAACATTCATTGTTGCAGCAGATTACAACAGTAAAGCGACTATTGCATAAAAGAAACATTGCATTACCATCAAAAGGCAAAAGACACACCAGGATTGCACATAATAGTTTCATCACGTCATATTATTACTGCAAAAACCCAATACAATGCCTCTCCAGATCACAGAATTCAGTAATATCTCTCGATCTCAGAACATATGCACAAAACCGCATATCAAAGCTCTCTTCCATCTATATCACGACCTACAACTTCTTGTCTATATATAGGCTTCCGCCTTTACAATGCTTGTCCACTTACTAACAACTTCCTAACTGACTCCTAGACAATTGACCCAAAATCTAACTGACCCGGTCCAAATGACCCAGAAACCTGCCTATTGTGGTACAGTTAGCTCAAAATTACATCTCATATGGTCCAACGACCCAAAAACCTGCATATTACGATACAAACGACTCAAAAAATATATAAAATAATCGAGCCTTCTTCCTTTCGCGACTTCATCTGACGTGTTGCAGCATCGGTGATGCTGCGATTTCTCCTTATCAAACTGCCTGCCAACAGGCCCCCAACACAATCTTGTGGATCACCCTCGAGCCACGTCAACTGGACATGGTGTATTCCGTGGTCTTCACTTTGAAGTCTCCGTACTGCTGCACGACTGTCATCACCATTTCGTTGACTTCCGTAGTCCCCACTTGACTGTCGACCACATCTTCTGCAAATGGATGCTGAGTGAGCTTGGCCATCACCTATTGCGGATGCTTCTGTACCACTTGAAGCGCTTCACCTGCCTTGGTCATGAACTATCCCCCAACATCCTGAAACTGCTCCAACTGCGTAGCACCAAGGTGGACGAGTGACAAAATAAACGGAACCATTTGTTGACTCAAACCCAGTCGACAAGGGTTCCCATCATTGTCGACACCAACCCATCGTGATCTCCCTGAGCACCGGCCCAGACAGGTTTTACTCTGCCCAGCAACACCTGCAGAGAATATGAGGTCTCACTCGAGCCGATCAAGGGAGAGTGGACGGAACCATGTTTCCGCCGAATGAAGGAGGATGTGTGTGGCGTCAGCTACTTAATCTTATTGCAACATTCAACAATAAATCTATGCATTCACTTTGACATTATTTTACTCATATCATCATTTAATGCAAACATTCATTGTTGCAGTAGATTACAATAGTAAAGCGACTATTGCATCAAAGAAACATTGCATTACCATCAAAAGACAAAAGACACACCAAGATTGCACAGAATAGTTTCATCACGTCATATTATTACTGCAAAAACCCAATACAATGCCTCTATAGATCACATACTTTAGCAATATCTCTCGATCTCAGAACATACGCACATAACCACATATCAAAGCTCTCTGCCATCTATATCATGACCTACAACTTCTTGTCTATATATAGGATTTTGCCTTTACAATGCTTGTCCACTTACTAACAACTTCCTAACCGACTCCTGGACAATTGACCCAAAATCTAACTGACTCGGTCCAAATGACCCAGAAACTTGCCTACTGCAGTACAATTAGCTCAAAATTACATCTCATATGGTCCAACGACCGAAAAACCCACCTATTGCGGTACAAATGACTCAAAAAATACATAAAATAATCGAGCCTTCTTCCTTTCGCGACTTCGTCTGACGTGTCGCAGCATCGGCGATGCTACGATTTCTCCTTATCAAACCACCTGCCAACAGGATTCTACATTACTTTAGCCTAAAAACATGCTAAGTAAACAAAGAATCATGATATGTATTGAATACTAGTGAAAACAATGAGGCTTGTTGAAAGCCTCAAGGTTGGTTACCTAAGTATATTTCAAGAGAGATGGGCTCTTTACTTCCTAATATTAGTCTAAGTGAGCTAATTACTATAGAAACATGTAACTATTGCAAGTTAATTAGATCTAGTTCAATAGTGAGTAGCCATTGGGGTTGCATGATTGTGAAAATGTGATAAAAAGCAAATAAAAGGAGCAACAATGTGGAAAAAGCAGAGACAAGTGCACGATAGCATGTAGAAAACACTCACTGGTGTGCAGTAGCATGATTACAACACGAAAAAGGGTTGCACAACCAATGAGAGATGAAAGTGCATGGGAATACGTTTGTTAAACTATGTAGACAATGTGACTGTCAAAAGTTTCTGCATGTAGACTGCGTGGCAGGGGCGTCGGGATCCATGCGACTGTTGAAATAGCTATTATGGACAAGAGGAGGCCGAATTTTTGGAATGAAGGGTATGTACCTCTTCACTTGAAAATGAAAATATACCAGAAATTAGCTACCTAACAATTAACAACCTAGTTAATAGAAAATGGACACAAATGAAGTGGAGTCTCCATAAATACTATTGTGGGAAATTATGCACAAAGATGTGTAGCATCTCTCACTTTGGGTGAAATCCCTTGAGATAGTTGACTAGGCCTAGTATTTAGAAACATAAAGCAAACGCGATGACCCCAAAGTAGATCCTAAAGGCTTTGCTAGTGAAATAAAACAAAATGAAAGCAAAAATAACTTAAAATGATAAAAGGGAACAAGAGGGTGCAAACCACAACAAATAACCAATGCATGGACCACTTTAGATTGCCTAATGGTCAATCAAATACATGCAGTGTCACCTAGTAGGTGAATGATTCAAAGGGAAGCCAACAATATCCCTTAGGGAGGCCTATTTTTTCCACACTTAAGACTAGATAGCTCAAAGAACCAATGGAGATAATAACTTGCTCCTTGAAGGAAGGAGGCAAAGGAGCTTGGAGAATGCTAACAACTATGAAAGAGATCAGCTATGAGGAAGCTCCAATATAATTTCTGCAACATAACCTTGCTATTGATTTCTCCTCTATTATGCATGCCATGGCTTCCTTTTATAGGCCAATAAGTGGCCAAGAAACAACTAGATCCAATGGTGAACCCCATCACCTCATGAACTACCTTCAAGGTACACAATGGGGGCTATCAAAATTCCAATCCATCATGTTGAGAAGACAAGTTCGAATTTGTGTTGGTGATGGGATTTTATGAGCTTTCAATGCACAACTGGTGGTTGAGATCCCACCGTTTTGGTAGTCACGCAGATATCGAATGGAAATCCACGCAGGGGTAACCTGGGCACATAACTAGTAACATGCAGAGTTGTGCACCTTAACATAGGTTAGGAAGTGCAGTCCTTTATTTTGACTATGCTTTAGCATTTCTGAACTCATGTTGCTTCTTGGATCCGATGACGATGTCTTCAATGGGTTGTATGCTATATGTTGATGATGCCTTACTGTGTGAATTGCAAAAATGTCACATGTGTGTGATATTTATGCATTAACAGATGCCTAAGATTTCAATATAATAAAAAAACACAATGGGTCAAGTGGTTTCCCTAGGAAAAATAGTGGTACACCATATCTTTCGATACTTCATAAAAGATGTCACAATTTATGGCTCTTTATGGTTATCATCCTCCTTCCATCACATCATCCTTGAAAGATAAATCTAAGTTTCAAGTAGTGGAGAATCACACAAAGCACCAGCAAGAGGTTCTCCAACTATTCAAAGATGACTTGCTTGTAACACAAAATGGGATGAAACAATAAGTGTATCAACATTGTGGTGAAAGGAAATTTCAAGTGAGAGATTGGGTATTTTTGAGGCTACAACCATACAAACAATTGTCCCTCAAGTAACAAAAAAAGGACAATAAATTAGCACCCAAGTACTATGGTCCCTACAAGGTGTTGCAAAGGATTGGAAGTTATATGGATTACAAATTGGATTTTCCTCTATCTTCACGGGTACATCCATCCTTCCATGTTTCTTGTCTGAAAAAGGTAATTGGTGACAAGATCTCAATCCAAACTATTTTACCAGAGATTGATGAAGAAGGGAAATTGAAACTAGAACCTGAAACAATCATTAACATTCACATAATTAGGATCAAGCAACTATCAAATGGAGCAATTATTGAATACCTCGTCAAGCTAAAGAAATTTCCAATAGAAGAGGTGATATTCCCTCTACCTCTAGATCTTCCACTTCTTCTAGAAGTTCATGTTCCTCTAAAGGCTTCATTGCTTCTCCAAAATTCTTGTGTACAACATTTATAGTACTACCTTCTTCTTCCTTAGCTCAAATATTATGTCCTCTTCCCAACATATTTCTACCTTTTCCTGACACTATTTTCTCATGAGTGTCGACTTGTTTCCTTGACAATTTCCCTTCAACCTTTAGGGCCAACTGATAAGCTTCCTTATCCATCCTAATCCTCATTATTATGAACTCATCTTCAGTGGAATAACACAATCCACTGATATACCAAGCCATAAATTCCTCTCCTTCATCACTAGGTTTAGATTTGATAGGAAATTTATAAAACTCATTTGTATATTCATTTACGGTCATGTCCTTCAAATTCATAGTGTAATCAATAATAGAAAAGTTAGCTTTGATTTTAGCAACCATTATGTCACATGTCTTGAGTTTATCTTTGACATTCCTTTACCCTTCCAACTCTACATTATTGAACCATAATGATAAGTTGGTGCAATCTAGTGCTTCTCTTTCATGACACATTAGTGGCAATGGAAATAAAAAGAAAACAATATTTTATTAACTAGGAGGAATTATTAGTGGTATATGCACAACTATTTAGAATATGTTGTAAAAATATGAAACATAGGAAATCAAATTGGTTTCCACAATATATGACTCATATTTATGGAAATTTTGTGTAGCAAAATAAATCATGTTCTTCTAGTAGTGGTATGTTACTTTTCCTCTAAAATATAGTGCATATGTTCACATGAAGACATCTTTTTAGTATTTATATGATGGAATTTATTGAAATAAATTTGTATAGTTGTAGATAAAAATTGGTTGTTGTGTTACAATATTTTTGCATATTTTTAATGTTACTTTTATATATTTTTTCAAATCATTAAAATCATTGAAGCCCTAAAATTATGAGGTCAACCCTTAAGATCAAGTTTTAGATTCTTAACATAATCAATTCCATATATGATGGATAATAATTTTATAAACAAACAATCCGACCATAAATATCTCAGGCAATGGTCAAGAGTGGCCTACCTGGATAGGAGGCAGAGCCATTGATTTAACAACATTCTTTGAGGTAACAACAAGATATGAGGTAGATGTAGATGTAGTAATCATTGATGAAGAAATGGTATTTGTAATTGTGGTATTCAATTACAACAATGATGGATGCAACAAAGGGGGTTACAATGAGGAGGATGGGTGCAGGGTGGACAATTGTAGCCACAATGTAAGGGTGGATCTAAAATGGTGCTGGAGGTAGGAAATGATAAACTCCCATGGGATAGAGTATCAAGTGAAGTCCAATAGGGGGAGAAATTTTATTTCCAAGGGATAGGAAAAGGTGTCCATGAACTCAACTACAATATCAGATAAAGTACGATGGGAGGAGAAAGTGGAATACGAAAGGATGGGGAAAGACAGACATGAAATGGACCCTCCCTACACTACAAGATGTATGGATAAGATGTGTATCAAATGGGGAAAGGTGGTTATGGCGAGCAAAATAAGATTGAAGGTTCTTGCATACACTTTTTAATATCATAGGTTAGTAAAAAAAACATAAAAATTGAAACCAAAATCAGCATACAAATTTCAAATTAAAACCAAATTTAATTTGACACACGATAGCTAAGTATGCAATGATCTATTGATGCCAGATGGAGATGGTTGATTGGCCTCTCTAATCATAACTAGTATAACCACAACTACATTATAATTGGTTTCTTGTAAGTAAATTTGACATTTAAAAAACTATAGAGTTCTTTTTTTTTGGACTAGGGGAATCAACAACTGGAGTTGGGATGGTACTCGCATGACACGACGCACAGGTAAGTTTGAGGGGATTCAAACATGTGACCTTCCATTTACAACCAATTAGAACTTATCATCTTTACCACATAAGCTCCTACCCACAGGCTACAAAACTATAGAGTTAGAAATCATACTCAAAAGCCAATGTTTTATCACTTTTTGTAATACCTAATAGGAATGTTTCAGTTTAAGAAAAACATCTGAAACATTGTTGGATTTTCTTTAGTTTACTAGACATTTCTCTAGTAATGTTGTAAACCCAAGCTTCACAACCATAAAAGGTAACTAGAATAACAAGTGTGTTAGACATAACCTTCTTTTTCTTTAGAATAAAAAATCTATTTCTTTATAGTATTTGTCATGACCAAAATAGGCTTTCCATACCCCATTACTCGTTTTCTCAACAGTATAGTTCCAATGTTTATGGGGAAGAAATTTCCTAATTGGCTTTGATGAGCATAACCTTTGTCTTATCAATTGTTACCAAAATATCGAACCCTAAACAATTATATTTTAGAATTCTTAGTTGCTTGTCAAGATTAGATAGGCTCCTTGCAAAAATAACAATATCACGGGCATAAAGAAGAAGGATGATATGATTATTCCATCCAAAGTAGTTCCAACCCAAACTTCATTGTCTAAACATTCCTCTAACTTGTTAATATAAATTCCAAAAATGGTAGGGGGAAAGGTATATAGCATTGTTGAACCCATGTATTACAATTAATTTATTCGACAAATTAATAATTAAATAAATTTAGTGTAATTAATAATCTTTAGAGCAATTGAATGGTTTACACTTGAATGATAGCTTCTAAAACCATCTTGGTCTCTAACCTTTTTCGTGGCTTTCCAACCATAATCTAATCTTCTTTTCCAAAATAATTCCATATAACTTTATAAAGAATGACAAGACATCATAGTCATATAATTTGAGGGGTTGATTTTGTCATGAATTTTAAAAATAGGAACAATGATGTTAGCTTTCCCTTGAACTAGACATTTAACTCCAAAGTCAATGTTGTTCAAAATAAAATTGTATTACTTTGTAATAAGGGTTAATAAGGGTTTGAATGTTTTTTGAATTATTAGGAAATTCATATAACATTTTATTTTACTTCTAACAATCATATTATTTTCTTTGACTTTTCTAGTTAAAATTTCCACCAAAAGTTTTGAGGGTGGATTTTAGAGTTGTTTAATTCTAACAATCATATTATTTTCTTTGACTTTCCTAGTTAAAATTTCCACCAAAATTCTTGAGGGTTGATTTTAGAGATGTGTTACAAGAGTAATGTCTTTCTTTTCTTTTCATTAGATATTTTAAATTAGTTATACTAGGAGATGTTAAGCACTAGATAAATGATTCCTCATAGTTCTTCTATAAATTTTACAATCTTTGTCATATAAAGATTCGTGATTTTCTTTTCTTTTAGTAAGTTTGAAAAGGATACATTTATTATTTATTAAAAAATACTTTATATATTCACATAACAATATTAACAACCATACTATTCCAAAAGAGTATATGTTCTCAATATTATTGTTACTTGTTCAAATAGTTTTAATTCCTAAAGAGTACTTGTTCTCAATATTGTTCTTACTTGTTCGAATAGTTTTAATTCCTTTTTAAATTCATTAAATTTAAATATTGACTTTATTTTTTTTTAAATCAATTATTTATCACTAATAAAATGTTTTTCCATACATTTTTTTACTAATTATATAGAACAATCTTACACCATTATATTATTTTAGATCACAAATATTTGTATATCTTTAAATTATCATGTTAAGATAACCCCATGGCCCATATATAGATATTTAAGTCATAAAGGATTATAGAATCCTTACTAGCCTATTTACATCTATTTGGTAATTCTTAATGAATCTTTGAAAATAATTGATTCATTGTTAGAGTAGTTTAATGATATATAAATGACATCATTAAAGTTTGAAACATCAATTAATTTTTACTATTAAAACATTTTTCCATCATTATTTTTACCATTTTTAAAAAAAATTATGTAACCTAATTAATATAAAAGTTAATAATTTGTTTTCACATCATTGAATATTGATCATTCTATCATATTTTAACAATTGTCTTAAATCATTACATTAAAAATTATTGATTCCTCCGGAAAGTGTTTAATGACAAAAACTAAAACAGTAATTTTCCAACTAAAGGTATTTTCTAACCATATAGGGGTTCGTGAAAAACAGTAAGTTTCCAACCAAATCTGCCAAACTTGGTTTCCACATGCAAGCTAACTTAAATTAAGGTATTTTCTAACCATATAGGGTTCATGCTAGACATTTTCCTTGATGGCCTATTTTTCGATCATTGAAGTCCCATGGATATTGTCAAAATTAACGTAAAATAGCAGGAAAGTTGGCTTGATTGGTTGGTGCGAGTGCGGTTTCATGGAATGCCCACGCAAATCATCATACCTTTGATTTTCCTGCATAGAAAGTATCCACTACGGTTATGCCAACTGAAATCTCTATTCACACACCAGTACTACTCAGATGCCATTCCTTGTAGAATAGACTATCGATCCCAAACGTTTGCTCCGTGATTTTCCCTCGTTATCTCACTCTCCCCGTGATCAAATCTGGCCCTTTAAAAACCCTTCTTCTCCATACTTCTCAATAATATTCACAGTTTCACAACTTCTCGTATATTTCTTAACAAGGTTGCTGAGCAAGATATAGCCATGGTGCAGTCTACAGTCTCTGAAAATCTCCGCCTCCTTGTGCTGATATGCATCGTTGCCAGCCTTCTCCGAGCAAGCGCTTCCACCCAAAACACACAGCCAAAACAAAAACCAAAGTTTGATTCTGACCGTAGACAAGTAGAGAAATCGGTGGATGCAAACTACAAGCCAGGTGTCTCAGTCTTTAACGTGGATATGTATGGAGCCACTGGAAACGGCCTCTCGGATGACAGCAGGGTAAGATATGAATTCACTCTTTTACAAGGTAGGATTACTCAATGATTGTGGATGGTGAAACACCTAGAAGTATAGGGTTAACAATATCTAGCATGCTGCAGGTCATTTAATGCGGTGGTAGCAGGCTGGTTAGCAAGCTGCTCAAGATTCAACGACTAACCAGCTTATTGTCGGCCTCATTAAATGCCTGCATCAGGCTGCTTGAGATCCAAGGGTTAATGGGCCTGCTGCCGTGTGGATTGTGTGAGACACCTAGAAGTATAGGGCGATCAATATCCAGCCTGCTGCAGGCCAGGTAGCAGGCCGGTTAGGAAGCTGCTTGAGATCCAAGCAGGCCTGGTAGCAGGCCCGTTAGCAAGCTGCTTGAGATCCAAGCCTGCTGTCCCCGCATTAAATGACATGCAGCAGGTTATTTGAGATCCTGCTGCAGGCCATTTAATGCAGCAGTAGCAAGCTGCTTGAGATCCAATATTGCTGTCGCCCCATTAAATGACTTGCAGCAAGCTACTTGAGATCCAACGACTAATTGGCCTGCTGCTGCCGCATTAAATGGCTTACAGCAAGCTAAATAATATTCAGCAAAAGTGTCGTGGTAACCTTTTCATAATAAAACAAATAAATATGAAATTTATTTATCAGGCCTTCTCAGCAGCTTGGACAAGAGCTTGCACGAGCACGTCCCCTTCAGTGTTTCTTGTTCCAGAAGGAAAGAAGTACCTTGTGAAACCTTTCAACTTCAAGGGTCCTTGCACGGCTCCTGGTTTGACTGCTCTGGTATTTATAATCAAGATGTTTTCATTCTGCAATATATATTTTCTGACAAGAATATACAAGAAAATTTTTATTAGACTTTGCTTATAGTATTGAACTCTTAAACAGATATCAGGGACAGTAGTTGCGCCACTCGATCCATGGAATCCTCAAGACTCTTGGTTACAATTCTCTTATCTGGAAGGAATAACTATCCAAGGTCGAGGCATTATTGATGGGTCCGGCCAGAAATGGTGGGCATATCATTGCAGGAACTACAAGAGCCAAGTAAGACACATTGCAGGGGAAAACCAAAATAATATTATTCGTTATATATCTCCATATCCCTGTGTACAATTATGAGACGTTTTATCATCATTTTTACTAACAACCATGTATTTTTCTGCTGCACAGAGTTGCCTGAACGTAGCCCCAGTCGTAAGTTCCTCCAAAAAATCCTTGTGAATTGAATGTAAAGGTCACTGGGTGACCTGAAGCTTGTAGTTTTTAGCTAATGATCTCACGATTTAAATGCAGGGAATGGCCCTTAGCTTTTGCAAAAATGTAATTTTAAGGGATTTGACCTTCCAGAACAGTCCAGGGGTGCATATTAAATTATTTGCATCCAGAGATGTTGAAATCAGCAACTTACAAATCAGTGGCCCAGAAGATAGTCCGAATACCGACGGCATTAACATCGCTTCTTCTCAACATATAGTGATTCGAAAGTCCAAAATCGGAACAGGTTAGTATAGTGTAAGTCGGCCATCTTTATCTAGATTGCTGATTTCCTCTATTCAACTGGCATGAAGAAATACCAACTTTTGACCTTGCTCGGCATGTTGAATGGAAGGAATCAGCAATCTAGATAAACTCAGTGATATAACCCTAATTAATATGTATCTTGTTATTTCTATTTTGTAGAAGTGATTGATGTTGATCCAATTCTACAGGAGACGATTGTGTTTCTATAATTACAGGGAGCTCAGATATTCAGATCAAAGACTTAATTTGTGGACCTGGACATGGAATAAGGTAATACCATGTTAATGTACATAGATTTTTTTTTCAAACTGAAAAATCTTTATATTTCATAATATAAGAAATATATACAAATATCATCAGCATAGTAATTGTTCTTATCACTTCCTTTGATTCTTCTCTTCCCTGTTCTTATCACCTACCTCCTTTGATCTTCCCTTCCTTGCTCCTTGCAATTGCAGTTCTATTTCTTCCAGGTATTTTCAAAATTTATATAAACAAAAACAAAACCATTAATCCATATCAATGCTTATCTGACCCATTTCCTTTTATACAATCTTTGATTATAAACATAGATTTCTTGCATTGTACATATTATAAACACATATTTCTTGCATTGTACATAGGCATACATATTGATCTCCTTTTAACAAAAAAATTAATAAGTACAAGGCTGGTAACAAAAAGCTCAAAAGAATAGGAGCTACCATCCTTTGAAAATTTAAAAGAAAGACATATTATGGTATTCCATTTCTAAAGGATTCCATCCTTAATTTTTATTCCTGATAATGGTTATTTTGAAAAGGAATCTATCAGCTTTGTTGAATTCTTGTAAACATGAACCATACTTATTAAAAAAATCAATTTTCTGTTTTAACATATTTAATAAATTTGTAAACTTTCTAAAATATTGATGACAAATTTATAAACTTTCTATTATAAACATAAACTATATTCATTTAAAAAATCAATTTTCTGTTTTAACATATTCAATAAATTTGCAAACTTTCTATTCTGTAAGCTTTCTATTTTTCACCACTAATTTGTGGTATACAATCTATTACACATTTAAAATCACCTAGAATTTAAATCCTCTTTATACTGGTTCACATGACCCACAACTCTGGGATGGTTATGTTAATGTATTTTATTCTAATTTTATATTAAAGAAAAATTTACTCATATTTATTATTTATTTGTAACTAAAACTTATACTTATATTTATAAGATGCGGAATCTTCATATAGATATTATCTTAAAATATTTTCACTATAAACTTTTTCATGTTTAAAATATATATATAGATTAAGATTAATTGCTCGATTATTAATGAATACCTTACGTTTTTTTACTTAATTTATTAAAAAAAATTATATTTTAATTTATAAATAATAATATTATAGATTTAGTTTATACATCATTATTATATTATGTTGTATTTTTGTTTTTTTCATATTATAACACATTTATAATAAGGAACTTTACTTCACTACATGGATTTAATTGATGTTATTCTCACTACATGGATTTAATTGATGTTTTTGTGT